>CM021768.1:15297045-15336275 GCA_011076525.1 Nettapus auritus
TAAAATAAAATAAAATAAAATAAAATAAAATAAAATAAAATAAAATAGAAGAAGAAGGGGGGACTTGCTGCTAAAATGATTCAATCCCCACAGCATCTCTCTGAATACGATCCCTCACTGGGTTATCTTGGTTTCTCCATCCCCAACAGTTTTCAGGCTCTCTGATAGCATTCACCAGGTGGGACAGCAGCCTGCACACCCAACCACTGCTGCTCTCAGACTCACAAATACAATTTTAATAGTGCTTGAGAAACAGCTAAAGGAAAATGATTAAAAGCTGAAGCAGTGGAGGGCTCGCTGTTGCCTGATAAGTTAATGTAGAAAGCAAAATACTTCCCACCAGTGTAACTGAAAAGCTGTCTGTGGCTGAGCCACTTAACCCCTCTTTTCTGCAGAGGACCAGAAAGACATAAAGATCTCAGTGAAGCCCTGACATTTTCACACATCACCCATCCAGGCAGCTGGCAGAAAGGAAGAGAGCGTTAGTGAAAGGAAGGTTGTTCAAAGACTTTACCGGCTGCGTGTTGCTGGGGATAAATTGCGGGATTTCAGTCGCAAAGAAGCCCTAGAACAGGAAATAGTTTGTTGGTAAAATGAAAGCTTGAAGAGAAAAACAGGAAGCCTGAGGAACCTGGGCGAAGCCCGTGAGCAGGCAGCTTGAGGTCAGGGCAGGAAATCATTCATGCGAACGCCAAGGTCTGCAGAAACCAGGTGCAAGAAAAGCGTCAGAGCAGCTGGAGATGAAGGAGGTTTTGACTAAAAGCAGAGCAAAGCAAGGTGAAGTGGCCTCTGTTTCCGTTTTGCTTCTCTATAATGTCGAAGTGTCAAATGGAGAACAACTGTTGTCTGCTCATTCCTCTTCCTTCAACGAAGGGCCCCAGAAACAAACAGGAGCTGTGGGAGCCAGCCAGTATGCTGGATGCACATTACATGCCTTCGTTAGGCAAGACACATAATCACAATGCATAATTTAAGCATAAAAGAAGCCTTGTGCCTGGAAACCACATGAGTGGAATGGTGCAGGGCAACTTTCGCGAGGAAGAAGGCAGACAGACCCATCTCTGGTGCATTCAGCTTCAGAAACAGCTTTAGCAGCCCAAAACGTGTCCTGTTCCCGCTGAGCAGCCCCAGACACTCACTGAGAAGCTCTGTCCCAAACCACTGCACCAGTTTATGTGTTTTAATGTTGATGTCTTACACCCAATGCCATCCTTCCGGAGAGCTCAGCATAAAAGAGCAAGTCATTGGGAAGCGGCGATGGCTTCACTGAGACATTTACCAGGTGCTGGCGAGACATTTACCAGGTGCTGCAAATCCCATCCCACTGTGACCTGTGGTCATTTCCCCTTCTCCAGAATCTTATGGTGGGACCAGTGGCAAGGTAACTGAGGCTGTGTCGGACTCAGAGGTGTCTGTGTGTTAATGTCTGGGTGCCAAACATAACCGAGTAAGGCTGTATCTGCTGCACGCCTGCTGGGTTCGGTGCCTTGGAAAAACAGCTTACTTAATTTGCGAGCTTCAAGGACATTATGTGCACTCTGGAGGGTAAATTAGATGGGGCAAGCATTCTGGAAGAGAGAAAAATATGATCGCGCCACACAGCAGGACTGCATTAGCACAGTATCATTTACTGCGGGACAGTAAAGATGCTATGCCAGGGCTTCTATTCATGATTTTTGTATTATTTCCATAAACTCACTCTTTTTAACCTCTTCTCACTCACAGAGTGGATTCTCTTCTCTTCAGCCTGCAGTGTACATCTTTGTTATTATTTGTGGACCTTGAATAGGATTCAAGGTGGTAAATGCCTGCCTTGATTAATGCTTAGAGGAGAATACCGAGGTGCCAGCCTGGCACACAAGCCCCAGACATACAGAGGTGTTTTAGACCCTCCTGCTCAACTAAAAAAATCCAGGAGTAATGCAGGACAGAAGAAATTAGCACAGGGTTGCTGGCTTTACCCAGGCAGTGCCAGCAGCCTGCAGAAAGCTGCTCTGTAGCACTGCAGTCTGAGCACCGTAGCACCAGCGCCCAGACAGAGCATTCCCCAGGAATATTCCCCCGGAGCCTCACGTCTGATGTAGGCAGCGAGGTATCAAAGCTTATATTTCAAGCAGAGAATACAGCCAGCTTTCTGAAGGCTGGGGAAGCAAAAGCAAACAAACCTCAAAAATGCCGAGCCTCGCTGGCAGGCGTTTCCCTGCCCGCATCTGCAAGAGGGATGAAACAGCTGTAAGAGTGATGCAAATGGGCAATTAATCTCAATTGCTGCAGACTCTTCATCCTGGAGAATTACTTTTAAAAATACAGGGAGTATTTAAGCAGTTTTCATGCAAAGAGAAATTAGGAAATTGCGTGTCCAGGTGAGCTAATGAGGAAAAGCGAAAGGCAAGTGTGGAAATACAGTGTGCCTTGCATTATTTTTTCCAGCCAATTCCAAATGCAGCAATAACTTGCTTATTTTAACATTCATGCTCAAGAATTCAAAAACAGACACAACTTGAAGTGTCTGATTGCTGCTCTGTGACCAAGATTAGCAATCTGCAGTAGTTTTCTTTCCTCTTCCTTCCCAAACGAGGGAACAGAAAGCTGTTTCTGCCGCAGGGCACAGCAGAAAATTTAAGCTATTTAATTTTCTGCTGCGGGGATCTGTAGACATCATTTGATGCCGAATCTTATTTTTTGTGCTTAGACAGCCTGCATTCCCAGAGTATTTTCAACATTTAATGGATGGCTCTTGCATTGCACCTATAAAACATGTGGCAACCTGGGCTTCCTAGGAAGGGCTTGCTGTGGACCATTAGGTGGTCCTCCGGAGAAAACTGAATCCCCACAGGCTGAGACAAGGGGACATCTGCTTGTCCCCTGCCGAATGGCCTCCACACCCAGACTCGAGGCTACTTCGGTAACCACATCATACAGAGACGCATGCGTGTCACTCTCCATCTTCTTCGCGAGGCGATGCTATTTAGATGTAAAATAGTAGAATTAATAAAACATAATGCCTTGTTTTTCCCCACTGTTTTCACCTCCTGTGCTCTCCTCTCACATTTTTGCTGGGCCAATGGTTTTCTTACATGCCCCAGATAACTCACTGAGTTTCATCTTCACTGCTCTTTCCACCCGCCCGCTCTTCTTTCATTTTTTGTAAAGACTTTCTTGTTCCGCCAACACGCTCTTAATCTCACTGGTAAATCAAGGTGTCTGTTTGTCTTTTGCTCTCTATTTGCTTTCCTGAGCACAGTGATAAATCTAGGCACTGTGCTGGAGCTGGACCAATGGGAGGGCTGGTGTTTTCCTTCTTCCTTCTTCCTTCCCCATTCATAGCAGCGCATTAAGGGGAATATGCTGTCTTTGGGGTCTGAGAATGATCCCTCTCCATTTCCTTGGGTGAAATCAGTAAAAACAAGTAGAAAGGCTGAGGAATGCCCTACGCCAGGCTCTTTTGGGTGGAACCACACTAAAGAGAGGTAATGTTACTCCAAGGGCCCAAAATGGGGTCAGCACAAAGGCACAGTGATTTCGTCTGATGTTCTCAGAGGTACAAGCTCAGTATCTCCTCCGCATCTAACTGCCAATCTCACCAGATGCTGGGTGAGGACCAGGGCTGCAGAGACACCCACACTCATGGTAGCTCCCAGGTGGAGCCTGGCCCTGCGAACATGCCATGTGCATGACGCAGCTTTGTCTTGTGCTCCTTCCCCTAAAGGGATTATATGTGGGGTAAAGAGAGAGGGAAAAAAAAAAAAAAAAAAAAAAAAAAAAAAAAAAGGCAGCAATTTAGCAATTTTAGCTGGGTTCAGAGCAGTTTCATATGTCTGGAAAGGATATAGCAGCATAATCAAGATTTATGAAAGAAAGGAAATATTTTAGGGGAGGCCATTTGTTCTGTTCTATATCCCATAAAACCTCCAGAAGTTATTTGTCGGTCGATGCGGCAGCAGTCCTCAGGTGGAGCTTGGGAACAAAAGGGCAGTGTGTGAACCAAGAGGCAAAGCATTAAATAGCAAAAAGCAATGTCTTCTCAGGCCAGATATAATTGCCCTGGGGAAGTCACTGCCTTAGGATCCAGGTCAGCCAAATGGCTCCACAGTTTACAAAAACCAATCTGATTTTATCTAAAGATAACCTGGGAGGGCTGGAATCGGTGGCCATCATCCAGGCATCGGCGGCATCTTATCTGGAAGATCTCATCGACACACATACCACTCCAGCACTAATAGAGCCATGGTGCCAAGAGAGCATCCAGCATTTGCTGCTTATGGAGAAAATAAATCAGGTCAAAAGAATCACTGGTTTGTTATGGGGAGGAGAAGGGAGTTATTTTGCCAAAACATTCTTTAATAGGAAATTCCCACAGGGTGATTTTTGATTCCTCCAGGTTTCTTGCTTGAGCCATAGGTTTTGTCACAGCTTCTCCTGCTTCACTTCTTGCTGAGCATCTCTGCTCTGCTCAGGGTCTCAGAGCCTTCCCCATGTCCCAGACCACCCTGGAGCCACCCTGCAGCACTCTGCTCTGCTCCTGCTCTGTCCGTGTTGCGCTTTAGGTGTGAAGGTTGCTCCAAGAGCTGGAAAATCTTCCCTTCAGCTCACTAACAGAAAGGAAATGGGATGTAAAGAAAACAAGGGTGAAGAGGTGGGGCCTGTCTGGCTGCAGCTTTTCTGAGTGTTCACCATAGAGCAGCAGGACCCTAACCCTAACCACTGCCTGCCTGCAGCAGGAAGGCTCACATCCGAGTTTGGGAAATGGTGAGCAAACCCTAGGCATGTCCTGAGGTGCTTGGAGTATCCACCCACCCAGGAGGCAGGATGGGACAACAGCTCTGCTTCACCACAAGGCATTCAAGGGATGAGGGACTCAGGCAGAGCAGTGCGGGAGATGATTTTTGCTCTGCAATCCATAGACCAGCCCGTTCAGCATCTCCAGAGCTCTGCCAAAGGGACCTCCACCTTTCTGTGCGAGCATCCCCTGCTGATTTCAGCAGACCCTCAAGTCACTAGCAGCAGAAAGGACTGCACATCTTCATCCTCCCTCTGCATCTCTGCTTTTAAGGGATGCTCGCTGAGAGCTGGACACGGCGGAGATCCCACTAGAGGGTGCTGCCCAGCTCTGCTGGGAAAGCTCTGCCTGCTCCTGGGCCTGCAAGCCTCCTCATTCATCTCCAGCACAGCACGCACTGCTATGGATTGCTGCTGGCAGCGGGACAGAAATGCCCATCCTTAGTTTATGGACGCACTTTTTCTTTTATCTCTTCCCTCAAGTCAACACAAACAATAAACCAAGCAGGGAATGGAGCTCACAGGGCAGCTGTGCATGTAACTCATCTTGCGTCCTGCAGAATGGGATCTGGGAGCACAGCTCACAGGAGAGCCTCCTTCTCCTCCTCTCAGTGACCTGTAACAGTACCAAAACAGCCACAGGTTAACCCGTCCATGCACCACCTCAGAAGATTCATTCCCAGGTGCTAAATACATCCTACAATACACACAAGGATGTCTTCAGGGGGAGCAGGGGGGACTTGGCCTCACGGTGACCTCCCTCCCGACCTGCTGCACTTCTCTTTCTTTCCTAAGGCAGTACCAGGCACCCTTGGTAGTGGATGATGCCCTGGGTGGGCACACGGGCAGCTGGAGACCAGGGCTGCATGGCAAGCAGGATGCCAACACCCTAACCACACCATGTCTTTGGGGAAGATAAACGGCATGCCCGTGTCTTTGCATCAGCACTAAATTCCCATAAGCAGAACCTGTAGCAGCTGAGAGTAAAACATACACCAGCCCTTTGACAGGTTCTTCTGCTCATGAACGTGGCATCAAGCAGTGACAGATCTGGTTGCCCTTTGCTGACAGTAGGTCTGTGCAACACCAGAGGGCAATAAACTGTGTCACTCTGCAGAGGATGGCCCCTCTGTCCTTGGTTTCTAAATCCAGTTGCTTCTAAATCGGCGTTGCTGTGGGTGAGACGCGATGCCAAGCCTTTATTGGCAGCAAGGGACGAGCTTTATGAGAGAGGAGGTAATGAAGGGTAAAGGATGAGGGGAGGAGAGCCTTGTGGCTCAGGTGGTGGCCCAGCTCCATTTTCTGATTGTGTCACTAACAGAGGTGGCTGGGAGTTCTCCAAGAAAATGGAATTACTGAGTCATGGGCATCAGATCTTCTTTTTGTCAGGACGGCAGTTTTGAGGGACATCTCCCTGGTGAAGCTGTCATCACCTCAAAATGGAATTACTGCTCAAAAGCAACATGTCCCACCCTTACACAGCTGGCCCTGTAGTGGTTTACATACAACAAAGAGACACACACCTGCAGAAGAACTGAATTCACATCACAGACTTAACTGTTCAGGCCATGAATATCTCATATTTTGTGCATGGAATAACTCCAAGACGTCTTGGCTTCTGCTCAGTGCCAAACTGCAGCACTGCTGAGAGCGATGCTCTCTTTGCAAGACATTACCTCCCTGGTCATTGCCACTCCTTGTGTCACCTTGGGGACAACACTCACCTCTGTGATTTGGGTCCTTGGGACTGCAGGATGAGGACACCGATCTCAACTGGCAATAAAGATTGCAGTTACTCCATAGCAGAGATTAATTATTATAAGGGAGGTGAAAGTGGCTTTAGGTGAGGGAGAGAAGGCAAGGGGCAAAGCAAGGCCACTAGTAAAATGTTGATGGAGGGTAGAGCCATATGCTCCAGCCAGATGTGTTACAGGGTAATCACAGCAAGCTTCTTTAAATTCCTGCCTCCAATTTTATGCCCATTCAGCATTTTATCATGCTTCCATAGCCACGGTCCTGTGGCTTTAGCAGCTGTTGTGCTTTTGGCCCAGCGCCTGATACATTCATCCCTCCAGAGGGGGACGTGATCAAGCATGTTCCTCCTCAAGCTCCCTGAAATATCGAGAGTGTGGACAAAGACACTTTTGACACTCAGAAGGAGAGAAGGAAAAAGGAAAGGAGAAAACAGATTCTGCCCAAAGGTGTGGAGAGGGCCCCTTGCAGGTGCAGGAGAGGTGGTGGCAGTTTGGTGGCACTCTGTCCCCTGAGACCTCTCACCTGTCCTGCAGACTGCCCGTGGGACCTCTGACTGTGAATGCCACTTTCTCCTTTGCAAGAGGAGAGGAGGTCACTGACCCATGTTTTGACATTTATTTTATTTTATTTTATTTTTAATGGAAATTGTTAAAAACCATCATTATTGGTAGAGGCTTTTTGCAGAGTTGCTGGTTTGCGGGTTGCCTAGCATTGCCATGGCACCATTTCTGGTAATAATTTAAGCTAAAAACGTGGCAGGGCTGGCAGCTGAGCATTTCAGGCAGGTGATGTGAGGGCAAAGCCTGAGTCACCTATCTAGCAGAGGCATGACCACTGCTGTCACTGTGCTTGCTATGGAAACACAATGGCAGGTACCCAGATGCCAGGAACAAATACATTCAGATTTCCAACAGATCGCTTTGTGGATGCTTTAGGCACTAGTTAAACCCGCTCGTAAAACAGCTCCTAAGTGGCATTTGGCTCCAAGGGGAGTAAGGTAATGCTCTGGTGGGAAAAGAATGAATGAAAACAGCAATGAGGCTTGGGTGAGGTGAGCAGACAAAATGCCACTGTCATGCCCAGAGCCTGTCTCCTGCCCACCCTGTTCCCCCAAGCCCCGAGCTGCATCGGTGAGAGCCACATGATGGGAAGCCCACCCCAGGAGATGCAGTACCCTGAGCCTGGTGGGCTCAGCCCCTTCTTGGTCCATCTGGGGACAATTTAACCAAGTTCTGTCCATCATTATTTATTTCCTCATAAGCACCACGCTGCTGTGCTGTGACGGACGTTGCTGTCACGGTCCCATGCAGTTTATCTGTTCCCTTAGCCTTAAGGGCATCATACAGGCTATGACTCTAGTGCCTGTGCTGTGTGTGCTGCAAGCAAGGCTCAATTTTTAACTTTGAAAATTAACACAACAGCCTATAGGAGGAAGCATTGCCCAGGGGTTGAAGCACAGGCATGGAAGGGCCAGGTGGCTTGGTGTTTCCTTCTGCTGCATGGTACTGGGAGGATGAAAACAATGCACATAAAGCACGGCCATGGTGCAAAATTCAGGTGTGATTGTCCAGAACTCCTCCAGGTTCTGGAAACTGCTGCTGACCCTGAGAAAGGAGGCATAAACCAGCGTGCCCTGCTGCCTCCAGCAGCACTGGAAAGGAAATGCTGGTGGAAAGGCTGATCTACACCTGCTGGTCCCGAGCTGCTGCGGCTATCACAAGTCTTGTTCATAACCAAATACCTGCAGGTCTGTTCATACAATGGGAAGACCCCACTGACACTACGTGAAAATTAAAAAAAATAATAATTTAAAAAAAAAAAAAAAAAAGAAAGAAAATAAACATGCAAAATAAAACAGTCCTACATCAGAAGGAGAAGAACAGCTTCACACTCATCACAAGCCTGACAGAGCTGTGAGCAGGAACTTTGTCATCACTGACGTGTTTTTGCAACGACACGTGTGTTCCAACATCCTTCTGTGATTTGCAGGGTGTCCGCACACCATGTTGAGTCTATGAGATTTTTTTCTCATCTTCAGCATTAACACAGCACAGAAACCTGTCTAAGCTGAGAGGAGGGGATTTCTCTGAGCTAAGAAGAGGAGAGTACAGGAGAGTACAGGGGACAAGAGATTGCTCTGGGGTACCCTGAGCTTGCCGCTGTGACTGCTGGTCAGCATGGATGGCCAGCAGGAAACCCCAACAGTCCAGAGAGAGTCACAACAGCTCCCTCCCTCCAAGGGCAACACCATGCTGCTTCCAGATCCACGTTTCAGAGTGCCTTGCTCTCCTTTGTGTTCCCCCACCCTCGTACGGTCCCATCCCTGAGCTGGGATACACCGAGCAGTCTGCGGTACGGTTTGCAGAAAACCTGGCTGTGAAACAGGCATGTGCTGAAGCAGATCCCTCCTTTCCCTCTGTGCTCGCACCAGCACCGTCCTCAGGCTGCTGCTCTGCCGAGCCAGATGGCATCTTCACCCTGGGGCACCGCGTTGGCAGAGCCCAAGGAACAGCCTGCAGCAAGGCTCACGTAGCTGCCTTCCGCAGCCCGCCTGCCATCCACCTTGGGGGAGACTTCAGGTCTTTTTCATCTTATCATGTCTCTCTGCTGTATGATGCAAGCTCGGGTAGTACTGGGTAACACCTAAAAACATCCTCGGTGCGTGAAAAGCTGAGTGTAAGTGGGAAGTTTTATAGCACGGGCTGTTTCCAGCTCACTAAGTGATCCGCATCCTAGAAACACAGTGGATGGGACGTTTGTTTTTGCAGAGCACCCGAGTGCCTACATGAGAGCGATGCTGCCATAAGGCAAAGGCCACGATCACTGCTTGAGCAAAAGGCAGAGCTGGCAGGGGTTGGGCTGGAGAATTCTGGGGAGAAAATCCTCCTGAGCAACCTCAGGGAGGGTAAGGCAGAGAAACACCTAACCCCCCTTCCCCGGGACAACAACCCCTGAGTACCAAAAACGTGGTGAAATGCTCCCGAGCCTGCTTCAGCATCCCTCCCCGTGGGACTTCGCTCGGACAGTGCTTGCCCAAAATGCAGAGACAGCTGCAGTCCTACGTTGTAATTTCAATTTGCCAGGTGAAAGAGGTCACGGAGAAAAGGTCACATGAGACGCCCCTGCTTTAGGGATGAGCACTTTCAAAGTGTCCATCCTGTCTCTGACTCCAGATGATGAAATGAGATCAGTGGCTACGCATGTTCTTGTTACCACTAACAAAAACGGCACCAGGATGGGAAAGGAGTTCCCGTGCCATATTTCCATCGTCCTGGAGCCACTGGTGGTGATGCTGGTTTGTTTCTTCATTGCCAGAGACGATCCTAGAAAACCCTCCCGTGGTGATGACACCAAACCAAAATCCTGAACCTCAGCAACTCCCACATTTCGGGAGGAGCTGGCAGCCTGGCCCCCATCTGTTACTGATTTCTAACTGCACTTTGCTGCAGAGACATCCGAGCTTCCATAATGAAAAGCCAATTAAAGCACACCATTAAGCTCAACCTTCTTCCTTCCTTGTCCAAACCTATCTGTCACAGAAAGGACACAACAACTGTAGCACAAGTTGGCAGATGCTGCTAAAAATGGGGAAGGTAAGTTGTATAAGTAAATTATTGAAATGCCAGCCTCAAGTCTCGCAGACATGGCAAACAGGACGGCGACAGCCAGGGCCAGAGGCAGGCAGCTGCTCGCCCTCTGTTCCCCGAGCTGCAAAGCCACCCGAGCTCCCCGACCAACAGAAGAAGATTAACCACTTTTTATAGAAGCTGGCAGTAGCTGAAGGCAAGGAGCTGAGGAGCTGAGGCTGTCTCTGGGATGCTGGGGGGATGCTGCTGATTTCTGGGCACCTAGGGGCTGGGCAGGTGATGCATCCTCCTGCCTGCACAACGGGAGCAGCCCAGGGGTGAGACTGCCTGTGACCCTTCGGTATTCTCACCGACACTTGGAGACCCCATGGTGGGATTTAATTAGCCTGTGGAGTGGGAACAACAAGAGGAAGGCTGAAAGAGCCGGCGAGATCTGAATCCCTCTGTGCAATCAGCTGGACACTTCTGACCTACAGGAAATACGGGATTTTTCCTCTAACAAATATTCCTCCCTTGGCTAGCATTTTCCCCCTGTTATCTCCAGATAAGAAACTGATTGAGCAGATGTAGCAACGTCAGTCCTCTGACAGAATCCCCGCAACGTGATGTATCACGAGACCATCACCAGAGCAGGGCGCATAACTGATTTTTTTTTTATTACTTTGGCCTTCCTTGCTGACAAAAATATCAGGGAATGGAAAAACGCTTGTCTGATTTTCAGTTTATAGTCCTTTCAGCCCTTAAAATACACATTTAAAGAACTTTCAAAGGGTTTTGGAGCAGCACAATGGGATTTTAGCAATGCTGGGGGTGGCTGCAGAGGGCAGGACCCCCCAGCCTGCAGATGAGGAGGTCACTGCAAGGCAAAGCGAACAGTGCCCAAGCTCAGAAAACATGAAGAGCTGGAAATAGCAGCCAGAAAGCTATGCCAGTGTCTTCCTTGCAATCACCAGACCACATTCTCAGTAAATAACAGAGTGGTTGCAAACAAACGCAAATTAAGCCCATTCCTTCCTTCTCCTGGGACGCAGATGAATCATGCTCCACTGTTGTGGTTGATAAAAGTCCTCAAGAATCCAGAGAGGGACCCGAATTCTTGTTCCCTTCATTTTTAGAAGAACTCGTAAAAGGCTGGTTCAATAAACCTCTTGGCGACTTCTGAGCTTTCAGCCCCGCTCGTTGCCTCCACGACCCCAGTTGTGCTCCATTCCTCCACAGGTCCTGCTGCACGTTGCTCAAGCCATGTCGGCAGTGGCCTGGGTGATTTCCATGCCATCTCGTGGAAACCTTTGCACCAATCTGGGTCTTGCTAATGCAGAGGATGGTGCACTAAAGCACATGGTCAGGAAGGCTGCTGAAGCAAAATGAGTCTGAGACACAGACCCATTTCCTCCACAGGGGAAAAAAGGGGAGTGGGCGGAAGAGAAGCTTAATTTAAGTATTTCCAGCAAATAAAGGCTATTGTGTCCACCAGAGTGATCCCCCTTCCATACTGCTCAGAGCCTTTGTCCTTGCTGCCCTGCTGGGTCTTAACGCATCGCAGAGCTGCTCACATCCGCACAGGTCCCAGAGCTCCATATCTGGTGTCAGGCAAGGTTCTGAGACCCTGCCACGAGGATTTCGGCCAGGGAGAGCACAGAGATTGGTACTGAGAGGGGATTTTTGTGTGTGTCTTTTGCTTTTCTGCAAGTCCGTAATGGGCCAGGTGGGTGAGAGGGAGGATGGCCTCAAGCGCTGAGCCATTCACCGTGAATAGGGTTGGGGTCACTGCATCTTCTGGCGATGAAGAGTTGCAGCCCAGCAGACCTAAAGCTTCTCTGGGAAACGTTAGTTGAAGCTGCAGCCACGTTGGATCAGGTCTCCAGAAAAGCAAGACAGAAATACACTGGATCTCACCATGAATTAAACTTGCCTGCAGGCCATTTTCAAAGTGGATGCTCAAATCCCTGTTGAGCCCAGCACCTCCATCACCTTAAAATTTAGAGGTTAAAAAAAGAGTTAGTGTTTAAAAGTCCCTATTTCTCCTTTTTTTAAAAAATGTTATTTATTTATTTTAGTGTGGGGCAGCTTTATCTTCAGGGTCTGATCGTCAGGTGAAGTAGAAATTACACCATCCACCCTTACAAAATTCACCACACATAAACCCACAGATAAAGAGGGTCAGAAGCTCTGCCACAGACAGATTTTAAGCTGCTTCCCAAAACTTTCAGAAAACGGGCAAATGCTGCAGTGCCGCTTGCCATTACCATTTCTTCTCGTCCTTACAGAAATCCGGACTTCCCAACAAAGGGACAGATTCCGTCCTCGGGGTTTCGCTGGACGGGGGGGGGGACGAGGCCGAGCTCCCACCCTCCGCACCTGGGGACGGGGGACCGGGGGGGGCAGCGGGGGGAGGCGGGGAGCGAGGGCGGGCCGGGGCCGGCCGGGGGAAGGCGCTCGGCGCATCCCCGGCCATAAAACGGCGGGGCCAGGGCCGGGCGGGCAGAGCGGGGCACGGCACGGAACGACACGGCACCGGGCACGGCACCGGGCACGGCACCGGGCCCGCAGCTGCCCAGCATCCAGCGGAGGTAACGGGGGCGGCGGGGAACCGGGATCGGCAGCCGCGTTTTATTATATTTTTATTGTTTTATTATTATTATTTTTTCCGCCCCCCCCCCCCATCCCGTCCCGCTGCCCCGGCGGTGCTTTGTGCCCCCTCCCTGCCGCAGCCCCCGGCCGTGACAAAGGGCTCCTCAGCCCTGCCGGTCCCGGCCCTGCTCCAAGCGCAGCAGGGAGCACCGGCCCCCCAGAAAGCAGACCGAGGGTTAAAGATGGATTTGGGGTGTTGGGAGGCAGGAGGACCTCGCCGATCCCCTGTCCCATCCTTGCAGGCTCTCCCCTGCCCGAGCTGCTCCTCGCTCGGAGCTGATTCTGCCCAAAATCGCCTTGCTATAAGCTGCAAGGAGATGCTTGGCCACCAAACACAGCCCCAGCTCTCCCTGCCCAAAACTGCCCGTGGAGTTTTGTCCGTGCCCTCCAATCTCCCTGCAGTTTGCGTTCAGGTTCCCTTTATGCTGCTCCCCCGAAGCCGCGTGGCAGGACGGGGGGACGGTGCAAGTCTCACCGCTGATTTTTGGCAGGGGGACCCGTCCCCGCAGGGAGCACTGACCTCAGAGCTGCACCAACATCGTGCAGGGCAGAGCTTCAGGGCAGCCCTGAAACCACACAGGGATCCCCTTTCCCTCCACGGCCCCAAATCCCCCACATGGTGCGTGGGCTGGCTCAGGACCCATCTGCTGAGCCGGGTTTATGTAAGCGCTGATCTGTGGTGGCCGGAGATGTCAAAGGACCAGCTTGCCTTTGGGAAATGCATGAGGCTCTGCCAGCAGCACAGCGTTTGCCTTCCCCCAGAGGACATCCCAGCCTCTCTCCCCTGCCCCTCAAATGCACTCGATGGAGACGCGAGGCTGAGCACTGAGGGAACAGAGGGGCATCCTCAGACCGTGGGCAATGCTCTTTGCCTTGTGTGGCATAGCAAAAAGGTGGTGGTAGACTGTGCTGCTTATCCCGAGGGCTGGGGATCAGGGATGAGAGCTGATTTCCAGGCTCCCAGAGGGACAGGGGCCAGATCCTGCGCTGCTCATTGATAGAGGAGGGGCGTTGAGCTGGCTCGGGACCTGCTGGCGAGCTTAACGCGGGCGCGTGGCTGTTTTCTCTTGCAGGTGGGAAGGCAGCGGTAGCTCACGATGGCCCTGGCGGACAACGCGGGCTGTGCCAAACCCAGTGAGGACTTTCCTTTCCCCGAGATCATTGAACTCAATGTGGGTGGACAAGTCTACATCACCCGCCACCCCACCCTGGTCAGCGTGCCGGGCTCGCTGCTCTGGGAGATGTTCACACAGAAGAACGTCCGCTCCTTGGCCCGCGACAGCAAGGGACGGTTCTTTGTGGATCGGGACGGATTCCTCTTCCGCTACATCCTGGATTACATGAGGGACCAGCAGCTGGTGCTGCCCGACCACTTCCCGGAGCGGAGCCGCCTGCAGCGGGAGGCCGAGTACTTCATGCTGCCGGAGCTGGTGAAGATGCTGGCCCCCAAGCTCAGCAAGCAGAACTCACTGGGAGATGACCCGTGCCAAAGCGACCCCGAGGAGCTCTCCCCCAGTGCCGACGCCGCACGCAGCCTGGCCCCCGCCAGCACCATGCTCCCCAGCTCCGCAGCTGGTGGTCCCGGGGCTGCAGCCACCGCCGGCACAGGTGCTGCTGGCCCCGATGCCCGCAGGGCTGGGTTCATCACCATCGGGTACCGGGGCTCCTACACGCTGGGCAGGGACAGCCAGACAGATGCCAAGTTCCGCCGGGTGGCACGGATCATGGTCTGTGGCAAGACGGCACTGGCCAAGGAGGTTTTTGGGGATACCTTGAATGAGAGCAGGGACCCGGACAGGCCCCCAGAGAGGTACACCTCCAGGTACTACCTCAAATTCACCTTCCTGGAGCAAGCCTTTGACAAACTGGCTGATGCTGGCTTCCACATGGTGGCTTGCAACTCCACAGGCACCTGTGCCTTCGCCCACGACCAGACAGATGACAGGATCTGGACCTCTTACACCGAATATGTTTTCTATCGTGAGTGACACCAAAAATAAACACCCACCAAACACCAACTCTCCCTTTTCTCCCCCGTTGCCTTTAGAAGGTAGACATCCGACCCCTGAATCCCAGCGTCTCCCCTCTGCCTCCTTTTTGAGTTCATTCTTGGGTTTTTCCCCCCTCCTTCCTCCACGTCGAACCCGTTGGGCTCCTTGTAGCAGCTGCTGACCACCAAAACCTCCTTCCCTGTCTCCGACTTCTGCAGTAGCTCCCAGCCCTCCCCGGATGCGTGGACTTGGACAGTGCTGCGTGCGCGTTTTGGGGTGGGAAGGGGGGGGGAACACGCCGAACTGTGCCAGATGAGCTCCGTGATAGATGCTGAACTCGGCTCCCTGTGTCATGCAGCACCCCAGGGACACGCTGCAGACCAACCAAGGACCTCAAGTGTTGGTTTAAGGACATGGAGAAAGGTGGGGAGTGGAGGGTGGGGGTTTGGGGGTGGGGGGGGGATGAAGCCTCACAGCATGGATATATTGCCATTAGCCCCTGTAAGCAGCTTAGCCTTTAGACTGTCAGTGCTGGGAAGGGTTAGAGGAAGGCGCACCTTGTGTTGGCAGTTCTGGTCGGAAGCGTCGCTGCTGCCCTGGGATGCCTCAAGGACTTTTTCTGGGGGGTGGGTAGGGGCTGAGAGATGTTCTGTTCATGCCTACATGGAGGGAGGTGGGCGGGCAAGGGGAAGACTTTTTACTGTAGGGTGTCAAATGCTTGCACATCCCTCGAGCTCATCGGAGGGCTATCCAAAAAAAACACCCTCACCTCTCCTGCGGTGCAGGCTGCGGAGGGAGGGGGTGGGAGCACATCGGGGGCACCCGCTGGGCTCAGCCACAGCCGTAGCTTCATGGGCTGAAGGGAATCTTTGCCCAGCATTAAAATCGTTGCCCCTTTGGACAACATCTCTGAAGGCCTCTCCGCTTGCAGCTCTCCACAGCCTGCCTGGGCTGGCTGCTGCTTTGCTGTGCCTGGGCGATGTGTAATAAAGGAACAAAACCGACTCGCCTCCGCGTGCGTCTGCGACGCAGGTCTCGTGCTGCATGCCTTCACAGGCATTGCTTGAGCAGGGCTCC
This sequence comes from Nettapus auritus, assembly GCA_011076525.1. NCBI lineage: Eukaryota > Metazoa > Chordata > Aves > Anseriformes > Anatidae > Nettapus > Nettapus auritus. The sequence goes on from CM021768.1 coordinate 15,312,866, forward strand.
GACCCCAGTTTGCCTCACCCCTCTCTGTCCCTTTCCTCCTCCTCTTTGAGCCCTCTCTCCCATCCCTGCTTGACCATACTGCCCATCCCTGCAGGGATGCTGCTGCAACTGGCCAAGTCCCAAATCACCCCCGACATCCCCAGCTGCTGGTCCCTTGCCGTGGGTCTCAGCATCCCTGCCCCGTTCCTCTATCCCCTCCTCAAGCAGCCCCAAGTGAAGCTCAGAGCCGGGGAGCCTCAGCATCACCCCACAGGCTGGGTACCAGCCACAGAGGTATTTCTTTGGGGTTTGGCTGGGAGGAAGGCTTGCAGCTGGTCTCGGAGGAGGTGGGAGGGCTGACTTCCTGTGGCACGTGGGGACAGCCAAAACTTTGCAGCAAGGCAGTGCCTCTGCCCTGATGAAGCGGAAGGTGAAAATGATATTTTTGTGAGGGCCCGTTCCTCATTGCAACAGCATTTTTAAGAGGAAATGACAACCGGCTTACAAAAGAGAAAAGGGAACTTGAGCTCTTCAGAGAGGGTGAAGGGCGGAATGAAATCCTTTTACATAAAGGCAGAGGGAGGGAGCACTCTGTGTTTTGTTTGTTTTTAACAAAGGATTTTTTAGCAATTAGCAGTGATTAAAAAAAAAAAAAAAACGCTGCCTTGCGAGAAACACTGGTGTTATGATATTTGCTTTTTTCCCCCTGGAACTGGACCAAAAAATTGATCTCACAGGATGAAGTGGTTTTTTTTTTGTTGTTTGTTTGTTTGTTTTCCTGAGGGTGAGACAGTAACGGCAAAGTCAGCGTTGAAGCGGGGTTCGTCTGCATGATCCGGGCTGCTCAACCCGATACCCCGAGCAAAACACGAGCAGAGCAGAAAGGTTTAGTTTTGAATCACTTGAGAGTCTGCCCGCCTTCCTGAAAACTGGTGCTTTGTGTAAAAGTGCTGTCGCTGAGATCAAAGTCTCTAGTGGAAGGCTGCTCTGGCAAACGTGGGGCTGTTTCTTCTTCCTTTTTTTTTATTTTTTTTTTTTTATTATTATTTTTTTTATTTGGGTATATCCAGTAATAGAAAAAGTGTGTTTTTGCTGCTGCCAGGAGATCTGGTTAAGTTGTTCCTTAGCAGAGGATTTGCAGAGAAACGGTGCACGGCAGGTCTGAGGTGTACAGAGGAGCCAGATGCCCCAGCACAGTGCCGAGACTTTGGTGGCACCTCCAGGGATGGGCACGTGGGTTGTGCATGGGCAGCCTGACTGCCTCAGGGTTGGCTTTTAGGACAGAATGAGAAGCCTACAGCCTCCCAAGGTGGCCTCAGTGCAGGATCAGGTCCCTCGTCAAGGAATTTGGACCATGGTGGGTGAGAGCGTCCTTTCTGGGAAGGCGCCCGGCCTCGCCGCAAAGCGTCCCCAGCTGCTGAGCTCACCAGAAAGCCAGGGCTCTGCTTTCAAAGCAGGAGCTGAGTTTTCAAAGCCTGTTCTCCCTCCAAGGGATAATGTAACTCACCCCTTCATTTAGAGGTCCCCAGAAAACCGTCCATCCTAAAATAAGACCCCTCATTCAAATGAGGCAGAGCAGGAACCCTGGCTGGGGCTGCGCTCTCCGGCGAGCACCCTGCCCACAAATTGCTGGTTGTTGCTCGCCTGGCGTCTTGTTCCAGACAAAAAAAAAAAAAAAAAACAAAAAAAAAAACAGGATCTGAGCAGCCTTCCCTGCAAAATAGAAGTCAAATCCCATCTGTCTCTTCCGCCACCCTGAGAGAACATCTGAAAACATTTTGTCTCCTCGGCCTGCCTTCAAGCCCTCCTTGAGGAAACCCTTTGGTGCCATAAATGCTGGGTTATCCCAGAAGCTGAGCACTGCCCATCCAGACAGGAGGTAATAAGGATGGAGAGGAGCAATGCTGGGGGCTGGGAAGAGGACTAGCAGGTCCCTGTAGGGTTCTTGCCTCAAGAGAGGGCAGAAGCCTAGAGGGGCTAGAGGTCAGACACAAACAGCCTCAAAATCCCATCCTGGGGGAGGCACGAGACTGCTCAGTGTGCTGGAAGATAGAGAGGGACTTGGCTGCAGTAGCTGGAAGCTGAAACCAACCTCTTCTAATGTGAATTAAGTAAATATATATATATATATATATGGCCTTTAGCAGCAAGGATATTCACCACCAAGACAAGCTATTGGAGAGAGGGCAAATGCCCATCTGCATGTGGAAAATGAAGACTGCAGGAAGGGGTTTAAAGAAACAAGTTTTTGGAGGCACCACTAGGCAAGCCACTGTCTGCGTGTGCTGGAAGTTGTGAGATGCTTTGGGTCAGGTAAGCAGGTCCAGCAGCTGACAGGGAGCTGCAAAGCACTTTGCCAAATGAAGTTTGTTCAGCCTGTGCTGACAGCTCGTCCTGAGCTAAAGCAGGCTAGACTTTGTGACACACAGGTGGTTTTCTTACAAGGCTCTTGCAGTTAAAAAAGTTTTGCATAGTTCTAGGTGGAGGATGGCTGGGAGTTATCACCCCAGCTCCCCTGGGAGAGCTGTACAGCACCTGACTGAAAGATGTTCTTGTGAACAGGCTACATCAGATTTCATCTAAATAGTATGTGAGTCTATAGCAGCACCCCTGCATGCCAGTTGTGTGCCCCCTCTCCCTCCTCACCCTTTTCCAGGCTAGGGACACTGCTGCAGGGTCTGCCGTGACAACACCACCCTTAACCTGACCCCAAGGGCCCCGAAAGCCCAGCACAAACCTGCAGTCAGAAATTGATTTTCGATTGATTTTCAATCGTCTCTAGCAATTCTAATCAGGGACACAAACCACCTGGTTGGTGGTACCAGAGGAGCAGTACAAGCCCAACCTTCCAGCATTGATCTGGGAGCTCTCGCAATGTCTGATCGAGGCTAGCAGGCAGGGGAGATGAGATCCTTCTGATTGCTGGGGTGAGTGAGGTGGAGCTTGGCCCCGCCGTGGTTCTCTCCCACCATCAGTCACAGGTCAGGGATGAGGAGCACATTGCATCTTCCTTCTCCAACCTGAGGTCCTTGGCATGTTCTCCCAAGATGATGCCACCCAGATGGGATGCCTGATGGGAGGAACCATGTCAAAGCCACCACAGGCAGAGGAGAGAGTTTGGCACAGCCCATCCAGGCCAACACAGCTCGTCCTGGTGCCCTCTCAGAGATCCTGGTGGTGGATGCTCCAACACCCACCCCAGGGACTGTGGATGGGAAGAACAGCTCCCTACCACAGATGCCCAGATGGCTTTAGCTTAATTTCTTCAGGAGAAAAGTCTGTGTGACCTCACACAGCATACTCCTTCCCTTTTCTTTAAGCAGTGTGGGCCAGTTTGACTTCAACCTGGCAATGTTTCAACTATTAGGAGCCTACCAGCCTGAGAAAAATAGGTTTGGGTGTGTAGCAGACTTTTCAATTCCCCTTCTCCTGCCCAGATCATAAGCTCAACCCTTAAGCAGCAAAACTATGCAAGAAAACAGACTTTGTGGGCTCCCTGCCCTCCACGAGCTTCATGGACAAGGAGCCTGCTGAGCCTGTGGAGCAGCTGGGGAGCAAGCAGAGTTGGATTTTCCCCATGGATGCAGATGAGGTCCTGAGCAGAGCTGGAACACCAAGGATGTTCAGGTGCTCAAGGCTTTTGCCTGGAGCCACAGAGGTGGCTCTGAGGACCCCTGCTGGGGCTATGGGGACCCCTGAGCATGAGACGAGAGTTGGTCTTCAGAGGGGGCAGAGGAGGCAAGGTCGGTGCAGTGCAGCTATACACTGCTTTAGTAGGAGGGCAGACTTCACCCATCTGATCTGGGTGATAGAGCAGAAAAACTTTCTATAACCTGAGTGTCCTGGTGTAGACTTAAACCTGTTCTTACAAGCTCAAATCACAGTGGTTTCCTACTCCTGGACAACTGACTGGCTTCTTCTCATTATAAGCTCCATCCAGCTGCCTTTGATCGAGCAGCTAGGGCTGCAAAGCTGCGATCTGAGTGTTTGATACATGCACGGATTCCCTCACAACTGCAAAGCAATGCACAACTGAAACAAGATACGAGGTTCGAGCTTAGCTCAGGGGTGGTTTTGAGGCTTTTGAGCATTCGTTGCCTCTCTGCCTGAGGTGGTGGCTTGCCTGCACCCACTTTTCCTTCATCCCAGAAGAGTTTTCCCTGGATAAGAGCTCCAAAAGCCCTCAGGATCAAAGGGCGTAGGGCAATCCCTAGAGCTTGGCAAGGCACCTGAGCCAGGGGGATGCTCTGAGGCAGGTAGCGGTCCAGCAGATGTCAGCTCGCTGTGTTGTTAGCAGAAGATAACCAGGCAGGGACCTGCAAAAGAGATGTGTAGTCCATGAAACCAAAGACACTGACCTGCTCTGGGGCCCGGATGGGCAAGGGGCGCTGATGCCAGAAGAGTTGCGAACAGCTGCTCTGTGGCCGAAGCCCCTCTGGCTTTGCTCAGAGTTGCAGTTTTATTAGGCTCTCGTCTTTTGCCTTTGTTTGGTTTTCAGTTCCGAGCTTTTTACTGTGACAAGAAAGGCTCTGAACTCTAAACCAAACAAAGGCATAAGAGTTTAAGGCTCAAAGGCCAAAAAAAGTAAATAAAGGAAACTTTAAAAAAAAATATGTCCGGTTTTGTGTTTCAGGGTTGGCCAGACAGACGGTGTTTATCAGTACCAGATTAGCAGATACTTGCAGCCAGAGGAGCTGATGGTTTTCATTACCCCTCAGCACCCAAAGGGACATAGTCTGGTGAAAAAGGCCACGGTTCCTCACTCATCTGTGGAGCATGTGGTGGAGGGAACAGCATCAGGGGCAAGGAGCCTCTTTGTATGTCCCTGTGCCACCAGGCTCCATCCCTGGCTCACCTGGGCTGGCTCCATGCTAGAAGAGCCCCCAGTCCCTGCCAGACACATAGGAACCCTCCCGCGTTAGAGTGCTTTTCCCAAGCTGGGAATCACTTCCTTAGAGCTGAGGCTTTCAACCAAAAATAAAGAGAAACACTCTAAATCCTTCCCTTCTGCAGCAGAACAGCAGATTGCAGCTCATTTAGTGAAGTCCATGCAATTACACCCTATCATTCCCATTACACCTGGGTCTTCTGGTTTAATATACTGTTTTAATCAACTCAAGGGATTAAATGCTGTGAAGGTCTTTGGCTGCAAGGGGACAGTGCAGGGCTGCACGGAATGGGGACGTGGAGCTAGTTGGAAGGAGGAGGAACAGGGGAACGGGGCAGCAGCACGGGTCTTCCCCCCATGTTCCTACTTCAGTAGGTAGAGCCTGTGGTTAAGGGAGAAAAAAATTATAGAGAAATCAGCAGGAAACCGTTTCACAACCCTCCTGCCCCCAGCTCTGCTCCCAGCTCCTGCAGCCACCACTTCCCGTGAGATCCAACACCTCTGGTGCTTCACTGATTTGGGAGACACCCTGACTTTTGTACCTTTTCTTTTATTATCTGTGGAACTTGCATTTTTTTATTTTTTTTTAATTTCTGCACAACGCAGCTGCCTTTCCAGCTTCTTGCTTGTGTGACTGGAAACGACTCATTTTGCCTCCATTCACTTTGATGGAGGGACTCCAAGTGCAGAGCAAGCGAGGGTGCGGCCACCATTTCCCGATGGGCGTTCCCAAAATATCATTGTTCTTTGCTTGCCGGGAGGGGATTTAACACAAAGCCCCGGGGGAACAGAAATCAGCAAGAGGCCACGCTGCAGCCTTTTAACTCTCATTTCATCCCAGGGAACCCAAGTCCACGAGCCCCAGCTTGGAAGGGTTCCCAGTCTTCTAGAAGTCACACGAGCGAAATGGGCCAGGAAAGTGCTTCTCGGCACGCCAGAAAGCTGAACGTGTACCAAGTACATCGGGGCTGTGATAAACGTTTGCTGCCTTGCGTCAAACACCTCTGGGCTAATTGAACCAGAATCTCTGGAGTAGTTCTCCAAGTGCGGGCGCCGGGCGGGGGGCCGCCGCCCCCCCGGGTTTTAATGCTGTTGCTAACTCCACATTCCTTCACATCGTGCTTTTACAGGCTCCAGAAGGGAAAGATTTTTCCATGTGACAGGATATCTTTGCGTTTGCCAGGAGCGGTGAGCTCTTGGCAGCCGGGAGCCTCGCCGTAGGCAGTTCTCCTCCCTCTCTCTGCAGGAGCTGAGGCCATCCATCCGTCAGTGTCATGAACACGAAGGACAGGCTGCCCCAGCTCGTGTCAGGCAGAGGCTTGGCAGGAGTCAGGAAACGTTCCTTGTTCTCACATTTACTGGAAGGCACCCCAGTCAGCCCTGCTGATGGTGATGGATCCTCCTGGGGAGCTCCATCTCCCCTCCCCTTCCCTCCCCTTCCCTTCCCTTCCCTTCCCTTCCCTTCCCTTCCCTTCCCTTCCCTTCCCTTCCCTTCCCTTCCCACTTTCAAACCTACCCACCTCTTTATTCCACAAACTGTTTTTCTTTAATCATTAAAACCCCCTCCGAAAGCAATCACTTTCCCCCCAGCTTAACCATTTACACTGAAATTATTCCCCAAGACTTCCTACCCCCAGAGCTAAGCACAAAGACAGTCTTAAAGGGACTGGAAAGCCCAGGGTGTCACAGCCAGGGGGGAGGGAGCACTTCAGAAAAAAAAAAAAAAAAAAAAAAAAAAAAAAAAAAATTTTGGTACAAGCCACCAAGAAGGGACTGCAGGGTCACTAGAGGAGAGATATTGACCTGAACCATGGCCAAGGAGCCTTCCCCCCCTGCACCTGCAGCTCCAGGCTGGCGGTGGTCACCGCGACCCACCAGAGATAAGATCAGCAGCTGTGTGTGCAGTCAGAAAATTAGCAAGATCTTGCATTAAAAAATAATAATAATCAAAAAATAAAAAATAAAACGTGAGGGGGGGGGGGGTGGCTAAGACCAGCTGTGGTATAACACATGCAGGTCCTGTCGTGCCAAAGCATGGAAGTCCACAGCTGGCTGTGCCTTTGGTTGTCCTTTGATGGTGCAGCAGGGATGTGGGCAGTGCAGGAGGATGAGGAGCCTGTCTGGAGGGACAGCTAGGTGTCCAACACAGCCGCATTCAGCAGTGTTTGATGTGTAGGTATCTCCGCAAGGACTCCAGCAGGAGCTCCCAGAGACACATAAGCTGTAGGTAAAACACTGTTGGTTGTGTGGTGCCCATCAGATGCTTTGCTTTGGGCTTCTGCTGGACCATCAAATGGACTTGGACTGCACTGCCTGGACGGAGGGGTTTGGGAGTCAGCTGTAGGGTCAGCAACCAAACCGTCCTTCTGCGGAGAGGAATTTTGGGTGGAAATCTCCCCTTCCCAGGGCCTCTCTATAAAACTGTATAGTTATATAACTATATAACAATAACAAAATTGTTATCGTTATATAGTTATATATATGGTTATAATAGTCATGTGCCAGGGAAGGCACAACAGAACAGAGACACAGTGTCAGAAGAGAGTCATTAAGCAAACAAACACACCAGGCACTGAACCAAAAGAGGGAAGCTCTCCCGCGGAAGGCCTGATTGCACACAATAAAATAATGTTGTGCTGCGGTGACCTGTTTGCAAGGGTTCCCTGCCTAGTAATAATAGATGGTCCTTCTGGTAGCCAAACAGGTCAGGAAATTCAAGTTAATGGCCCGATTGATGCCTTTGTCTGCAGCTGAAGGAGACAAGGCAGCATGCAGGACTGCAGAGCTTCGTGCCTATGGGTGCTGAATGGCTGTGTTGAACAGCAGGGTCTCCTCATCCAGCCTGAGCACCCGCAGAATGCAATTATTCACTCCTGAAGCCATTGCTCGAAAGGCCAGGCCATTAGCAATTAATCACAGCACGAAGCCTCTGGCTGGACTTTCCTCCCTGTTTGGCAGCCCACCAGTTGTGTTCTTAGGTCTGCGCTGCTGGGACAAGCCTAGCTGCAGCCACCAAGGGTGTCTTTTTTAAAGGGGATTTCTCAGAAGTGGATGAATGTCAGGACCTTGGGGTGCAGGTGGGGAGGGTAAAGCACGGACTGCCAGCAGAAGGGTTAATATTGAGCAAGACCTGGGGTCCAGCAGGACCTTCTCCATGTCCCCACTGATCAGGGACTCAGGTGGAACCTCCTTTAGCAGGGCACCAGCTCCTGGGGCCCCGTGGAGCTCCAGAAAGCAGCCCCGCTCCATCACCACGCTGGTGCACACCATGACTGGGTGTCCCATCCTGCACACGGCATCCCCTCACCGCAGACACGGTCACTCCAGCCAAAATCCACGTCCACAAGTGACCTCCAGCAGCCTCCTGCGGGGGTGTACCCACCATTAATCACAGGTAGCCCCCCCCGCGGGGGGGCGCCCCCGCGCCCCCCCCGGGATTTTATTCATTTGCAGTTGTTTGTGCTCCATGGCTGGAACAGCTCAGCACCACCTGCAGATCAGCCCCTTTTTGCACCCCCTTTGCGTCATTTTTCCCAGCCCAAAGCCCTCCCCGCGGGGGGAGGACGGCGGCCTGGATCCCAGCCCGGCTCCGCATCTGCACAAACAGGACGAGGTTTGACGGGGCTCAGCCGTTCCCTAAAATAACATCCCTACCCTGTGTTTTAACCTTTCAGAAAACACAACCCCGGCCGTTTCCAGACAGCAAGGGAGGAATTGCAGGCTAGGGTCATTTTCCGTGGCTCGGGGGAGTTTTGTTTTCTCCAGAGCTGCCTGAGAAAGCCGCTTGTCTGGGAGCTGTTGGCGTTGGCTCAGCTTGTGGCGATCTGCAGCCCCGGGGTCAGCGGGGAAACCATTCCTGTCTTGAGTTTTGGGGGCCCGACCCTGCTGCAGGGCGACGGTGGAGGCATTTTAGGGCATCCCAAACAGAACCGGACTTGCTGGCTGGGGAGCGCACATTGGAAACACAGTGCGGAGCGGGGGTCAGGGTAAAGGAAAAAATAATCCAGAAAAAGTGGTTTTAGACCCTAGACAGGGCCAGGAGCTCAGATCTTGTGCACCTGGTGTTGGTGCTCATGGTTTTGAACTGAGTCTGTGCTGGCAGGTCCAGATTGCTCCCAAGCAGCCCAAGCATAGAGGCGTGGGCATCAATGGGCTCCATCCACTGTTCCAGATGTGTGCCAGGATCTAGGTACTGGGGTTTGGTTCTAGGTTATAAGCAACAGTATCTGTAACTTGCGTGTCCTCTTGAGCTGGTTTTGTTGTGAGGAGAGCAGAAACACCCTTGTTTTCCTCCATGCACATTGTCAGACCTGGTGCCAAGGGGTTTCTTACCATAGTGTCTGCAAGGCCCGCCTCACACGGGCAGCCCGCCAGCATGCTGACAGCCCACCCAAATTACACCAGCAACAAAGCAGAGCTGAATTTACTCATTAAACACCAAATTGCACAAGGAGGGGGTCGGTTTCCCTAGGGTGGGCTGGCAGAACCACTGTGCCCCCCTCCTCACTGTGCTTATCAGCCTCCTGAGCATCCCAGGATGGAACCTGCTGAGCTCAGGAACACACACGGCAAATGGCTGGGGAAAATAAAAAATAAATAAATAAATAAATAAATAAATAAATAAATAAATAAAAAACACCCAAGCTGATAACACCACGAGCATCACACCCTGCAGTCACAGCTGCACAAACGCCCTCCGCCCACTCCCCACCTCTCCCCACCTCTCTCTGCCCTTTGGAGGTTTCCTGCCTGAAACGGTCCCCGCTAGGCTTGGCTGCAGCTCATACAGGAACTACACCCTTGTCTTCTAAGCGAGGTTTTGCAGCTGCTGAGATGAACTCAGACGACAGCGGATGCACAGCTGGTTCGTTGCTCCCAGAGCAGCTTGCTGCTGGCACAGCACAACGCAAGCACAGCACACAGGGTGCCCTGAGCAGCCCAAAAGCAAGGGCATGGGAGCTCACTGAAGAAACTGAGAAGATGTCCTGCACACCTAAGTGCAAAATGGGGCAAAAGTGAGCAAAAAAATCTGAGAAAAGGCCCATCTTCTGGGTTGGTGGGACAATGCATGCCAGGTCGCGGCATATTTGCAGCATCCTCGTTGGTGGGAGACTTGGGTGCGTTGTTCTCAGCCTGGTGCTGGGACTGTAATGTCCTGCCTGTTTCAGGCTGCTGAGCTAAGAAAGATGTTGACGAGCTGGAGGAAGTCCAGAGGAGAAGTACGAGTGATAAGATGAGGTTTAGTAACCATAGCTTATTAGGAAATGTTGGAGGAACGGGGTTTGTTTAGTCTAGAAAGGAGAAGATGTGAAAACAGTTCATCATCAGGCAAAGTTTAATTATAAAATGGACAATAATCAGTTTCAATGTAGGGTCACGGGAGAAAGGCCAAGAATAGAAACACTGAGGTCAGTACAGAGGAGCGGCTGGGCATCACTAAGCCTTTTCTCTCCACTGGAGCAGTGATGGGCAGCACTGGAGAGGCAGGTCTCTGGGGAGGGCTCACATCTTTTTGGGGACAGGCTAGCCAAGCATCCATCAGAGGTGATCGCCTAGAATCCTGCATCCAGCAGCGGAGAAAGGGAAGGGGAATCCGTCATTCCACTCCCTCTGCTCAGCAGCCCCGTGCTGATGGGTGGGCATGGGAATTAGACCACCTTGGAGCCCCACAAGGAGCAGACACTGTGCTCTCATTTCCGTCTCAGTCTTATCTCTCATCTCACTGTTTCACATCACCTTCCCTTCCCCGGCTCTACCAGCACCTACCTGCACACCCCCGTGCTGCTGCTGCCTAGGAGGTCCTCTCCTTAACCCCATCTCCACCCATGGCCCTATCTGAGCTGGCATCTCCTTGGCTGCCTGAGGGAGGGGAGGGGGAAATGTGCAGATTTAGGCACCCTTATCTTTCTTCCTGGCCATGCTACCAGGATATTTGTATCAGGCTGGCTTTTCCCTGCACACAGGGCAATGCCTGCCCTCACCTACCTGCATAGCCAGCAAGGAAATATCATCCAGCAAAGTTGTGCTTTACCATTTATGCCATTTTACATCTGATCTGAAACAAAATCCAGTGTTTTTGTTTGTTTGTTTTCTTCTGAAGACTAGAGTCAAATAAAATTAAAAAAATATCAAGCCATTATTTAAATAATCGGAGGCTGGGAGCTCAGTGACACCGATTTAAGGGGATTTAGCTCCAACCTCAAAGCCTGGCGGGGCTGCAATTTTCTGATTAATTTTCCCATAAACAGTGGGAGGGGAGGGGGGAAGCCTTGCTCCTGTTCCTTCTAAAGCTTGTGTTCGGGATCACCAGTGCTCTGGTTGCTCAGGGTGCCTCCCCTGGGCAGTGGGGTCTGTGTTGGGACCCCATATACCAAAAGCCCTTAATACAGGGCAGGGGATTAACAAATTTTCTGCACCAGGTAAAACTTGATGATGGGAGCAGATCTGGGAAATACTGCTTGTGCTTAAGGAACCATAGAAAATATTTTAAAATTACAGATAGAGCTCTAGAAAGGGGGTGGCTTTTCTCCCCATCACCTGCCCCTTCCCTGCCCCCAGCAGGTCCCCTGACCATCCCCACCCAGGCTGCACCACCCTCGTCAAATTACTGCTCCTGTCTCAGAATATGGACTCAGCCCTGACTGGATCCAGTAATCACATCAGATCTGAAGGATGTTAAGGGAAAACTGAAAAGCTTTCTAATAATGAACAAGCCCAGGGGGATTAAGTGCCCTGGCCCATCAAGCAATGATACATGGGCAGGCTGAAAATGCAAACTATTACATTAGAGAGCAAGACCAGGCGAGGATTTATCAGCCTGGCTCTGTGTCCTGCTTCTGGCAATGCCTGGCAGAGATATTTCAGCCCAAGGTGGGAGAAACCCCAGGACACAGCCGTCTGGTTTGTGCTTGCCCTGCTCAGAGGCATTCCCCCAAACCTCACCGTGCCCCAAACCCCTAAGCATTGTGGTTTCTGTCTCTTATCACCTCCAACCTTATCTTGCCTAATTTTGGAAGGCGTTATTTCTTAAAGGGGCCTATCCATTAAAAGCCCTATGTTCTTATGATCGTAGCAAAGCTTCCATCAGCTTTCTCCTTTCTTTTTCCTCTTGACTCCCCTGTCGCACGCTCCTCATTGTAAAAACCTTCATGCCTTTCATGAAGGGCTTTGGGCAGACATTAATCTTTTCTGTCTCTCCCTAGGGGAAGTGGCCAGCACCAAAATGAGAGCCTAAGTCTATTTCCTAAGGGTGTTTTTTTATATTTTCTGTGGTTTCTCATCCCCCTGCCCAACGCAGCCTGCTGTCTGTGCTGAGCAAGCATTTCTTCATCTGCCCAGCACAGCACCGGGGTTTTGCCTTATTTTCCTTTCCCCTCCTGAATCGCTAAGGCTGATTTAAAACCCACCAAGGTGCATGAAAACTTCAAGCAATGCCTTCTCACACACATCGCTTTTTACTGCTCGGCGTCTCAATTAACCTGCCAGCAGGCTCTTCATTAGCGTGCCTTCGTTAAGTCCCCGTGCAGTTTCCCTGGCCTCAGCCAGCTGATATTATTCTCTGTTCTCTGCAAAATTTTTCCACTTGACTGTTCACCCTTTCTCCTGCATCATTAATAAAAGATTTTCATCCCAAGATGGACTCTCAGGGATGTCCTATTATTATATTATTTATACGTTGAGGATGAACTCTTGATTCCATTTCTTCTTTTCTCCATCTTAATAAGCTTTTAATACACTGTGGAAGCTAGACAATCCCCCTTTGGCTATTGAGTTTCCTTAAAAGCCTCTTTGATGGCCTTTATCAAAAAGCACTCAGGAAAATGTATTAACTGTTCTCCATTATCCACTATTTTGTTGACTTAACGTAAGATGAATATTCCCCCCCCCGAATATTAGGAGCACACAGGCAGTTTTTAATTCTGCCTTTAATTATTGTTGTAATTTGCTTGCTATGTACCGAGGTAGTTACAATTCCTAAATGGAGCCTCGCAAACCCCCCTACATGAACCACGTATTGCTGAAAAAATGCAGGTTTGGGGTTAATTAAGACTAGTTGCAAATACATCAAAAATATAAGAAACAGTGATTAAAAACTTTTCTGGCATACAAAAACACATTTCCTTCTGCAGCTTTAAATGAAGAATTTTATTCCCCTCTTTTCAAACAATATATCAAGATTAAGTGTAATTTTAACCTGCCTCTCCACATTTTATTAACTTGTTTCTAGGGAATATTGCTTTTCAGTAGCAACCAGCTAAAACCAGAGAGAGAAATGTTTTGTTTCAGCTCACTATTCTTCTGAAAGGAAACCAAATGAATTAACAATCCATCTGGGGCTCTTCCATAGGCATTGCCCTCCTGCCTGGCAAGCACAAAATTCCTACAGCTTTTTAGGGATGAAAGCCAGTGGCTGTCCTCCATGGCTCCCTCCTAAGGAGGGATTTCGGTGAGAAAGCACCAAAGTGTCCCACAGGGCTGGGCTGGAGGCAGGTTCACCTGCTCAGAGATCTTCCTCATCCCAGGGCAGTAGTCCATTACCTTGTCCCTGCTCCTACAGAACAACTTCAGAAAATATTTTCCCTTCAAAAACTGGCCAGATTTTGTTAGTATAAGGGTATCACTTCAAGCAGAATGGTAGATGGTTTTGTGCTCACCCTTTTCCTAGGTTAAGGTGGGGGTCTCAGCTTCCTCATCCCTTCAAAGCAGCATGAAATGCTCTGGAGGGATGCAGCAGGGTGTCTACCAGAGGCACTCCAAGACAATTCAAGCCCTGTAAAACCTGGCTGGGTTCACGTTATACTCCCAAGGGAAATTCTCTGGACATTCTTCATGTGATGGGTGCTCTCTCTTTCCCTGTATACCGCCCCAAGAGGTGTGCTTATGTGAAGGGAGGTCACCAGAAAGTCATCACGGTGGAGTGGAAAACCATCCCCACACTTTTTCCTTTGCTTCTAGGTCCTGTTGTGCGAGGCCAGCTCTCCAGGCAGCTCTCCAGGCACGGCAGCCTCCCAGGTAAGGGCACCCCGAGGGATGCTCCAGGGCAAGGCTGGGAGGGGGTGAGGGTGAAGGCAGGTGTTTGGGTCTGTCTGGGCAAGGAGGTGTCCGGAGGGGCTTGAGGAGCTGAGATTCAGTGCTGAGGTCATTTGTGCTGCTCCTGATGGCCAGGTGAGGCAGTGCTTGGTCTCACCGGTCATGGGAACCTGCTCAGTGTCCTCAGTCCATTCACCCAACTTGCTGGAAGGGGTGAAGGGACTGTGGTGTGTGTCAGACAAACTGGGTTTGGGACCAAATTGGGGCTGAGTCAACACATTTCAAAGGGGATTTTGAAATCCTCCCAGATCTTAGGAATTAATCTCTTTGAATGGTGGTCAGATCTGGGTTAGCAGGAGAGGATGCAGGAGGGAGAGGTAGCCACCTCTCATTCCTTTAGTACGTGAGCAGGGACATTCAGGAGGATGTTCCAGAAAGCATCTGTGTACGTGGGGATGCTGAGCAGTGGCCTGACCAGACTGACACTCCATCTCACATGAAAGCACAGCCTCCCCCTTGCATTGCTCAGCTCGTGCTTGACTCCTGGCACTCCGCAGGGAGACGTTATTCTGCACATTCCTTGGCTTTGGGGAAAGGCTGTAGTCCAGAACCACAGTCATTACCCAAAGGATTTATGCTCCTAAAAGGAAATGAAAAGGCGAATGTCTCAGATGCAACATGGAGAAGAGGCTCCCCAGGGTGGTATTAGACTCTGGCAGATTTTCCAATGAGTAATGTCAAACTTTCTGGGTAGGAAAAGGCACAAAGAGTGAGAGAATGGTGAAGCAAGAAGAGACCTTTGCAGGATGCAGACTTTGTCTCTTGGGCAGGGGGGGGAGGGGAGGGCAGGGTGGTTTTGGCTATCTGCAAATGTCTTCGTCTCTCTATGGCTCACTTTTGGAAAGAGACAATGATGCTTCTGCTGCCTACTCTGGCTGGAGGTGGGTTTGAACTTATGGGCTGGATCCCTGGTGTAAGGGATGGGGGGCTCAGCTGGAATCAGCAGCCTACATGCTGCATTTCTGTGTACTGGGACAGCCTTGAGCTGATGTAATGGATGGAGCTGCAGTTATTTTGGCAGACCTCGGTTCTCCAAACTGACACTAAAAGAGAAGAGAAAGCCAGGAAATCTGGTGTAAAACTCCAAGAGGAAGAGGCTCACCTGGAGTGAGTTGCTGTTTTGTCTGACCCCAAAGTCCTTGCACAGCTGGACAGAGGTTCTGCAAAATAAGACAAGAAAGTCTGCAAGGCAGAAAAAGAGAAAAAGCCATCTCCCCATTTCTTCTTGCCCAGAAGCTGAGACTCCACTTGGAAGGCAGATTCCCCCTCCACATCCCAGATCTACATCCCCTGCTCCGTGTGGGATCCTCCCTTTGGGGTTGAGCAGAACATTTGGTTTGGCTGGAAGAAGAGATTCCAGTTTCCTATTTCCCCTGGTATATTAAGAGTTGCAGTCACCTTTCCTTTCACCTTCCTGACAGTGATATCCCTAGCTTGGCCAGCACTGAGCAGTCTCCTGGTACTGGCTGGGATCTCCCTGTGACACCATTAATTTGTGGAATTTCTGCTTGGCAAAAAAAAATAACTAGGAAGTGAGCACAGTCACATCTGTATGGAAACTGCCAATGGGTCTGCTTTCCAGAGGGTGACTCCTGGAAAATACATAGAAAAGCAAATTCCTGTGTAAGGAGAGACAGCTGGAGGCATTTGTGTGCAGCAGACCCTGCCAAGGAACCGTCGCTGCAAACAGCATGTTCACGTGCTTGGTCCTGCTGGAAACGACCTTCCCAGCCTTTCCTCAGTGCCTCCATACAAGCAATGCCTTGGTGCTCTTGAAGGGACCTTCCACTTTGCTCATAGGGTCTGTGGCCAGGAGCGAGAGGGTTTTCCATGAACTGGTGAGATGTAGCCCAAAGGACAAGGAGCACATGGGTGGGGAGATGTCTTCCATGCAAAAGGTGGAGTCAGCCAAAGCAGGGGGGATCCTGCTTTATCTTCTGGAGTCCTTTGCCTCCTTGTGGAAGGAGGTTGGCAGAGGACCAGCCAGAATCCATATTTCTTTAATAAATACATCCTCATGATTCAGCCCTGGCAGAGGGACAAGCCAGGGGAGAGCTCATTGCCTGGCATTCCTCCCCATCCCCTCTCCTCTCCCATCCTTCTTTGCCCATCGCCAGAGAAGGATTTAACCCAGCCCCAGGAGTACCAGCCCCTTGCTGTGTCCTGAGCATGGGAGGCAGAAAGCAGCACGTGAATTACGATGACTTTAACTAGCATTTTATGGTTTCAGGGCCATCGCTCCCAATCAAGCCACAAACTGGTTGTGATATACAGCCTGCCTGTATGTTGCACATAAGGCATTGATTAAAGAGCAAGCTGAGCTAATTGGTGCTGAAGTCATTGCTATTAACACATGCCTATTGCACTCTGCAGCATGACTCCCAAGACACCATGCTGTACGGCGTCATGATGAGGTTGGGTTTTTCTTCCTTAAGGAGATCCAAGTTCAGTCCTGAGTCTGCTTCCACATCTCTGCGTGCCCATCGATGTGTCATTGCTTCTCGCTTCTCCCCCTGGTCACTGGTTGAAATCTGGCATGCTGCAAACGGAGCAGATCTCAGCAGAAATTCCTCATCCAGGCCCTTCTGTATCAACTTTATGTAAAATAAATAAATAAATAAATTATATATATATATATCTGTGAAGAAAGAAGAAAATACGGATTTTGCTACCTCATCTTTGTCTCCAAGCAATTAAGACAAATTAGAAAGGTCCCCCCAGCTGTGCAAAGCATCTGCAAGGAGAAGAACTCACTCCCAGCTGGCCGGCACACTGCCGTTTCTCCTCCTCCTTCCAATCCTATTAGTATTAGAGAGGGATAGAGCTATAACAGGAAAAGCCACCTCTTAGCAGCGCTGCTGACAGCTTGCCTTTTAAATCTTTAATAAGAACTGGCTTGCACGGCTGCTCTCATCTGCTGCGTGACAGCGCGGGGAAGCCAAAACCCAGCGGCCTGGCTCCTGCTGAAGATCTGCTGGAGGCTGCTGGGGAGCATCACTCATTAAAATGCAGTGAGGGGTCCTCAGCCTTTTCCATCATAAAGCCTCTCCTCTCCATCTATATTGCCAGGACTTGCACTCAGGACCGTGTTCCCTTGCCCCACATTGAGGTGGTGGATGCTCTTCCCCGTGTCCTACAATCCAGGGCACCTGTAGACACGGGGCAGAGGGGATAGACCTGCCAGCGAAGGACATAATCCACCGTGACTGCTTGGCGGCCAGGCTCTGCCTGCCCAACCCACACAGCTCCCAGAAGTGTTTGCAACAGCCCCGTGGCATTGAATTTGGCTCAGTCTTCCTCCTCTAGATCTTCTTTTAGGACTGCGGACAGAACAATGAAAAGGGTGCAAAAATAGCTGCCCCGGGACATGAATTAGACCCTGTCATGGACTCACTGACAGATGGTGACCACAAAGACTTTTCCAGAGTCTCTGGGTGAAAATTATTGTGATGGGAGTAGAAAGCCATGTTTGCAGCTCAGGAAATTGTTAGGAATTGACTCTCAGAAGCCACAATTAACGAGTGGTAACAGGCAGTGGGTGTGCTGGGATTCTGCTGCCCTCTCCTGGATGCAGTGTCTTACTCTGCCCCATGAGCTGATGGCCACGGTGCGTGGAGGTTGGTCATGGCCCATGACATCCTGGCTTCTGACCACCACAAGCCATGGAAAGCCACTCACCTTCTGTGGTGGCCTAAATCTGATTATCAGTCATCTTCAGGTCACCCTCGGCACGTGGGTTTGGGAGAGCTGAGACTCTTGCCGTGAAGATGAGCAGCAGGTTGAAGAGTGAAAATGGAGTTAGCAAGAGCATTGGTGGGGACCTGGGGAGACATGGTGGCTGCAGCTTGTGGCAGTCCCCTGTGCTAGATACAGGGTGCAGGTGTGGAGCGAGGCCACCATTCACCATCCTTACCCCTCCCCTTTCATGCTCCCTGTGCATCACTTGCCTGCTAAGAGTTTCTTCTCTTGGTCTTGATTATTTCAGGTAGCTCCTGGCTTAGCCTGCCTGTTCCCGAGCCTTCAGAAATAGAGCAGAGCCCTAAAAAACACATGTCTTCCTCGGAGCCCATCCTGGACCTCAAGACAGACGCAGCAGAAGCACTTCCAGGTGAGAACCATGCTGGGTCGATGTGCTGGGTGCCTGCAGTTAAACACATCGCTCACCCTGGCAGAGCTGCACCCAGCAGCAGGCACTTGATCAGGATGTGCATTTGTGTTCACACCAGGCTTTCAGCTACTCTGAACCTGAGCTGCTCTGCTTTAGCTCCTGTGACCATAACCTTTATCACTGGAGGACATCTTCTGGGCTAGGCAGGGTGAGGTCTCCACTCCGAAGCATCAAAACTAGGCAAGATCAGCCCTCTGAGTCACCCCCCCGCCCAGACGTACCTGCACCACTCTGCTTGAGATTCTCTCACCTCCTGAGAATCTGCAAAGCTGCCCCTGCTCTCTGCCAGGGCTGCAGAAAGCAGCAGTACCCATCCAGTGGAAGTTCCCAACAGGAGACATGAAGATGCAGGTCCCAGTGAGAGGACCTGCAGCTCCACCAGGTCCTCCTGTCTTTTGTTTGCTCATTTAGAGGGAGGGAAGCAGACACCCACCCGGTAGCCATTCATTTCTGGGGCCTCTAACCACGTAAGTTCTGCTATGGTGTTTTATAGCCCATCACCAGGAGAGCCTAAGAACCCTTTTTCCCACCGAAATATCAGAAAATTTCTGTGCTTCAGTTGCACAGTCTACCTCCTCTACAATCATTTCAAAGCTGTGAGAGCAGGCCAGGCCCTGCCATCCCACCTGGGGACACATGCCATATCAATTTTCCGTGGCTGAGGACAAATTCTGCCCAGACCCGATGTGACAACCCACACCGTGCCACCCACCCGAAGATGCTTTGGAGAAACTCCTTCTTGCTGGGGTTCCTCATGCAGCAGCTGGTGACAATTTGGTCTGGGTAGACATTCCCCAGACTGGGGAATTTTCCCTTGGAAACCCCTGCTGGCCTCTTTCAGCCTGGGCAGCTCAGCACAGGGAGGGCTGCTCCTGACAGGTAGAGTGGGTGCCTGAGGCAGCCCCTCTTGCAAAGCGTTCACCAATATTGGCAATTAATTCCTGCCAAGAAATAAGGAAAGCTGCTTTTGCTTCATGCAGCACGCAAATCCTGAGCCTAGATGTTTTGCTGATGTGGAGCTGCAGCAGCGTGAGACGCGAGGGCCTGGCTCTGCCTCGGCGCTGGGATTTGACCTCTGGTGTCTGAATTTGCTTTGCCAAAACACAATGTGTTACCAGCCATGCCCCACCATAAAGCACTAAAAAAAAGCACGATCTAGCAAAGCAATCCTGCAAGTCTTGGTCTGATAAAACTGCTGACCTCCGGGTTCCCATTGCAGGCATCCCATAGGCCCTGCTAAGCAGCTCCTCCAGCAGACTGCAGGCACACACCATGCTCAGAAAAGATCACCCCAGGGCCTGGGGTATCCCAGCATCAGGGGAAAGCAAAGCTTCTGCCTTCCAACAAGGAACGGGGTGACACTTTTGAGACCAGTGGGGGGTTTGCTGCTGCTTCTCCCCAACCCCAGAGGTGACCGAGGAGGGGCAGAGGAGTGTGGCCACTGCGTTAACTAATGGTGTTATCAGTTGGGTGAAAGTTATTATTTAGGGTAAGGATGTCCTGGGTATTTGGGCTGCAAAGACCCCCCCGAAGCAGCAAATGTCCTCCATAACCAACAGTAGAGCTAGCACCCCTTCCAAACAGCAACAACAGAAGGTGTGTTTGGGAAATGCAAACGTTTTCAGAGGGTTGGGTCAGAGTTGCAGTGCTGGCTGTGAGCACGTCTCCATCATTTACATGCTCCCCGAGCTCACTTTGTCACCGAGGGGCTGGGAGGAGTGGGGGGACAGAGCTCCTGCCCACCCCGGGGTGCTGCCATGGCAAAAAAAGAAACAAACCTGAAATCCCTGAGCCTACCCTCCTCCTGGCAGCAGAGGACGACTCAACTGATAGGGAAAAAAATCTATTGTTTTGAGATCAAAAATCTGGATTAGCGTTTCAAGGCTGCTGGATTGGATTGTTTCAGACATTTTTAGAACATGCAAAGCAAAAGCAGAGCTGGTGCTGACATATGTATTTACATTGCTCCATGGGGCATAGAGGGGCATTGTCTTTCAGCAGGGAAGTTGAAAACCGAAGTCTGTCTGTCTGTCCTGGTGCTGGCACCCCGGATCCCGCCGGGGTTGCCATAGCAGTTAATCCATGCACAATGTCACTAGGGCTGCGGGTTTAGCAGCAGCCCTCCCTGGCACAGCCAGGCTAATTGAGGCTCTTGGGAATGCACGGGCTACTGCTGCGGGCAGATAGGGTCAACGACATTTATATATGCAGAGTCTTGTCCTTCTTTGATGAAATAAGGGGGATTAGAGCCAGCCAGGAGTGCAGACATCACTTTTCGGGCTCAGCTTGATTTTTCAATAATCAATTTGAGCAGGGGCGAGACCTTAGATTCGCGGGGATAAGGAGCTTGCAGCTATTTTGTGTCAGGCGTGGGTAGACTGCAGGTACACCCTGTGCATCCCAGCCTGTCCTGCTGGCCATGGGTTCACTCCAGGCAGACACAGGCTGGCATTTTCCAGGCAAACTATATATAAAATCTGCAAGGGTTTGCATCCCCGCCTGATTTCCGGTTGCAGCTCCCCATCGCTAGGCAGAGAAATATTTTCATGAGAAACATTTTGACCAAAGAATAAATCTGTTTTCTGAATGCACTTTTAGGGCTAGCAAAACTCTGGCTGAAGCAGTTTAGGTGCCCGCCCCCCTTCCCCAGGCACACACAGGTGTACAAACTAAATAATCTCTTCCAGCTCTTGTTTTGAAACTTTTCTCCATCTCTGTGTCACAACATGCTAAATCTGAGAGGCTAGGAAAGAGTTTAATAAGCTTGTAAAGGAACTGGGACATCTTTGTTTGACCTCAAGCAATGTGTTGTTGATGTTTTTTTCACTTAAAATCTGGAAGAAATAGAACCGTAGAAATAAAACAGTGAATAAAAAAAACAACCTGAGATGCACAAAGCTCTGCTTCTACCCACGGTGGGGGGGGGTTCCCTCCGATGCCCATCTCTCCATTGGGATGCCCAAAATGGGCTCAGATATAGTTTTGGTTGGGACAAAAAGAAGAGAAGACCCTTCTTTTCCCTTCTGGGGAGATTTGTACAACAAGTAGAGGGAAAGGAAGAGTGATCTTTGAGGCCAACCCAGTCTGAGCTGAAGATGCCCCATTGTGATAGGGAAAAATCACAGGAATGAACTGCTCTTCATCTGTCCTTGCTGGGACCTTCCAACAAAACCCTCCTGATGGTGCTTTGCCACAAGATATCTGGCTCATTGTCTTGTCTGCAGACCCTTCCATCCTGGGTGTTTGTTGTCAATTGACGAAGGAGAGCTCTGATTTCTCCTGGAGCTGGAAGCATTGACACAGAGCAAACAAAATGGAATGAGCCGTGGCCCTGGGCTCCTGGCACATGGCAAGTTCATCTCCTTGTCAAGTGCTCAGAAGAGAAAAAAGTGCTATCCAAAAAAAAAAAAAAGCAGCAAGGGGCTGGGACAGTGTGTGCTTCCCCTGTAAAGCACCAGCTCACCGTGTGCCAGAGCCTGTTAATTGCACTCAGCAGTATTTCCAACAGCACCATGGGGCTGCATCAGACATGTCACTTCTGCACTTTAATTGATGCTCTAAAGCAGACAGAAGTGTCACACGGGAAGCAAAGCCTGAGAAAATTTAAAAAAGGATGACAAAATCAGACTACATACATTTTTCCAGCTGATGGCTGGAGTGCTGCGAGGTGTGCTGGGATCAGCTCAGTTGTACCCACATATTGCTGGGCACAGGGTTTCTAACTGCTTCAGGCCAGAAACACAATGTGAGGGAAGCTTAGCCCAAGGGAAAATTAAGGTATTTGTACAAAGCTGAAGAGAATTTCAATGTAAATGTAATATCCAGGAAGACTTGGACTGCCTCAGAGTCTGGGGCATTCAGTGTCTGGTTTAGTCCAGGTCAGACTCCAGCCAAAGTGATCCCCACACTCCTCAAATCACTAGCACAAAAAACCAAAGCACACACACATCTTAATAGCACATTCCAGGCTTTAATCAGGGTCAGAAAGACTCTGATCTCACAGAAAGTCTTAGGCAAAGACTCTTAGACCCAAGAATCTTCTCCCAGTGATGGGACATCTGCTGGTGGCCAAGACGAACTTCTGTCCCTTGACATCTGCCTGTGGTTGGATCCTGCAAATTCCAACCAGGAGCTGAATTTCCTTGGAAAATCTTCGTAGCTCTTGGCTCCCCTCCAGTCCCGTGCAGTTTGGAAGCACATGTGCCTGTGCAGGTGATCTCAGGCTGTGATGTTTGGCCAGGATGCTTGGCCAGGAGGAAGCTCGTGTTTCATCACCGTTCAGGGGGAAAACCAAAACCTGCTGAGATTTGCATTTCTCAGTGTACGCAGGACATTTGTGCAGATGTTAGCATGAGAAGCAGCCAGAGTAGGCTGTGAGAGAACACGTCCTTGGAGTATGAGGTAAAATAAAGCTAAGTAAATCGTTTATGGGCAGTTAATGAGTATTTCCAAAGACCAGCCATTAAGAGTCATTAGCTACTTTATGCAAAGTGCCTCAGCCACCTGTAAATGGCTTAAACTACCTCATCATGCCTAAATTAAAAGAATTACGCTGCTGGTACCTGCAAAAGACCTGGACAAAGCTGTGTACTGATGTGGGGACTGGAGAGGCACAATGATGAAGATCACTGTCCCAAGAGACACCTCGGCCAACCCATACCCAAGCAGGGGATTTGTCACCCCGCTCTCCTGCTCTGCCCAAGCTCAGCAGCCTGCCAGGGGTCTCAGGCTGTCCTTGATACAACGAGAATGAAGTGAGAGCAGATGGCTTGCAGGAGTGTGGAGGCTGCAGGTTTGCAGGCTGGCAGCTGAATTTCAGCCCAGCCTTTCCAGACCACACAAAGCAAATCAGTGTGGTCTGGCATGGAGAGTAAGCAGGAGCAGTACCCAGGGGACCTGGGCTTCATTCTCAGCCTGGTGACCTTAACAAGTTATTTCACCTCTCTGTGCCTCAAATGGGAATAACGTGATGCAAAATGTGTTGAAAGCCTTAGAGAGAAACTGCTATGCCAAGCTAGCTATCATCGTTAGATGGTCTCGGAGCAAAGAAGCAGGAGAAGAAATGAAGAGATTTGAATTCAGTCTCCAGCTAAGCTCTAGGCTCCTTGTATGAATTTGGGTTCATCAGCTTATGTTCCCCCTGCCTTGGTTCCCCATTTCACAAAGGTAATTGTGAGGCTTGCAGATAAGATGATTAAAGCAGTATAAGAACTTGGAGATTTTATTCCATCACTCAAAGAATTTGGGGCTAAGATACATCCTTGTAACTTCCTGGAGAGATTTGA
>CM021768.1:15336375-15392509 GCA_011076525.1 Nettapus auritus
AAAAAAAAAAAGCAGTAGGTTAAGAATTTAGATATTTTAGAGAAAAAAAAATGCTGAAGTGAGCTGAGCTATGTCCCCCAGGTGGCTGCACCCCAGCTTTGCTCCATCAGGGGCCATGCAATCTCCCACTCTTGTGCATCTCTCTGCTTCCCTCCTGCAGGTCGCAGCGACCCTGGGGAGCCCAGGCAAGGCCAGGAGATGAGGCAGGACCCCCCCAGCCCCAGCAGCGGGTATAACGCTGCATCCCCCAGCACCAGCAGCCGCGGCGAGCCCAGTACTGCTCCATCCACAGGTGAGAGCATCCTGAGAGAACCCAGGTTGGGGCAGGATGACCCCAGCCCTGCTGGGTCCGCACCTTGCCCAGAAGCCCCTGAAGAGTGCCCCGCTCGCCCCAACACCCTGGACTTCTCCAAGCCCCCAAAGAAGCTGGAGGAGGTGAAGGAGATGGGGCAGAGGTGTAACAGTGACCACTCAACAGTGAAGGAGAACGGGGTGGAGGGCAGCCCCGTGGCCACGGGGCTGAGCGAGGAGAGAAAGGCGCTGGAGTCGGAGCTGGGGAAGTGCATTGAGGACTTCCGAAAGATCAAGATCCCCCTTGCCTTCCCCAACAAGAAGCGGCAGTGGCAGAGTGAGCTACTGAGGAAATACCAGCTGTGAGAGGAGAGCTTGTCCTTCTCTCCCCTCGTGTCTATGGGTGGCCAGGGATACCCACAGGCCTGAGCGAGAAGCATAGGTTTCTCCTTCAGCCTCATCCAGTGAGCAAAAGGGTTGTAAGCCTATACCCATGACAGTGTGCTCCTCACCGTGGCCATCAGGAGGGACGCATGATGTCCCATGGGGCACAACATAGCTGGAGGGACACAGAAAAAGGAAGAAAGCCAGGGGTGAATCATCAGGGCCAAAGCTGCCACCCAGCAGAAGCTCTCGTGTTTGTAAGAATGAATTTTCCTGACGTTTCAAATAATAAACTATAGTTGGTGTTGAAAACGAATTCCAGTCTCCTTGTCTCTTCAGCACAGATGTTTGAGCTTAGCTGCTCAAAGCTGTACAAGCAGCTTAGATGTTCATTTTTCTTTAAATTAATGGAAGTCGCATATCTGACTCCCTTACGTTCTTGGCAAAACGTCTCCATCTGTAACATTTGCAGCTGGAGAGCTGGGATTCAGCAAAAGCTTTCTTTGTGATGTTTCACAGATATTTTCCTTTTCCTAGACAAATACTTGAACACCACCCAGCCTTGTGCTGGGGCCTCAAGCCAGAGGAAGGGCCCAGCACAAGACCAATATTGACCAGGGCCAGCTCTTGGCTTCTCCTTGCCTCCAGGAGCTGTTGGCTGGACGAGGAACCCAACCTTGGGAGGAGAACGGGAGCAGTTTGGGTATATGGGGCTCCTTCAGGGGATGGGGGACTGGGTAAGTGCCCCAGGGATGGGCAGGGAGGGTGGCTTTGGGCTGGGGGCATGTTACAGGCCAACCCCATCAAGGCGAAGACAAGCATGAGGCCTGTAAACAACTTGAGGTGATGAACACTGCTCTTATGAGGTCCGCTGGAAGGACAACGGATTGGGATGCAAGCACTCCTGGAGATTTCTGGAGGATTTTGTGAATAATTTTGTGACTGAGGCACTGGATGGGCCAATTGGATGATGTGAAGCTGGATCTGCTGTTCACTGATAGAGGAGACCTGAATGGGGCTCACATCATCAATGGCAACTTTGGCCCTAGTGACCCAAAACAGTGAATTTTGAGAATCTGAAAGGTAAGCAAGGAAGGTGAGTAGCAGAGCATAGCCCTTGGCTGACCTGAGATGTCCTCTGTCACCCTCAGGAGTCCTGCCAGGCAGTGCCCCCATCCAGCACCCCACTGCCCCCAGCACCAGCCTGGTCCCCCAGCAGCTCAGAGAGCCTCCTCCTCCATCCGTGACCTCCAAAAAGCTCCACAGATGAAGAATAAGGGAGGAACTCCCAGCCCTGCCACCCCAACACAACCCACAAAGGAGCTTCAGCGGGATTTCTTAGATTAAACAAAAACAATCCAGGGAAAACTTGCCAAGAGTTTGCTGTGGAGAGGTTTTGTCAGAAGGAATTGCTTTGGCCTCTCAGGGGGAGGCAGATGGGGAGGACAGATCTGCATTCTTCTTCCTTTTATATGCAGCCACACTACAGAAGTGTTTACAGGAACTTGGAGAGCCAGAGCGGCACGAGATAAGGCTGGGGCAGAGTCAGCAAAAACCTCGATAAAGGCATGGGGGGACGACACCATCCCAGGCCCCCAGCACACCATCCCCAGGAGACAGGAGCATGCAAGAGCATGAGGTTTGGATGGGGTTGAGTCGGCAGTCCATCAGCGCTGGTGCCAAAACCAGTTGCCAAACATCCCACCATCTGATCTGGTGACTGAAGATAGTACCGTCTTGGTCAGTTTTCCAAAACTTCTTGACTTGGATATTAGTGCTACTGCCCTAAGACATGCTTCAGCCATACCAGGTTCTTCCACATGCCTTGATCAGACTCCAGTTGTGAGAAGTGCCAGTTCTGCCGCAAAACTGATTCCTCAGTGGTCAGAGCAGACTGGCTTTTGGGAAGGAAGGAGATGCTTGTTTTTGGCAGAAACCCGTGGATGTCCTTTGTCCTCCTTCCTAGTGCTCTTTGATGGCATCCATCATGCCTGCAGTCGCTGCTTTAATTACAAATGCTAAGAAGTGAAAGAATTTGCCCATCTTGCACAAGGCAGCTCAGTGCACACAAAAAAAAGATCAATGACATGCTCTTAAACTGGGCCCCGGCCCACACAAGTGACCTTTTGAGACAACTTGTGGGAAGGTTTGTGGCAAAACAGCAACCCTGCCCGGGAAACAATAATGAAGAACAACCACAACTGTTGGATCCACAGGGAGAGTCATGTTGTGTCCTCACTCCAGAGGTGGGATTTGTCCTGGGAACTGCACGAGTTGGGCTTTAAAGCATTTTGGGACCTCCAGGCTGATGAGTGATGTCCATGAGATGATGGGTGAGCCTTCTGCCTACGGCAGGGGGTGCAGTGTGAGGACTGGGAAGCCCCTTCCCAAGCACAGAGCAGGACATGACCACCAGCCCCACATTAAGATGTGAAGAGTGGTTCCCAGGAGAATTGGCCCCATTTTGCTCTGCTTGTCTTCAAAAACCACACCTGGAGCATTTTCACCCTGACCTAAGCATCGGCAGAGACCATTGTTCTGTGTATTGTGTAACCAGGTAGACTAGGGCTTTCAGGTTTATTTTACATAACCAGTTCTATTTTTAACTTAATCTGCAATTAATTAGAAAGTGGAGCTCGCTGGATCTGTAATTAGAGTTTCCATTTCCACATTACCTTCCATCCCAGAGGTCTCAGGAAAGTGTATAGGCTCCACCATGTCCGTCCCGTACACCTCCACTGGAAAAAACAGGGGTCATCTAAAACAACCCAAAAATGCTGAGAGACCAGTGACTACAGGTGCACCTCGCACATGCTGGCACGAACACACACAAGCTCTCAGAAACACACAGGGGACGGAATGACAAAGAAATGGTTAACCATACCAGTTCATAGGCTTTCACTTTGCAGTGGAAATTCTCTTGGCCTTCCTCCATCCCAGAGCTTCCTTGCGTCCTGGTCCTGTTACCCAAGTGGAGCTGAAATACGCGAAGGAATTAGAATGGAAAAAATTGGTTATATAGAAGTGCAGGAAAATAATGAAAGCACAATGCATTTTAGGAGCCAGTGTAAAGGAACAGTAAATTATTAATAGTGCCATTACATTCCAGGGCTAAACAATTAGATCCAGCAAGCAATTCCTCCAGAGGAGGCATCAGCAATCAACCCGTGAAAGGCCAATTTGCATTTGTTCCCCCTTAACTGTTTTGCAGTTCTCAGCTGGAAGTGTGAATTCGGAACAAAAATGGCTTAGGGCTTTTTAGGGAAAACCTATTGCAAGCTGTCAGGGAAAAAAGGCACCACAATTTTTGGCAACGTTCACGTTGCACCTCTTCAAATGCAACAGTGTGGAAGGGGCACTTCTGCACCACGGATGCCTGCTACTGGAAGAGCCGGCCACGGCTGCGTTCGCTGTTTGGCTCAAGAAATCCATTTTCATTTTTCTTCATGTCACAGGAAATTTGCATTTTTTCCATGCTCTTCTCCAAAGCCAAGAGGAGATGAGGCCTGTTTTCTACCAGAAAGGATGCTCCTGGATGTCAGTGGCAGCAATCTCAAGTTGACATGAGCTGGGTGGAAAAGCCAGGCTCACCCTGGACAAGGGTCTGGAAGTGGGGTCCTGGAGAATCCAAGAGCTCTGGGACATAACCAGTCTCCTGCCAAGGGAACAAACATCTCAGCTTCTTCTCTATTTATTTTCCACAAGCGCCTCAGCTTTGCTTGAGCAGCAGGAAGCCATTAATTACCCAGTGACAGTGTTCCACAGGCATCCCTTAATTGAATGCCATTATCCCTTAATTAATTAAATACCAATTAATTACCAGGAACATTGCATGACATGTAACAAATGCCATCAGCTAGTTGAGACAGAATAATTTAAAACCCGGGAAGCATGGCCCAAATAATAATGCTGAGGATGGGTACAGCAGGGAAAACACAGTGATCCAGGCACCAGATCCTCCGAGGTGTGGTGGGATGGGCCTGGCAGAGCCTTTAGGACCAACATCATGCCAGGAAAACTGGAGGGGCTTCTGCTGTTCAAGCAGGCTTCAAAGCTAGTCCTGGATGGGTTTTTTAGTACAAGACCCCTGCCCTGCCAGGGATGCATCCCATACCCAAATCTGCTCCCTTGAGCACCCCTGGGGTTATGGCTGGAGCTATGCCTCATGCAAGGAAACACATTTCTTTACTCTTTTCTTGGCCATCAGGAGACAAAACCCAAAAAAAAACATCCAACCCCAGTGTTCTCTCCTTCCTCCCATCTTGCACTCTGATAGATCCTCCCTGTAGGAGTGCTGCTGCTGAGCTCATTCAGCCTCTTCCAGCAATGAAAACATTGCCAGCAGGAAAATCAGCCCCTTCCCATTGCATGTTTCCCCAGGTGATAGAGAGACACACGAGTAAGAACTGTGTTGGTTTTACCATGAGTCCTGGGAACACCCTTTAGAAAACACCGCAGTCAACAACTCAGCTCTGCAAAAGTGATGTGGAGGTTTCCCAGGCTGCCTCAGAAACTCAGGCACATGTGATTTAATATACATAAATGTAATAAATTTTTGGTATTGGAAGCAGAGAGGGGTGGCATGGAACCAGCTGCCCCAGAGCAGCAACCCAGTCCCACCAGTGCAGAGCTGTCAGGCTCCCAGCACAGCCCAGAGGTGCTGCAGTGTTTGCATTTTGAGATGCTGGGGATCAATACCACCAAGCGCAGCCAATGGCTGCACCATAAATAAGTTGATGCCAAGATTTTTTGAATCTTTTTCCCATCCCAAAGCTACCAAAGAGCCACCACAGATGCTGCCCCCACCAGGTGCTGAGCCACAGGCACGGCAGGCACGTTTGGGGGGGGGAGGGGGGTGACTGTAATGGTTAGGAATTAGGAAACTTGGAAATGCTCGTTTTCATTTCAAACACCAGAGTATCTGATCAAATAAGTCATTGTGCAGCCAGCAAAGAGGGGGAAAAAAAAAAAAAAAAAAAAAAAAAGCCTGTTTTGGTTTAATGCATACCATGATTTAATTGACATAATGATCCCGATGCTCCACCAAAGGAATGCTGCAGCCTGAGTTATGTCAAATAAACTCGTTTTTCCTCTTCGGCAATTAAAATGATCTATGTCTATTTTCCAAGCACCATGAGATTGGGATCGATGAACTTTGCAGAAACCTCACATCAGTCAGAAAAGAGCGTGGCGTTAAAAGGAAAGGTTTTGCCCACTGGTGGGTAACGGGGCAGGAGGGAGGCAGGATCCGTGCATAAGGATGGATGGGGCTCGTAAGCAGGGAGGGGGGAGAGAGATCATCTTCTGCTCGGCTGAGACTAAATCACTCAGTTCCGATGATATTAACACCCAGAAAACCCACCGGGACTCTGCCTACATGAGGAAAACATATTAGAGTCTATAACTAACCCCCATTAGTTACAGGCAGCACCAGGCTAAGCACTGCAGGGAAATTAAGCTGCTCCTCTGTTTGGTAATGCTTTTTTCTGTGCTCTCTTATTAGGCATCAACAGCTCTGATCCCCTGGGACCCACCTCACCCGGCCAAGGCCGGTGCTTCCAACTATTTCTAATGCTGGGTTTTATTCTAACCTTTTTTTTTTTTTTTTTTTTACCCCCAGAAGTGCCGGGAGCTTAGGGCCAGGAATGGCTGCCCTGTGGCACCAGGGAGCGGGCACAGACCTCGGGGACATCCCTGCAGGGACCCAAGAGCCCTGTCCTGCTGCTGCAGAGCTGGAAACTGGGAGCATGAGGGGCTCAGATGGGTGAGGTGCTGCAACCCCCTCTTCTGCAGAGCCAAAGCTTTTGGGCAGCCCTCGTGTTTTTCACGACCAAGAACATCCAGAGGGACATGCAGGGGACTGGCCACCAACCCTGTGGATAGCAGACACATCACTGAGGACTAACCAAGACCCAACGCTTAGCTAAATCTCATTATTTCACCAGCTACTGCTGTGTAATTTTGCAGTAATTATATATTACCCACAGGAACGGAAGGCAAATTACAGTGAGGAGGTGCAGCAGGACCCACATGCTGTCCGAGATGCAGAAACAGCCGCACACTGTGCCTGCCCTGTAACTCAATAAAACCTGCTCAGTGGATGAGGCAGCAGTTATTGTGCAGTCAGTCCTCAGGAAAAAATAACAGGGGTGTTTCCTGAAGGATGGTTTTCCACTGGAGAGGCAGGAGGGCCAGGGAAGCTAGAACATCTTGTAAAAAGCCACCGAAAGGGAGGGAAAAAAAAAAAAAAAAAAAAAAAAAAAAAGTCTTCTGACACCTCTGTGCTGGATGTCTGGGGCCAAGCACAGCTTCCAACACATGAAATAAATAATTTGGTTTTGACCTTATCATGTTGTTTCAATGACTTCAAGTTTTACATTTCAGTGAATGATTAAGTTAATATTTATTGGCTAGACACTAATAAACACATAGCATCATGCCACGTAAGCATACAGGTATAGGAAGGGAAAACACAGCTGTTTTGCAGCTTTCTTCAAGCTTTACTTTCCCTGAGGTCAAGCAACTTTACCCTGTGGCTTGCCCATTGCTATTTGCAGCACCTTGTGCCTTTGGCATCCTTCGGTGCAAAGGAGCTGGGTGCTGCAGGGACCCCCTGGGGATGCAGGGAGGGGGGCAGGATTGGTGCGAGCAAGCTCTTGCCTCATCCCTGCCGATGAATTCCTGCAGCAGCAGCTCATGGGAGCTGGAAACCCTCACAACCCTCTGCTGGAGCATCCTCTGCCATGCCCAAAATGCAGCAGCACAAAAATCCCTTCACACAAAGTCAAGGCTGGCACTGGTGCAGGACCTCTCCAAGAATCCTGGGAAAAATAAATAAATAGATAAATAAATAAATAAGGTTTATAGGTAAAATTTATCGCTTATTTCTCACATGCTGATACAGTTCCTATAAAAGCCAGGCACAATCTTGCTGGCAGGTATTAGCACGGAGTTTAATGCATATAAAAAGCAGATGTGTGTGCAAATGGGGCCCATGGTGAGATGTTTGGCACTTTCCTTCTGGTGAGAAGAGCTCTTCAAAAATCATACAAAATTATTTCTGCTGGCTTTCTGGCCAGGATGCCGGGTTATAAGGGGGGACTGCATTAAGCTGAGTAAACCACCGATGACTTGGGACAAAAAAAAGAAAAGCCAAGAGTAAAAAGAAATTTAAAATGCCATCAGAAGCAAGGCCAAGGCTTGGTCCCAGGTCCTCAGCAGGAGAAAGGTGGGAGAAAAGCATCCAAGCCTTTGGGTTTGTCCACCAAAGCTTGGCTGAGCAGAAGGGCCACGTGCAGCCCAGAAGCTGCCATGAGCGCTGGAAAGAGGCACGGGGGAGTTAAAAATTCATGGCACAGCCCAACTGCTTGGCTGAGTAAAAATGTGCTTGTAAATCTCGGCAGACCAAGAAAAATCAGATTAAACAGCCAGAGCCCCGTGAGGAGGGAGGAGGCAGCTCGGGTTTGTAGCGGGAGGGAAGGACATCGTTCCGTTAACATTTCAGCCACCAGCCCAGAGAAGCAAGGCGCATGAGATGTGTTAAATGCCTCTCCTGTTAATAAAAAGTATTTACAATAATATTTTTATTGCTAGCTGACATTTCGGTCTCTAGCACAGTGGGGTGGCCACCACTGAGCAGCACATTCTTGCATGGGAAAGGTTACCTCGATTTTCTCAGGCAAGGACGTATAGCAAGGGACAATCCAAGGGCTGCAGGGAAAGCCCAGGAGTTCTGCAGCAGGACTCAGCAGCAGAGGTGCAGAGCAGGGCTTGAGGTCTCCCACAGTCCCCGACACCCCCATCCCCACCTTGCAATCCTGCATCTTGATGTGAGGAGCTCTTCCAGACCCCCTGAAAAAGGAAAGCCAAAGGATTTGGATTTCCAGCAACTTGCGGCAAGTAGGGTTTCTGGGCTTGATTTACTGCTGCAGCTGTGATCAGACCCAGAAACCATCCCTGCTGGCCACCAGCACATCACGTGCAGGAGGTGCTTTATGGGCTCGGGTCCCACCAGCCAGCAGGGGTACAGCTGTCCAGAGCGAGGGATGCACAGACGAGGTAAGCAGATGGTGGGAAGAGATCTGCTGAATTCAAGCCCACAATCAGCAGAGATGGATTTGGTGGCTTGACATAATTTTTACATCTACATGCTGACACACACGCTGGATCCTCAAGCCAGGACACTGGGCGGTGGCAGGGCTTCAGGTCGGGCCGACACATCTGCATCGACTCCTTGGCTGCTGGAAACCCATTTAGTTTTCTTACAACCAAATACCGGCTGTGGCTGCACCTCAACCAGTATTTACTTCTTGGGTTAGTAGATCACAGCAGTTCAAGAGAAGGCCGTGGCTTCTGGCTTCAGTTTCAATTTATGCTTTATTCTTCGGGTGAATTATTCTTCACACTGAGAATACTTCAGGCTTATGAGGAGCGCTTGGTTTTAATCACTTCAGGTGATACTAGTGTTAGTTATAACTCTGTGTGTTTATTAAGCATAGTAGGAATTTATGTTTATTTGCACCTCTGATTTCTGTTTGCTGTCACTTGTGCACAAGCCCAGGACTTCGGGCTCCACCTGAGCATGGGCAGTATTGAAGAAACCATAAAGCACCTCAGGCTTTGGTGGCAATAGCCCATCCCATCCTCTGGAGAAACCAGAACACAGACAAAAGCAGTAAAGAACAGCTCGGCCAGAAAACTGAGACCAGGAGTCAAACGTTTCCACAAATAACCCCACAAAGCTCTGTGTTAGCCCTGAAACCACAGGCCTGAAGGATGGGCAGACAGACAAAATTCCTGCCTCCTGGGAATTTGTGGCTCTCTGACATTTGGTTAGACAAAAAAGGGAATAGCAAAACATTTTGCAAAGCAAACTCCGAAGATGTTTGGTAAATGCTGAAAAAGAAAATCTCCGACTTGGAGCCCTGACCGAGGAGAAAGCCCCAGAGTGCCAGGAGGTGGCCAGCAGCCAGGAGCCCCGGGTCTGCTCCTGGCTCTCTGCAGGGCAGGCGCGATGACAGCGGGATGAGCAGATGGCAGAGGCAGGAACAAAAGCTGAGCCCCACAGAGAAACCTTTGGGCAGATGGGAAAAAGGCAGAGAGGGGGTTTCTCAGGGAACAGAGGTGTTTTTCCCACAGGAATGACCCAGACAGGGAGACAAAGCAAGCACCAGGAGGATGGCACGGGTGATGCTGCCAGATGCAGTCACAGGTCAAGGCTGCCCCCACTGAGAGGTGCTGGGCAGAGCCCTTGTGGGAAGGGCACGATGCACAGCATGTAGGGGCTGTTCTGCCTCGCTTGGGCCTCATCAGAAGAGAGATTCTTCATCCCATTAAGCTATCTTTATCAACTCGGTCCATAGGTGCCCTTCAGCAGTGCTCACACGGAGCAGGCACACGTCGGAGCCATTAATCTTCACTCGCCATGAATATTACTGATCTGCTGAGCTGCTGGGGGCTGCAGTGCCGGGGACAGCACAGGGACCCACACAGCACGTGGGGGCACATGGGACTCCAGCAGACAGGACTGGCCTCCCCGCGGCGGAGGTGATGTATGGCCTCTGCTCCAGGGTAGGGACATGGGTAACAAAGGAACCTGGCTGAGGAAAGACTTTGATCTTTATGGAAAAGTCTCCTGCCTTTCCCTAGGCCCCCCCCCCCCCCCCCCCCCCCAGCTCAGCATCTCACGCAGGATTTAGGTCTCGCTGCAGGCAGAGTGCTGCACCACAAAATAATGCAGCCTCCACAAGGCGAGAGGTACCGTGCAGTGCTGGAAGAGCTGGTGAGAAGCATTAAAAATAAACAAGAAAAGAGGAAAAATCTGTAAAGACAGCACCTCCCAGGCTGCCGCCGTCCCCAGCAGACGCTCGCTGCTCTCTTTCCATCTCTTTCCACCAGCACCCTGGAGACCTCGCAGTGAACGAGGCACAGAGAAATGCGAGCGAACAAGAAGCAAGCGCTCACATCTCATGTTTTTGTAGCATTTCTCCTGACCGCAGAGGAATGCCTTTGAAACCAAAATCTCCGGAAAAGGCAGCGCTCGGGAAATTGCGTGGGTATTATGTTGTTGAACTTGAGGATCGGCACTAATTGGTGCCCCGCTGAGCAGCTGCAGCATGGAGCACGGGGCAGGGGAAGGTCTCTCCCCCCTGACCTTTCAAACACTGACCACAACCCAGGGCGAAAGCAAAATGAGGCAGAGAAATCTCTGAGCAAATGGGTTTTTGAATCACGGGTTCCACCCCACATAAAGAGGATGCGTAAATCAAAAGAGACAGCTTCCTACTTCAGCCATGAGCATGAGCAGCAGGGAAAAAAATTCAAAGAGAGTGCAATTCATCACAGGGCTAATATATGCAAACAGAAGCAAACAGTTTCCCATGTTGCAGCAAAGCAGCAGGATCCATAAGACGCCACTGCCGAAGCCTCTCAAGGTCTCTCTTGGCTGGGGAAATCCTGGGTTTGGTGCTGGTGGAGGTCACAGCAGAGCCTGACCCCACAAAATCAGTGGGGAAAGGTACAGGGCTGTGGTTTGCAGAGGGGCCAGGGATTCCCAGGGCTGTATTTTTTGGGTAACCCAGCTTGGGATGCTTGGAGATGCCTGATTTTCAGAGACCTTGCTTCCTGGGAAAAAAAAAAAAAAAAAAAAAGCTCGTGGGAGGTCTTCGTGGAAAAGCTCCTGTGCATCACCCAGATGCTGCCGTGCCAGGCTCAGGACGATGCCTGCACCCCCACAAAACAAATGCACTCAGTCAGACACAAATCCTCCCAATCTTTACATTTGGAAAGAATAATAAGGGGGGAATGTGGGATCTGCAGGGTATCCTGGCACCCCCAGCACCCAGGGCTGTGCTGAGCCAGACAATGCCTGGGCACATCCATCGTGTTCTTCCCCCCCCCCCAGCATATCCCCCATAACAGCTGGGAAATACAAACCTGAATGGCTGACGCTTTGCAGCCCCAGCTTCCTAAATAGTGCATGAGGAAGAGAGAGGCTTTCACGCCACATTTCTTCTGATGGTTTAATTTTAAGATATAAATAGCTGCCACGTGCCCTTCCGCCCCTCTTGCCTCGTGGAGCTGGGAGCTGGCCCCATGGGTATCAACATCCTGCACGGCCACACCAAAGCCATCCCCACCTTGAACTTCGGTGACAGTTCTTTAAAAGCCCAGTGCTGGCCAGGACAAGAAGTTACTGCCGAATAACAAGGCCTTGGGACCCTCTGGGGCAAACCAGCCTTTGGAGAACCCAGCTCTGGCTGGGTTTTGAAAGAGCTCCAGCCACAGGTGGGCAGATCTTGGAGTGCACCCAGGTCTGGCCTTAGTCACCCCATGGCAAGGGCTGTGGTAAGAAGTGCAGGGGACCTGAAGGATAATATTTGGGTTTGGGGGGGTTGAGAGCACCTACTTGGGGCTGGTAGGCATCCCCCAGTTAGGGTCAGGAGGCTAAAGTCAGTTTGGGAACCATGATTACAGTCCCAAAGGATCATAAAGGACTGGAAGGAGGATAAAGGAATCTTTGACTGCAGTTATTTATTTTATAGGTGTATATATAAAAGAAAAACACTCCTTCGATACCCTAGGTATCCCTCACCAAAAAAAAAAAAAAAAAAAAAAAAAAAGTGTAATGTCACTGCTGGGTGGCTGCAGGGCTAAACTGAATGAGTCCCATCCCCATCTCTTGGTCTTCAGCTTGTCCCTGCCCTGTCCCGCTCTCCCAGCTGGGGCAGGGCTGGATCTGATCCTGCTGGCGGGACTGGGACCCATGTCCCAGCTGGGCTGGCAAGGGGCTGGCAGGAGGCTGCGTGGTGGACCTGGAAATTGGCGTGACCAGCAGGACCAGGGGCACGGCCATGACATCTCCCCCAGGCCTCCTGGAAGAGAGGAGAGGTGCCAGGAGGGAGGGAGGGAGCCCGTCCCCTCCTGCTGCTGCATGTCGAGCTGCCACCTTGAATTTCACGCTCGCAAAAGCATGAGAAAAATGGCTCTCGGTGGTGGCTGGGGACAGGGGCTGGCATCCCTGAGCTGCTGCCTGGGAGTCATCTGGGTGTCCCTCACCTGCTGCTGGTTCCATCAGATGGTTGCAAAGCTCCAGCTGGTGGGAGTATAAAATGAGAAGAAAAAGAAAGAGGAAGGTTCGTGGCGGGGCTAGGTTCTGTCCTGAACGTGCATCACATCGTTCGTCATGGCAAAGAGCAGCTCAAGTGAAATGAGATTTTTTTGTCCAAGGTAGGGCAGCAAAAAAAAAAAAAAAAAAAAAAAATCACAACGTCAACCAGCCACACCTCCTACTTTCTCATTAACTTTCCAGCTAAATCACAGCCCTTCCTCCTTGACTTGACACTTATCCATTAGTCTGATGAGCTGGGTGGGAGTAGCAGCTTGCAACCACTGCCCAAGGAAATCTATTTTGGGATTATTATAAACACTGGATTTTTTCAGTTGCACACTGAAATGCTTTGATCTCCAGAGAGCTGAGGTACTCTCTTTGTTGTAAAATAAATAGGATATGGATTGTCGTATTTATCAACCCTAATATGAAAGGGGCCACTTCCCTAGTCAGAGGTGGGGTTGGCCCCCTATGGACCATCAGCTCTCAGAGGAAGGATATTTACTACAAAGAGGTAAAAACAAACAAAACATTCCATGATACTCACTGCTCTCCTCTCCCAGCCATTGGTGAGCCAGGGGAGGAACCATGGGCTTTAAAAGCAGAGGAGTCCTTGCCAAATCCCTTGAGCTCTCCATTCTCCAGCAACTAGGACGTATCATCCAATTAATGAATATAGACAGGTCTGATGAAAAATGCATGGCAAATGCACATCTCATCTTGGAAAGGAGACTCTTTCAGGCTAGGAAATGCACCAGTACCTTGAGGTTCACATAAACGACCTTGGAAATGTGGAGAAATGATTCTGCCCCTACGGCTAAGACCTTGAGTGCTCTGCCCCATCTGGCTGGCACGGTCAAGAAATGAAAACACACAGCGCTGTCTGGCCAACATCTTGTGTCAGGGGGACATCTGAGCCCTTCCGCAATAAATAGCATGGTGGTGGGAAAGGCAGAGTCAAATTCAAGGCTGGATTCAAGTCCCCCAGCTTCCTGCTGTCTGCCTCGGAGGTCTGTCCTCTCGGAGATCTGTCCCAGGACCCATCCTATTTAACACCTTTTGTGGCCTGGGGAGAACAGGGTGCTTGCTCCAGGTTTGCAGCTGATATCAAACAATGCAGCCAATGTGCTCCAGGGCAGGGCTGCCACTCAGAGGGCAGCACCACAGCCACCAGACATCTCAATCTATTCTTCTCGTGAATTTGTCACAGAACTGCGGAACCAACTAGCAGCACGTGCTGGGGAGAGGGCACACCCAGGGCTGCCAACACCCCGCCAACCCTTCCATTAGACGCCTGTCAGCAGCTCACTGCTTCATCGAGCACGCTGGCGGCTGGGTGTGGATCACAGAGCCAGGCAGGCAGGGACAAACAAGTGTGCTGCCGTTCTGCCTCCCTTCTGCCTTCTGCCTCCCCAGAGAGCACACCTGGGGGTCACCGCGAGTGTCCTCAGCAGGCCAAAATACCTTAACGTTTCCTCCAAGGACTTCACTAGTGCATAAAACAAGAATCTGGCCAGGACCTTTTTGTGCTTCTGAGGCTCTCAGGGCAGGTGCCAAGGTGGGGATGAGGGGCTGATGTGTGGCTTGGAGGCTGGGCCCCCTTCTCCTCCCAGACCACTTGGGCTCAGATGTAATTTTGCAGCCCCATGCCCCTTGCTGCTTGCAAGGCGTTTTAGTGCCCACAAAATAATAATAATGAAAATTATATTCAACCAGCAAGGAGTTTCTCTGCTGCTTTTTTAAATCCCTGCCAAGCTCCCCCATCCCGGTCAGCCCTGAGCTCCACCATGTCATTTTTGGTTTACTGAAAGACAAAAATAACAAAATGATAAATTCCCCTGTGGAGACAAAAAGCCACCACACTCCCACCTTTAATAATGCCACAGCCAGCTTGGGCTCACGGGGATAAGATGAAAAATGCCCTTGGGGCTTCCCAGGATGATTTTTTTGTGTGTGTTATCCTTCCCATCTATGTTGTCAGACGCCAGGAGTAATGAGTGTGTGCAGGGACGTAGCCTCCTGCAAAGCTTCCCTGCCTTGCTGGGTGCTCACCACGAAGCTGGAAGGGGCTCTGTGGTCCTCAGGCTTTGCCCACGAGGATGAGGAGTGTTAATGTGGCCTCGGGAACCTCATGTTCTTGTCAACCCCCAGTGATAAGTGTTCCCAGATTAATAGATACAGTTCTGCTTAAAGCCAGATCGATAGTATTTCTCACTTTTTTGGTCCCGTTCCCTGAAGCGGAGGCGTTCAGCGATCGCTCCTGCAGACGTATTGCACGAGGAGCAGTTCTGCATGGAAATGAGCTTCCCCAGGAGAGCAAACCTCCAGGTGATAGCTCATGCCTTGGACCGTGCCTTTATGGATGGTGACGGCCTGATCGCGGGGACGTGTTATTGCAGGGCTGTGAATAATTACTGACCTCATTCAGCAACTTCTGTAATTAGAAAACTTTCTTTCTGGGGGCTCAACCAGGGAGCAAAGGAGCGTGTAGCACTTGCTCAGAGGACCCAGGATTTTGGTCATCCTGCCCAGAGACAAGCCTGGCACACATCAGGGGTGCTGCTGTCCATTCCTTCGTGCCCATGTTAGGCTCAGATTTGCCTCCTCGAGTCCCACTTTTCCCAGACACCTGCACGGCCGCTCCTGCCCTTTTCTTCAGGTGCTGACCCCCCTGCTTGGAGATAAGCTGTCGGCCCCCCAGCACCCTGCACGTCCAAACATTAAATGCCCAGATCACAAGGCTCAGCACAACCCTGGGGAGCAGCTGGCCAGGATTGCTCCCTGCTGCTCCCACCGGGGAATTTGGCACGAGCAAGTCTAGGTAGCAAGGAGGGCTCTTGGGGGCTTGGTTTCCTCCAGGCAGGAGTGATGCCAGTTGGAGACCATTGTCATGGGGTAATGGGTCCCCTGCTGACGCATCAGCACCGAGGTAAAGCTGAGCCGCTCGTTTCCCAGGCAGGAGACGCTCACATCTTTAGGCAGAGCCCCTTGTCTAATGGCACTAAATGATTGATGCCGCAGATGCAATCATTTGCTTCGTTGGGCATTGCAGGAGCTGCAGTGACACACAGGAAAACCCATCACAGAGCTGTTCCATCCTCATCGGCTCCCTCACGCCACGCGACACTCGTCTGAGCAGGCAGCAGCCCATCATCTATAAAACAGCTCCTCATCCAAAATGCATCTTGGCTCAGTACCAAGAGGGTCCCTGACTGGCTAGGCTTTGTTTTAGCTTTTGAAAACTTTTCCTGTCTGCTTCTCTTCTTTTTGCAGGGCGACAAGTTGGAAGGTTTTGCAAGATGATGGGAATTCCCAAATGATGTTTGCATGTGGGGGACTGCTCCTTGTGCAGAGACACTGCACAAAACAAGGCTGTAACAGCCCTCCTGCCCCAGGGGAGCAAAAAGACCCCCGAAAACAATTTCTGATACCTAAATATTGACAGGTTTTATTTTTTTTTTTTTCCTGACTTGGTGGGCTCAAGTGCTGGGTGTCATGGGGGCAAGGTGCTCTGCTCCTCCCAGGGCACACCTATGGGGATGCTGCCCTCAGTCTTACAGAAGAGCTCCACAGGGGCTCTCCTTCCCCATCGCCCACTCTGCAGGGAAAATGTCAGCAAAGGAAAGGAAGAAGGAGGCCAGGACACCTTCCATCTAAAGCCATGAACCCAAGCCTTGCCAAGCTGCCCAGGTTTTCCTCAGCCCAGCACAGCCTTATGGGGTCTGACAGGTGCTGACATGCCACTTGCTGTGAAAAAAACTCAGAATCTAGTACACTTCCATCCAGAATTCCCAGAATCGCCTTTTATTATTTCCAGTAAACACAAAGTATATTTTTAATATGAAACAAGGCTCCCACTGCTGTCGGCACAGCGCTGGGCTCCCGTCGATACAAGCTCAGTGGAGAATCGCGTTCCCCTGATAAAGCAGCGTGGGGCAGGAGCACACCACAGTCGGCCAAACTTTTCACAGTGCCACTTGAAGTGGTCAATGAGCCTGGCACATCCTCCTAATCAGATTTTGCCAGTGATATCTGAGCTTGTGCTAAATTAGGCTAATCCCTGGCTTCCAGAAGCAGATGTAAGCTGTCTGCCATTGGCATGCTCCGAGCGCAGAGGGACTAAATGCTCCCAAAATGGGGATTTTGCAGTGCTCGTTTTGATTGAGTGGTTTCATTGCAGGGAGCCATCTCTCTGGGGACTCATGGTGTTTCTCCTCCTGGAAACTCCCAGACTTGGGGTTGAGAGTGAAGTGCCAGGTACCCTGGGGAAGATGAGACCATGTTCTTCCCCTCCAGCTGTCTTGGTGGGACCAAGCCCTGGGAATCCTGGCTGCATGTGCTCAGGGACAGCAAGTAACACCTCTCCTTGAAGGCAGGTATTGCTCAGAGCACTATCCATGGACCTGGGCATGAGGAAAGTCATCACACTGTGCTTCTTGGGTGTAAAGTAGATCAAAACACAGGCCACATTAACTGTCCTGCCCTGGACATCAGCATTCCTGCAGCGCCGGCAGAGGCAGCTCCAGCAGATGACACAGAAGCAAGGACAGGGAGCTGGGGCACACAACTGGGCTGGCTGCTCCTCAGAGCTGTGTGACACCTCTGTCTGCATGGAATTTCATCCAAAAAGGAAGGGAGAGGAGAGAGGCCTTGGTAACTGCAAACTGAGGTCAAATCTGACAGATAGCTCTAGTTCAAAACGTGAGGGGAAACATCTCTGAAAGTGGCAGGACATCTGTTGACAAATCTTTAAGTGTTTCCATTTGACCTTCTCTTATGATACTTCAGGATTTCCTGGCTTTGGGGCAGCATTTTCTTCCTTTAAAATGACATCTGCTCTTTTATTTCCATTTTAAAGGGCACCGTGAAGCACAGAACTCCAGTAACCCCAACACAATGCTTTGCTTGGGCTGCACTAAAAGCCTGGGAGGATGCAAAGGTTCCTCCTTCCTTCACTCTTTCCAGACCACACCAACCCCTGATTTCTGCTTAATCGGCTCAAACCTTCTGTCTCTGCTTGTGCTTAGGCTGAGGACTCTCCCGTTTTCCCACACTGAACCATATTTTGTTTTTTCCAAACCCCAGCTCAGGACTGGGTGCTCTGCTAGGAGACGATGTAATCCTGAGCAGGGGACGGCAACGCAGCACAGGGAGGAGGTACGAGCTGATACACTGATGATGATGCACTTATCTCCAGGTAATGTAGTCCACCAAGCCAACTGAGTGGAAGAATAGAAAATAAAATTTTTAAATCACCTGCTTGCTTGCAGGGGCCCCGGTTGAAAGCTGGACTTGGAGAAGGCGGCCCTCCCACTCCTCCCCTGTCCTCCTTCCTGCATGCTGCTACAAACCGTGGTGCCAGATACTCCCTGAGGAGCTGGCCCCTTCCCTGACCCAGCTCTGTCTGCATGCTTGGAAGAAAGTCCTAATTTTAGCAGGATGTAAGTGATATCACAGCAGGTTAGAGAAATATTGGCTTGCAATGGCTCCAAAGCTGTCGAAGCTCTAGGAAAGATCCAGCCACCGCAGGTGGGGTTACCTGGAGTTCTTTGAAGTTATTAAATCTGAGAAAATATCTGCTGGGCAGAGAGTCTCCTTGTGGGGAGATAGGGATTTGTGGTCTGAAAGTCCAAGAGCTGCTTCTGCTTCTGTGTGAGATAACCAGGCACAGGAGATAACCAGGTACCCATGGGAGCCATCTCCATCAGCCCCACCAGGAGAGGTGGAGGGGGCTGAGCACAGCCCCTGCCGAGGGCAGCAGGACAAGGTGACCCTGCACAGTTAAGAAAGGAGGGTTTGGGGTGGGAATTGGCAGCAGAGAAGGGGCAGGAGGTGCCGAAATGCTCTGGAAGCCAAGCTGGACACGGGCTCTGCATCGCTTGCCGGAGGCGCTGGGGGAGCCGTAAACGCCACCGGCGCCATCCGCAGTGCCTGATTTATGAACCTCACGCCCCTTCTGCACAGCGCCTTTCACAACATCATCCCAGGCAGGGTTCCCTGGCAGCAGCTTGGGCCCCTTGCTGCATCCCCCATGCACTGTCTGGCTGCTGGGATGAAGCAGAGATGCTCCAGCAGGTACCCAGACCAACCTGCCTCCTCTCCAGCGAGGGTGAGCACTAATTGCTGCTAGCATCGAATCATTTCTTATTTATTACACTGGCAGCATCCTAAAATTTGTGAGCAACACCTTGCAACAGCGATGCGACGGGAGCTGCAGTGTAGGCAGGAGCTACCTGAGAGCTGCTGCAGAGGGAGGGCTGTGCCCTCTATTTCCTACAGGCCAGCATGCAGAGAGGGACTTTTATATATATATATGTATTATATCTGCAGTCTTCAAGACGTTATGTCTTGAAAAACCCCAGGCAGGTGGCAGTGGCTGCGATTCAGGTTAAAGGGTGAAGGCTTCTAACACCTGTGGGGGAAGCAAGGTGTGTTCCCAAGGCTGCAGCCCTCCACCCAGACAGTCTGTGCCCCATTCCCAGAAATACGGGATGAGAAATCCCATGTCCTGCCCACCTGCACAGCAGGACTCTGAGTGGAGGTGGATCACAGGGGGGGAATTCACAGGAAAACTCATGCACCTGGCAGGGCAGAGAGCCTGCAAGGAGCCTGCCATGGTCTGGGCTGCCGGGGGTAGGAGCGGGAGGTTATTTATTTATTTATCTCTTTCTTCCTTCCCACAAACCTAAAAATAAAAGCAACTGAAGCAAATTGCGGGTGCAGATCAAGGCCAGCGCAGGCTCTCAGCACCACTGAAGGGGCGCAGCAGCAGGAGCAAGCAGCGGGTTTGGAGGCAAAGCAGCCTGGTGAGGCTGGCATTTTGCTTCCCGCTTCCTTTGGCTCAGGATGCAAAAGGTCACCACGTCTGCTGCCTCTTTGTCTGCCCACCCCTCTGCCTGCTGCCCGCTGGGCTGAAGGTCTGCAGGCAGGCTTTGATCTTCAAGCACTTCAAGCCACAGCCTCCAGTGTCTTCTCTGGGCTGTGAGCCCCTCGGGGGGAAGAGCTGCCACGGGCACTCATACAGCAGGTCTCAGCATCCCAAAGCTCCCGTCGGCTCCCCCAGTAGGTAGGTGGCAGGGTCCCCATGACATTCCCAGCCCTTTGCCATATCCCCTCACACGTTCCTGGGGCTGCAGCAATCCCAGGAGCTGGAGCACTTGATGATGGGCTTGTGCTATGCGTCCTCATGATAAAGCTCAGTGACATTTCAACACTCATTTCTAGACATGCCCTGGATGCTTCGTCAGCTTTTTGTAGGGGAATTCTCATCAGCTCCAAGGCTCTGCCCTGCAAGGTGATGCTGCAGCTGGGAGGCAGGAGGAGCTGCCCCTGGGGTACTGCAGGGTGGCTGTAAGCCTTGTCCCACTCGTTGGGATGCTCAGGTACAGCCGAAGCCATTCAGGAGCCTGCTTACTGAATCAGAATAAACACCTAAAGGCAGGCAGAAGAGATTTAAACCCTTGGCAGATGGGGATGGCCAAAGATCCAGGCAGACGAGCAAGTCAGGGGATCTGGATATTGTGCCATTCCTCTCCCCACTGCAGCCCCAGACGACATGCATTGCTCATCCCCGTTTTCAGAAGCTATTTTGGCTCCCACACCCATGACCAGCAGCTCCACAAGTGCCAGGCACTTGGCTCACAGGCAGGAGCCTGCCTGAGAAGGGGAACCAGTGTCTCTTGGAGGGGGGCTCCTCTCTTTTTGGGGAGTCCCAAGGCCACTGCAGGTAGAGGGCTAGGGCAAGGTGAGGGCACACACACAGAAACTTTTGGCAATGTTACGCCTCTCTCCCAAGCACAACTCCTTTAAGAAACCCCAAAATTTCTTGCAGCCCCCCCAGCTTTTACTGAGGATGAGATTTTCAAGCATGACATTTCGTGTCATGGAGGGACAAGTGGGACAAGGACATGCCAGCAGTCCCCAGCCAAGGCGATGATGACCAGGCATGGAGACCCCTGTGACCTGTGGTGACAAGGGGACAGGAGGGGCAGCGTGCTCACCTTCCCTCCTCCGTAGCTCTCCGGTAGCTCCTGTCCTTCCTATTAAGATGAATCTAATAAATATAAATATGACCTTGACGTTCCTCCACTGGCAGAGAGGCTGGAAATAAAAACAAAAAATAAAATTAACAAATTTCAGGAGCTCGGAAGACGTGCAGCAAGCATCAGAAACACTGGCATGCTTTTCCTGGGAGTGTACTGAAGACTCTGAAGAGCTCTGGGAGCTACTTTTAGTGGGAGAAGAGTGGTTTCAGCCTCTCCTCTCCAACCTCGGATTGTCCCTGCTCCAGCCACTGCTGCACAGACCTGCCATCTGCTGGGCTGCACGCTGCAAAAATACGCTGCTCTTGTCTTCATCGTACACAGGGATGGGTGGTGGGTGGCTGGGGGCCGCCTAAAAATTCACCTTTCTACAGAAAAAGCCTCCATGTGCCTGCAGTTAGATTTACCTGACCACCTTTGGTCACTTGATTTGGCTGCTTTTGAATGGGGAGTATCAACTAATTCATCTTACTGTACAAAAAACATCCTGTCACTGCCCAAAGGGAAGGAGCCCATGCATCGTGCTGGTAGGGGGGCTCCTCGGTGGTC
Source organism: Nettapus auritus (assembly GCA_011076525.1). NCBI lineage: Eukaryota > Metazoa > Chordata > Aves > Anseriformes > Anatidae > Nettapus > Nettapus auritus. The sequence goes on from CM021768.1 coordinate 15,357,751, forward strand.
TGAGCTGTGGGGTTTTCCCACAGGGTGTCCTTACCTGCGACAGGGTGGAAGGGACAGACAGACACTCATCAGTTTTGCAGGTGACAACATCTGGCTGGGGAATATAGTGCCCAGTTTGGGGCTCCCGATATCAGGAGAGGCTGGAGAGGAGGTAGCTCTGGGGGACCTGGCAGCAGCTTGCCAGCCCCTGGAAGAAGAGCTCGAGAAGATGGAGCCATGTTGTCGTGTGCTCCTGCAAACAAAGCTGCCACAGAGGGGCAGTGGGAAAAGGGAGCCGCATACTGGAGGGCACTGGGAGGATGCTGGGCCAGCTCCAGCACATGTGTATTGGGGCAGAGGCCGAGAGCGGCCACGGTTGGTGGCTGAAGCCCTTCCTGGCAGCCGAGCAGAGCATGAAGCTGTCCTGAAGCCCTAGGTCAGGGCCGCATTGTGCTGTCCTGGTGGCTGCGGTACCTGTATCAGCAGGAGGCAGTGTGCAGCTATTAGTACTTAATGGTGATTAATGGTTCTAATAGAGTGTCACCTGCCGGCCGCCTTTGTTTCCTGCCGTGTCTTTCTGCGCCTGGTAAACGCGAACGCCCTGAAAGTAAAACCATAGTGCCTTGATATTTCAGCGCTGTGTTATTGAAAGCCATCAGCTGAGGCTTCCTGCCTTCGAAACGTGGGTATTCGTGCTGCTCGGCTCCATACATGACCGAGGGATGGGTTGTATCTGCCCTGCAGAGCCAGTCCCAAACCCCCGCCATATGGTGCCACCAGAGCGTGTCCCCCTGCCCAAAGGGCGCTGTGAGCCCGGGTCCACAAACCCATCCTTCTCCAAGAATCCCTCCTCCCTCAGAAGCCCTGAAGATGTGCATTTCCCCCGATATGTCCAGCTAATTTCATTGTACCTGGTGGCTATGAACATCAAGTCCTGGACGAATGCCCCCGGTGTGTCCGTGCAGCTGTGAGGCAGCTTTGCTGAGCAGCTCTCATGCCTCTGCTGGAGGCAGTCACCTGCTGCCTGTAAAGCAGCTCATTTAATGCACATCCTGGGGCCGCCATCATTCTGAGAAGGACTTGGTCCCTGGCAAACACCCCCAGAGCTGGAACCAGAGCGGTATGGAAGCTCATTTGTGTGTTAAACACCCACTGAAGCTCCCGGAGGCTCTGGAGATGTGTTGGTAGGTGGGAGCTCGGTGCTCTGAATTTCGTGCAGGACCCCCCTGGGTCAGTGTTTGTGTATAAGAGGCTACCCCAGACCTCAACAAACCCGGGCTGGGGGCTCCCTCGTGCAGTGTCCCCCCCTCCAGCACCGCAGCCTGCTGCAGGAGGTGTGAGCCGAGCCTTGCAGCACCTTGCCCATATTTCACAGCCGTCCGTGTCCTCCCCCAAATGCCATCCAGCTATGAGGCAGCCTAATTGATTCTTTCCTCGGCCCCTGCTTTGTTCCTTGCTCATGAGCATTATTAATTGTCGTCCGCCCTCCCTGTGGGTATAATCCAGCGAGGACAGCTGTGCCCTTCACTCCGTGGCAGAGCTCATGAATCTTCTTAGAGGAGGAGCGGGAAAGCCCTGGAGGACCATGAGCCCAAATGAGCTTCAAAGAAAAGTTCAGGATATTTTGCAAAATCTCCTATAGCCTTGGAGTAACCTTAAAGGGGCAGGATTGTCTTCTCCAGGCACAACACACCTCCACTTCTCTTCCAGCAAATCTGTGAAAGCTCTGGAGAGCAGATCAGTCAGCTCTGAAGGGGTTGCACACCAGGCTTGGTTTTCAATTCATGCTTCAGATCTAGTGATGGGGCTGTTTTTCAAAAGGGACACCCCACCCTCCTTAGGAGCAATGCAATTGCTGGTACACCCCAATCACACCTCCTGACGAGCCCTGTCCCCGCTGATGATGAATGGTATTAATTACAGGAGCCATGGATCAGCCCCAGAAAGGGTCCTCCAAGCCCTCAGCAGCCCTCTGGGTGACAATAAAAGTGTTTCTTGCCAAAAAGCTGAAGCCATCAGCATCAGGAAAAGTTGTCCTTGGAAGCTGCAGCAGCAGCGCGTTGCCTTTTTGGCAAACTCTTGCCTGATGGCAGCATCAGGGTGTTTCCCAGGGCAGCTTTGAGGTTTCCTGTGTGAGGACTCTACTAGTGCTTGATGATGGGGTGGGACAGGCTAGAAATCTGTCTTCTTTCTATACTCACTGTTTAAAAAATCTTATCCATCTGCGCAGCATCTTGCTGGTAGGAAACCACGAAATGAAGAGTTTGGGGTGGCAGCATCTTGCTTTGAGGAGATCTTACAGCAGACTTTCTCGGTTTTGAAGCTACTCCTCAAAGCTGAACTCCACCTGCTGTAGCTTAGAAAGCCAATAAACCAGCTTTAACTTCCATGCTCTTAGCTGCAGGAAAGCAAGCCCTGCCTCCAGCCGAAGCCCCAGCTGGTCGTAAGGAATCACAGCTTCCCACCTGGTCCACAGGCCCCAGATGAGCATCGTGCCCCATTTGAGGTGTCCGGCCAGCCTCCTTGTCCTTCCTTGCCTGTTCCTTACCTTGGTGGGTGCAGCTGCAGTCCTCAGGGTGCCCCAGCCCCTGCAGGAAGGACCCACAGACACACATGACCCTCAGACAAGAGTGTTGCTCTCCAGGTCGTGTCTGGAAGCAGCCAGGCAATAGGGTCAGAGGCTTTTCTCTTGTTTTCCTGGCCCTCCTGGGGGCATAACACAGGATGGGAGGGCTGGACTCAGAGCATCCCGGTCCAGGAGTACCTGATCTTGTGTCTTCTTCCCCTGGCTGGGGGACCAGAAAGGGCTGCGAGACACAAGCTGCAGAAGGATAAGTGGGGATACATAAAATGAGGCTTTCCCCGGGTGTTTTGCAGCAGGCTGAGCCGGTGTCCCCTGCCCCAGCAGGACTGTGCCCCTCGGGAGCAGGGCTGGTGCCCCACTAGGTGGCACAGCAGGACAGGGCCACCAGCTCCTCCTAGCAGCTGCCCGGGGCTGCCTCCAAGCCTTGGTAGCTGCAAACCCGTTCCAGCTGCAAACCAGCAAAGGAAAACACCCCAAGACCTTGGCACGAAGACCTGACTCTGCCAGGAACCCGAGCAAACCTGGTGGTGCAGGCTGGTGCCATCCATCTTCCACGAGATGCTTTAAATGGGAGCTTCAGCCGTGGCTTGAGCTTTGGATTCCTCCTCTCCTGGCGTTGTTGCATCAATAACTCTGACTTCTCTTCCAAAGCAGCTGCGGGAGCTGCGGGGCTGAGTGCATGGTGTGGTGCCTGGAGAAGACAGGACACTTCATACTTGGTGGCTTCTCTCTCAGCCTCCCGCTGGTTTTCTTGCTCAATCTCAGGGTCTCTGGGGATTACACCAGGCAGGAAAAAAAGGCCTCATCCCCCCGGGGTCCCTCCTGCTCAGGCTGCTCATCCCAACGTCCTCCCGGGAGCTCTGGTCCATGGAGACAGGCAGAAAGCACTGCCTTGTGCGAAGGGCAATGAGGAGCTCCCTGGGCTCCTCATTGAGGGTCACCTCGGGCATCCCCACTGCCAAAGCTCAGCCTGCACTGGCTCCCAGGGCATTGCCATGGCTTCAGGCAAGAGCAGGGCTCTGCTGCCCCAGGTGCAGTGCAGACAAATGGCATCAGTGGCTGGAGGAGCTGCGGGATGGGGGGGATGAGTCTGGGGAAGGAGCCAGGGTGAAGGTCCAGCTGCTTTCACCGCAGCTCTCAGCCTAGGCTGGCCAGAGATGGGGTGGGTGGCATCTGGAGCCCCGGTGTGGTGGTAGGAATGAGCAGGGATGGTGCTTAGAGACACCCAGGGATAGTGACACAGCAGGGATATTTCACCCAAATCTCACTGAGTTCATTGCACACAGCCACGTTTCTTTCCAAACCGCCCATGTCAACAGCTTGAGTTCAGGGTTTTCTTCAAAGCAGAGGCAGCTCTGGAGAAAAGTGGCTTGGGAAGCAGGGATGGTGAAAGGCTTCTGGTGCCCAAGCCAGGGGAACCAATATTGGAAAGCCCTGGCAGGGCTTTGGGATGAGCCAAAAAGCAAAGGGACTTTACAGTCCCCTTAAAGGGCCCCTCCACTTCCCACAGGCCCAGGTAGTGCTCGGGTCTCCTTGGTGAAGGATTAGAGGATTAGAGGGCTCAGGTGAGCTCTGGGCATGCGACTGGGTTTCTCCCCGAGTGGCACCGTTTGTGGAAAGCCATCCCGCTGTTGGCATGTGCCCAGGATGGGAGGAGCAGGAGGGGAAGCTCCATCCCACTACGGTGGGCACTGAGATGCTTGGGGTGAGGACCAGCTGCTGTTCTGGCCCTAAAGAGCTCATGGGGCTTCCCACCACCCCAGCTCAGCTCTCGTGGTTGGCTGCTGTCCCCCAGTGTCTCTGTGCTGGTCCTGCAGCTCATGAGTTGCCTGAGCATTGCCTCCCATAAGATCCACCTTCTTCATGGGGTCTGCATCCCTCACAAGGCTTTCAGGGCAGCTTTCATCCTTCTGCATCCCATCACTGCTCTCTTCTGTCCTTCCCGAAGTCCCTGGATGCTTTCCTTGCTCTTCTGCTGCCCAAGCTTTTCCCAAAGTGGTTCCAGGGCTGGCTGCATGTTCCTCACCAGAACCTACCCTCTGGGGCTCAGATTGCCCGTCTCCTTGGACAACCCCACTGGTCCATAAAGCCACCAACACTACAGCAGCACCGAGACCGCAGCATTTCTGTGCACTGCTACTGTTGTAAGGAGCCCACTGCTCTGGGGATGCTCAGCATGAAGCCGGGTGTTGCCCCCTGCCAGGCACTCTGCCATCCAAGGAAATGTGTGGATGTGGATGTTTCCTCCCTGGCTCCATTCCCTGTGTGATATCTGCATGTCCACAGGGGCAGGGAGCAGGACAAGGGGCTGTCCTGGTGGAGGTGGGAGGGGGTGGGAGATATATGACATGGTGGAGCTAGGAAGTAGTGGGAGATAGGGTGGGGGTGCACAGGTGGAAGGAGAAAACACCTGGAAAGGGATGAATTCTCCCAAAGTTGTCTGATGGCAAAGCTTGCAGGGACCTCTCCTCCTCCCACAGGGACAAGACACCCCTGCAAGGACCAGGGGATGGGGACCCCTATGGCTAGGGGAACCCAAGGTGTCCCCATTGCTGGGCTCTGGGGCCTTGCTGGGGCTCGGCAGCCGACAACGGCCAGGGCTCTGCCAGCTTGCTCTCGGCAGCGCTGTTTGCCCACCGTTATTTAAGCATTCATCTTGTTCAAGCACCACTTCAGGGCAGGCTGCCGGCTGCCCCAGCGCTGCAGGGCTGGCTGTATCTTGCCAAAAAGCAACAAGAGCCTTCCTCCTCCCCTCCCTCACTTTCCCCAGGGCCTCTATTACCCCAAATAAACACTCACTTTGGGTAATAGTTAACTTTAATGGCTCGGTCCTGGCCTCAGCTACATGATAGGGCACCACGGGGAGACTTGAGGGGTTTATAGTCCTCAGGACAGAGGAGATAAGGGAGGCTGGAAGGGAAGCACTCGTGGCTGCTGTCACGGCATCATTCCCACCGGTGGAGGAGCAGCCACAGGCCTCTCTTCATCTCCCACTCCAAAGTTTAGCCCTCCTTGGCTGCTCCCCTTCCAGCCCTTGCATTTTACAGGAGATGGGAGGATGCTGAGGCCTCCACAGGGCTGACCCACTGTCCCCAGGCTGTGTGAGCACGAGTCCAGCCCTGGGGCCCGGCAGGGAGCAGGCAGGCTTCTCCGTGCCCCACCGGTAGCCGCTTCTCTGCCGTCCTTCGCTGAGCTGCAGAGATACCTGACCAACCCGCCCGGCAGCTCTGTCTCCCTTAATTGTGTTTTCCCGAGTCAATGGATAACTTTACAGCCCTGGACGAGAAAACATCAAACAGCATAACCTTGGGGAGACAGCTATCAGTGGCAGGGCAGACGGGCTGCATTAGTCACTGGAGGGGGGACCGATAAAGTTCAACACCAATCCCACCCTGAAAGTCACTGCCATGGCCACCGGTGAAGCTCGGCCCTGTGGCTTCAGACACCTCTGTGTTCACTTCCCAGTGTTGTTTCCTACCCCAGGACAAGAAAACCTAGGCACCCATGGGTGCTCCCCAGGGTGTGGTGGTCCAGCGCAGCAGGCTGGACCCCCTCCTCCAGGATCCCACCTCAGGGCTTTGTCTCCCCCCACCTCCTCCTTCCCTCCCTGTCCTTGACCAGCCGCGATCTTGGCATTCCTGCAGCTTTACAGCCCCATAACCACGCAAGGACAGGCAGCGGGATCTAGGTAGAGTTTTACAGCCCCGTTGCTTCATCGCAGGAGCACAAACAAAGCCAGGACAGCACCGGTGGTGGGGGGAGGCAGCAGCAGTGAAAGTTATGGGGGGACAAAGGGGTCCACAGGCCAGGAGAGGGGCTTTTGGCAGGAGGCCCTTGTGCACTGCCTGGCTGTCTTGAGGGCCCCTTGGAAAGAGCCTGATGTGAGCTGTGGGACAGAGCCCTGTTTGGAGAAAGAGAATATTAGTTTTTTTAATCGCTGCTTTCTCCTCTGTGTTTTGAAGACCCTGCCCAGGATCTTGCACCTCTCCCTTGGTGCTGCCCCACGCTGTGTCCTCCCAGGACGTCCCAGCCTGCCTTCGAGATGTCCCCACCAGCCATGAGAAAGAGGCTGGCCCTCACATGGCAGCAGGGCCACCAGCAGAAGGGTGGAGCAGAGCATCACCACCCCTAGGAAAACTGGGGCTGGGGAAAGGGAAAAGGCAAAGATAGGGAACCGGGGGCATGCAGCCCCTTTCCTCAGTGCTCCAACAGGGACAGCGCCACTGCCCTTGGCTGCCTGCTGTCCTCTGCGTGCTCCAGCCAGCCCTGTCCCTCAAAACTGGGGATGGAGCAAATCAGTCTCGGCAAGGGGGATAGAGATCAGTGAGCAGAGACGGACGGCCACGGGTGGGCTCAGAAGGCTGCGGCTCATGGCTCTGGAGTGTTCCCATCCCATGGAGCAGCACCACCACGGATGAGGAGAGAAGGGGCCATGAAGCCCCCATCCACGCTGTGATCCCCTCTGTGGGTTCCTCACTGCAGCTCTGCTGAGGAAAGGCACTCTGGTTTCACATGCAATAAAAAAGCTACTCTCTGGACTTTCATGACGTCACAGCAGATCTTTCCTCTTCTTCTCGATCTCACCAGGGACAATTGGCTTCACAGCCAGAGCCAAAGTCCGGGGCACAATGGTGTGCCAAAGGGCAAGCTGCAGTGCATTGCAGAAGGAGCTGGATGGGGTGCAGGGTGTTCGGGCAGGTGACGTCTTTCACCGCAGGAGCTGGGAAGGTGTTCAGCAAAGAGGAACAGCATCCTGGCTCCGTCCATACCAGCCAGCGTGAGAACATACATCAAAAGGATTTCCCGCAAACACTTGCAGAGCAGGAGATGGCTTCACAGGTGTGTGGCTGGACGTCCTACTCTCCTTTGTCTTAATCAGGTCATCCTGTGGGCAATAGCAAAGTCTGGAAACAGCCAAGGGAGGAGGAGAACTTGGAAAGAAAAACAATGCAACACCTGGGGGTTGTCTAAAAGCCATAGGAGAAGCATGTCAGACAGCTCCTCAGCACCACAACACACTTCCAGCTGAGGGAACTTAGCTGCTGGGAGGAAGAGAAGGTTTTCCATGGAAAATATAACTATAATGCAAGTCCTATGGAAAGCAATAAGAAATTGTTGCATTTAACGTGGAATAAGGCTCATGACCACACAAGAGTAGCCAGGAGGCAACCATGGAAAGTGGTCACAAAGGTGCTAGAGAAAGCACATGTGGTCCGGCCAGGAACAGTTTATAAAGAGCTGTTTAGTTCAGCCTGTATATATGTATATATGTATATATATGTATACATATGTATATATATATAATATATATATATATTGTATATATGTATACAGGCTGATTATCCATATATATGCACCTACAAATACATATTTTTTATATTTGTAGGGTTCTGTAAGTGTAGGTGCATGCATGCAAAAGGCGTGAGCTCAACAGCCCCGGCTGAAGCGCAGCTGTCTGTTTGCATTTGTATAAACGTGTGTATATACACACACAGAAGGACACAGAAGGGGATTTTGACAGCCACCTCCCCAGTTCAGCACTTCCTTGTCCTGTCTCCTGTCCTTCCTTTTCTTGTCTCCCTCCTCTGGAGGAGGAGGATGCTTGTGCTCCACTCCTGCTTGGCCCAGGGATGCTCCTTCTCCCCTTCCAGAACAAACAGTGATAGCGTGCGGTCAGGCTGGGGTGCTCTCCACGAGCCAAGCGTTCACGGAGAGAAAAAAGTGCCCCCTGCCCTCCTCCTTCTCTGCACAGCACTGCAACATCGGCTGGAGGAAGCGCTCAGCATTCCTCTGAAGTGTCAGCCTCGGCCACGTAATGGCACTCACCTCGTTGCCTGGTGCTGTGGGTTAATGCCACGCACTGATCCTGCCCCCCTCGGTTACCTTCTTGCCTAAGCCAGCCTAACAAAAAGCTTTTCTCCTTTTATTAAGCCCATAAAATCAAAACATGCATGCACAGGCAGCAGCAGGCAAAGGTAACAAGAGCATTTGCAATGGGAGGGAAGAGAGAAAAGAGACAACGTCACCATGTGATAAAATTTTATTACAAAATATTAGATAGATTAAAAGTTGTAGGGGAGTTTCGGAGTTGGGGGGCTGTGTAACAAACAAAAAGCATCACCGGAAGAATAAACCTTCTACCCAAGTTTTCCAGGTCCCAAACATTTTTTCTCGCTGTGCTCGTCTCGGGCAGTGAACGATCAAGTCCAGCCCGCACAGCCCCGCCAAGCGATGCAGTGCTTTCCTATTTACAGCCTTTTTCTGCTATGATACAAGCGCCTCCCGGCTGCCAAAAGCCAGGTTTGTTCTGCACAAAGCATGGAAATGTCACGGGAGAAGACCCCCGGGGTCACAAACCTTCCCCAGTGCCACCTGCCTGCCCTCCCTCCGTACCCCTCCCACCTGCCCCAGCTTCTGGGGCTCACGGGCAGCACCGAAGGCACGGTTGGAGGCAGAAATAGGGGAATCAAAGCCGAGGCATTGCTGTGGACTCTTTTTTTGTTGTTAAGTGTTGCCTTTGCGCTAGTAAAACATTTGCATGGCAGCATTTTGCATGCGGCCCGGAGGTGCAGAGCTGCACAGGGGTGGGGTTTTCGTTAATACACTTCTTCCCCTGCTGTCCCCACATCAAAATAATCTCAAATACAACAAATATATATATATATATATATATACCTATGTGAGGATGAGCAGGTGCATTTTTTTCTGTAGTAAAAAATAAAAATACAGGATCATCAGGAAAATTATTCCAAATTCCCCTAAGACTGAAAGCTGCCTGTTGCTTGGTTTGGCTTTTGCTCTTTGCCAGCAAAAGGGTTTTGCGCCCCAAGAGCTGGAAGTGGCGGTGGCTGCGGGTTTCTCTCCCCAAAATAAAAGGGGAGGCAATGAAACCCCTCTTGGAGGGCACATGAGGTGACTGGGTCGACCTCATGCCCTGCTACTGGGAGGTTCAGCCTCGCCTGGAGGCTGGCAGTCACAGCACGCAGCAGGGGGACGAGGACAGGACTGGACGGGTGCCGGCAGCGGGGTGGGTGCTGGCAGGTCCCAGCACAGCGGCGTTGGGTTCCCACCAGCCCCATCAAGCCTGCAGACACCAGCAGCAGCTGGCTGGGGCACCTCTTTCACTACCCTGGATTCCTTTGGGGTGAGCTCAATCCACTTGAGAAAGGAGAAGCACGGCCGTGTTTATGCTGGGGGTTTCCATAGGCAAGGACTTCCCCCTCCACCCTAACCCTGCTCTGTGGGTCTCCAAATAGAAGCTAGAGGGAAACCAGTGCTCCTCCCAGACCCCAGTGCAGGCGGAGACCCCACAGCCTACAAGGTGGAGAGGGGACGAGCCCTTTCCCAGCCTCAGCACCGAGGTCTGGGAAGCCTTCTCCACTCACCAACATGGCAAGTCACCCTCCAATTCAGTGTGTCGGGGTGCACTTCACCCCTCCATCCCTACCTGCTGGGTACCACGGGACGGGAGGAGGATGAAGCTGCGCTCACACAAAGACCTCACCACCGCCAGTCCTGGCCACATCATCCCAAAAGCTGCAACCTCTTCCTCCTGGCACGGCAGACCGGCTGCGTGCGCCACAGGTGGGACCAGCTTTATTCATTGAAGGTAAAGGGCCACTGGGAACCTGGCCGCAGATTTCGGCTAACCTGCAGCTGGGGCCCTTCCTTCACATTTCCACCACCTGAAGATGCTGCGGTTAAGTTCCTGGCAAGGAGGCACGTCCCTTCAGTTTGTTCAAGGAAGAACAAAAGACGAGCTGGGGAGGAGGGGGAAGGAGGTGGAAATCAATATTCTGTTGAACACGCCGGGCCCATTTATTTGTTCCTGATTTATTTATTACCTCCATGGCTGCTGGTTAAACTGGCATGGCCTGGTCCTTGTTCTGCCCATGCTTCACCCCTGGTAGGCTTTGAAGAGGAGCTGATGTGCCCCACACATCACAGCACCCAAGGAAGAGGAGGACGGTGCCTTGCAGAGCCCAGGGCAGAGAGCCGGTGAGGTAGGTAACATGATCACAGTCTGAACAGCAGGATTCATCGGAATTTGTTTTGAAGACGCTTGTTTTTTTTTCCCTCTTCCCTTTCTGTCTGAACTTGGTGAAATGGTGACAGCACACAATCGGTGTGATTGGCAACAACTGGGTCTTCGTGTGCGTGGTCAAGGCAGGGGCAGAACCCACCCAATGGAGAAAAGGCATGGCATGTTCCGCGAAGCCAGGGCTTACGGGTGGGTTTTCTGCTCCAAGACACACCCTGGTCCTCCCAGAGTCCCCTGGAGTCACATTTCATATTGGAAGTGGAAATGCTAAGGACACAACCAGAAAACCTGGCCAAGCAGGGCAGACACTCACAGCGCCAAGTGAGCTGGTGGCCAGCAAACCATGGGTGGGCTCGATGGGACAGAGCTTTTGTCACCCGCTTCTGCGCCATCCCTTGCTTGAAGGCATGTCAGGTCAGTACTTCATACTTTCTTCCATGCCCCCAGAGACACAGGGGTTGTCAACCCAAGCAGCCCTGGGCCCCGCTCCTGCACATCACCAGTGCCATCCACAGCCATGACATGGGGCAGTCCAAGAGGGTGGCACCAATGGTGGCACCTCCCAGGCCCACCAGCCCGTCCCAGCCCTCTCTGGGGTCCCCAAAGGCACCACCCGAGAGGAGCAAAATGTCCCCACGAGCTCGAGACGCGAAGGACAGCTGCTCCCCAGTGACAAATAAATAGCAGGTTTGCTGGAAGAAAGCCCTTTGCCATCCAAGGCCCATTGCCCCAGTGCTGCAGGGAGCCTCGTCGCAAGATCGGTCTAATTATCATTCTTTTTAATAAGATTTCTTTTAAAACCAGGAACAGCGGGGACGGGGCTCGCCCACTGCCCTGCCGGCTGATCACAGCGTGGGGTTGTTCCTATGTACAAGCGGAGGAAAGGTCCCCTCGGAGAAGAGTTCCCAGCTGCTCTCGGAGACGTGGCCCCTAGTTCTGGTGCCGCTTCATGTGGAGGGCCAGGTGGTCGGAGCGGGAGAAGCACCGGCCGCAGGCCATGCACTTGAAGGGTTTGGCGCCCGTGTGCTTGCGGTAGTGCCGGGTCAGCTCATCAGAGCGGGCAAAGCGCCAGTCGCAGCCTTCCCAGGTGCACTTGTAGGGCTTCTCGCCTGCGGGGAAGAGACACAGGTCACCAGGCACCCGTGGGGGACACCACAGCCACCCACCCACCCTGTGCCCATCCCCTGCCCCACGCTGGTGCTCTGCACTACCAAGGCACACTGCAACGGGAGGCCCCCTTTGAGGGCATTTTGGCATAGAAATCTCCCAGAAATCTCTCTCTTTTTTTTTTTTTTTTTTTTTTTTTTTAGCCTGAAAAACCCCAGATGGCTCTTTTCGCCGTTGATATGGGATCGGGGCGCATCAAGAGGAAGAAGGGGCTCCCCGGAGCCTCGCATCCCCACAGCCACCTCCCTGCCCTGCGGCAGCTGGCTGCAGGCAGGACATTGTGTTTGCACAACATCATCATGATGGGGCTGATGTCATTCCTCCTCCCCACACACCTATTCCCCAGCCGAACAAAATCAATGGAATTGTGCAACCCCTCCGCCAGCTGGGAACCGGGCTGGAGAAGCCCGTGCCCGCCTGCAGCTCGCAGCCGCCGCGCTGAACCCTGGCTGCAGCCCTCTCCCTGCCTGGGTGTGGTGCTCTCAAATATTAGCCCTCGCTCTTAACAGCCTGAACAAGCAGGCAGAGTTCAGGGAATGTGCTGACTTTCCCGACCTCAAATATTTACCGTTTCATCGGCCAATTGCTGAGCGCACCATCGCGGCATGAAGGCACGTACGCACGCAGCATGCATGCACCGGCATGTGCGCGGTGCTCCGGCACGCTCGCTGCTGAGAGGCCGTTCCTGCCCCCGCCCCGCCGCCAAACAGGCTGTGGATTTGGCCGGGAAACAGAAAACACACGGCCAGGGCCGGAGCAGCGGCATCCGGCACGCACCGGAGGAAATACTGCAGGGTCGGAAGTGCAGCCGCAGGCCTGGAGGAGATGGGGCACCGAGACCGCGTCCCGCTCCCCAAAATGCTGCGTGCCGTGGGGCAAAAAGCACTGTGGTTTTGTGTCGGTAAATGCAGTGCTTGCAGTTATACCTGATGGCAGGCTGGGGGGACAGGGGGCTGCCTGCAATCGTGCCGAAGGCGAAGGTGGGATTTGCTCTGTGCAGCCACATTGTCCCAGCCAGGTGACCCGGCTGGGTCAGCCCCACCAAGGCCCTTTAGCTTCAAACAATAACAGGTTGAGCTCCAGGACGGAGGGAAAATGCTTTCCATTGTCCCGCGAGCTGGCTCCATCTCCCAGGACAGCACGGCAGGGCAAGCTCAAACAAAGGGCCCAGGCTGGCATTCCCAGCCCCGGGGGGCGGGGAGCCGCCAGGTTATATATTTAATCTCACAATGGCACCCAGGAAATGAATGGTGTCTCCAGGAGATGAATACAGCCCAGCCCACAGCAACAGGCAAACCGCAAGCAGAGACCTGGCCAAGGCCGAGCTCGGGTCCCGTGGGTGCCCTGAACCCCTCCTGGCTGGGAGCCCGGTGGGCAGCAAGAGGTGGGATGGGTGCCAGCTGTGTTGGAGGTCTCGCAGTCAAAAACAAAACAGGAGACCCCAAAAACGGAACACAGCCCCGCCGAGCTCACCAGTGCCACCCCTGGGGTTGTGCAGATGGGAACCCAAAGCTCTGGATTCCCAACTTTTGGCCCCAGCAGCAGCAGCAGCTGTCCGGGTTGCTCAGGACCCCCCCTCTTGCAGCAGGTGAGCTGCAAGAAGGCAACCACGCTCAGGTTTCCAGCCGCGTTACTGGGAAACACGGACAAACAACTGCACTTTATTGGGTTCAAAAAGCGCCCAAGTTTGCATGGATACAGCTTTACAGCATGGCTTGCAGGGACGGCATGTGTCTCCTACGGGCCATGTCCCCAAGCCATGCTCTGAGCAGAAGGGAAGAAGAAATTTTAGGAGCCCCGAGTGCTGGTCGCTGTTGTGACAAAGGCTTATCGCCACTGGCTCTCGGCGCCAGGACAACGTCCTTCCTGCGCCTTGCTGCCACCCCTTCCGTGTCGTTTGCTGCCCAGAGAAATATTGTGCCTCGTGCACAAAGCAAACCTCCTGGCTGGCTCGTTGGAAGGGCTGATAAGGGGGACACGGAATGGAGCCAAGCACGAGAGCCGATTCCCAGCGTCAGGATGGGTTTTGTTCGTTGTTCATAAAAAAGAAAAGTGAACTCTGGGCCAGCTTAATTGCTTTCAGTAAAGATCAGCCCTCCTATAAAAGAGATTTATGAGGGCACTGATGGTTCCCGGACTACCTGGGGATCTGATAAAGTTTCAGGTATAATAAATGCCTTAATGAGGAGACCTGTGCTTGAATGCACAAGTGAGCTGGGTCTACTCCGGGCCAGCTGGCTGCGGTGGGAGTGCTGGGGCACCAGCCTTCTCCTCCCCACTGCACCTTCGCGCCACAGCTGCTCTCTGCCTGCATTCAGCAGCTGCCCACAGGACAGATGAGCTCACCACGAGCCCAAAAATCCAGCTGGGGAGCCACGGGGATGCTGGACACCTCCTCAGAGGCTGTAGATGTGCACCACATGCCAGCTAGGCAGGATTGGACCTGGCAAGGATTTGGGAAATCTGGAGGGAAGATCCTTCAGAGGAGGGGGACACCTCCTCCTCCTGGCCCATTGGGAGAGCCCCCTGGGGATCTCCTAAATCCTAGAGCACCCCTCCAGAAGGCAGGCAAACCGTGTAGAGTTGCCAGAGGCTGTGTGCCTCTGAGAGCCACCCAGCGCCCGGCTGGCAGGGTTTGCTGGTGACTTGGTGCTCTTACCCGTGTGAGTCCTTTGGTGCGCCTTCAGGTGGGAGCTCTTGGTATAAACCTTTGTGCAACCTGCGAAAACAGCAAAGACACAGCTTCTCTGTGAAAAAGGGGCCCTCGCTGCAACAAACCTACAACTTGGGTGTTTGAGGTCAGGGACAGAGCCGGCCTGAAAAGCACACCGGGTAAATAGGATGCAAATAAGCCCTGCCACCCCTGTTCTGTTTCAGCAGTATCTAAAGAGCGTTTGTTCTCCCAGACAGACAGACAGATGTTATTCTCCAAGATAGATGAGGGGCGAGATGGACCCTGTCCAGTGGGAAACATTTCAGATCAGCACAAACAATTTTAACCAGGCTCTCTGCAGAAACACTGTGATTTTAGCAAAAGTTTCTACAACAGGCACTGCCAAATGAATGGCTGTCAGTCCAGGTCTAGAAAAACGCCTCGTGCTGCCTTTATGGCCCTGCTTCATTTGGTTTTGACATGTATATTAAAATATGAATTTGAATTTTTATGACCTTCGTGAGCCACCCAGACATATTTATTTTTTTCTGTTTCCACGCCGTCTAACGAAGCCTCTTGCTCCCTCCCCACCCACTTGCAAAGCACTGTTTTCCCAGCGCTGGCGTTGCTTACCAGCGCAACCCCAAGCATGCAGATGCTGTTTGCCATCCCGGGGAGCCCACAGGTGACAGACCAGCAGCGTCCCTCACTGCCGGACTTCACAGACACTAAGAGCAGTCCCCATCCCAAGGGAGATGGCCCCAGAGCTGAAAATGGCCGAACCCTTAACAAAGCTGTATTCCTCAGAGGGTTTTAGTGAAGGCCCCCAGCAATGCACTGAATACCTCCTTCCACCAGCATAATCAGCTTTGGGTCCAGCCTCCCAGGTGCCAGCAGAGCTCTCAGCAGCCTACATCCCTTGCGATGGCTGCTCACGAAGACCTGGTGGCACTGCAGTGCCCATCTGTGGGCTCCTGGTGGGAGCTGAGTTACGTCCCGCTGCTGGAGGTGGGCAAAAAGGAGCTGGCACAAGCCCACGCTGCCTGATCCTGCAGCCAGAGCTGCTCTGTCACAGCTTCCTAGCACAAGTGGTACTCCTGGCCAGGTCCCCCAGCTCCCGATCAGTGGGGATGCATGAAAGCCACCACCTCCTCCCCGTGGCCGTGCTCCCAGCCACGAAAACCAACATGAGTGACCAATGCTCCCAGTTCTGGCAGTCCCCCGTACTGGGATGGGCTGTCCCGGGTTCTTCGCGGCCTGCAGCCCCACTGGCCAAGCAGGAGAGCACACAGCCAGCCCGTACAGAGGAAACCCCACCTGGACGTGACTCTCCTTGCTCTGCCCCTTCTCAGCTCACAGCCTCTAAGAAAAGCTGAGGCCAAGTGGCAACATGCTGAGCACTCACGAGAGGGAACATCTTTTTTTTCCTTTTTGTTTTTTTCTTTTCCCATGGCGCAGTCTGTGGACATCCTTGACACAGGACTTGCTGGCAACAGGGGCTTCAGAAGGTTAAAGCCAACTTCTGCCTTTCCAGTCCTCCCTGTTTGCACCTTTGGCTGCATGGAAGCAGGGCTAAAACAGGCCCAGCTTTACACAGGAGTAAAGCAGGCTAGTGCCTTGAGCCAAGCACGCACAAGACCAAGGCCTCCTGGGCATGGCGAAGAAGCCAGGAGAGCACCTAGAGCCACGGAGAAGGCAGAGCAGAGCGTGGCTGAGTTTCATTTCCCTGTGAGCATGCAGAGAAGTGCTGAGGCTACTGCTTGGAGGCGCGGAGCAGGGCTTTGCAAACAGGTCTGCATGCTCAGCCTGCTGCTGGTGTGAACTCAGCTTCCTCCTGCCACTTCCTCACTCAGAGCACATCGCTACAAGCTGCTTTCCCTGCCACCAGCCCTGTCTGGCTTCATCTCCGTGTTTTGCTGGCTCTCCCTGCCTCTCAGAGCCAGGCTTGTGCCAGAGCAGGAAGAGAAAAAGGAAGGGTAGAAAAAAGGCAGGGCCGGCCCCTTCTATTCCCTTGGTGGGGTGACCTTGTTTCCCCAGGGCTCTCCACGCAGTGCCGTGCTGCCCTGCCTCGCAGTCAGAGGGGTGCCTGAGCCTCCCTGAGCCAAGAAGGGACCCCGACACCAAGCCAGCGCTGTGAGCATACCTGGGTAATCGCAGTGGTGGATCCTCCTTTTCTCCAGCTCAGGGTTGTTGCGTCTGTTGTATTTGGGGGGCTGCATGACAATGTGCCCTTGGGAGAGGGTCCCAAGGCTGTTGGGGACTGGGGGGACCTGGGATGACTGGACCAGCTTCAGTCCAAAAGTGGCTTCATAGGATGGTGGGGGAGAGATGGTGTTGATGAGCTCTGGTTGATTTTCTGGGCTGCCGGGCTGCGAGTTGGGGGGCGAAGGGGGCAGGTTCACCCCTGGCACGGGGTAGAACTGCCCTGAGATGTTGAAGTTTCCCTGTCCTTGGGAGACATGTGGGTACTGCTTAACTGGCCCTCCTGGCTGGACAGGTCTGTGCAGCACACTGGACATGGCGTTACCTGTGGACATGGTGACACCGCTGAGGCTGTTGATGGCTGTGGTGCTGTTGGAGGAGGGTGTCAGGGGGGTAAGGTCAGCGGTGCCATTGCCAAGAGGCATCTGGTAAAGCTGGGCTTGCTGCGGGCTGCTGGACAGCGGCATCTCAGAGGGCATCTCCTGCTTGATGAAGATGTTGTTGACTGCCACGGACTGGGGCATGCTGAAGACGCTGGTGAAGTCAGGCAGGGTCTGCGTGGAGCCCGCGGTGGAAGAGCAGGGCTGGGCGAAGCTGGTGCCGGGCTCCGTCTTGATCTGCGGGAAGGGGGTCATGGGCTTGGGGGGCCGGTAAAGTCCGGTGCGCAAGTGCGTGGTGTCAGGCAGGATCACGTTGATGTTCACGCTGTACGGCGTGGAACTGGGCTTCTCGGCTGAGAAGAACTCATCCACCACTGAGGCGCTCTCCCGGCGGTATTTCTTGTCGGGCATCATCGGGATGGGAGGCACCTGGCTGGAGAGGTACTTATCCATTTCCGATCGTCCCTGCGGAGGGAAACACAAAGAGAAGTTGTGAGGGGCTGTTTGACATGGTGGTGATGGGAGATGAACATTCAACAAGAGCTTAAGCTAGAGGGGAACCGGGAGAGAAGCCAGAACAGTCCATGAGTCAGGCACTTACGATTGGGCTTCGGTGCCTGACTCAGCCGCAGGCTCCCTGGGTTGAGTCACCTGTCCTCTGTCCCACCGCCCTCCGACCTACCTGCAGTGCTACCAAAGGCCGAGCCAGGATGCAGTTAAGAGAGAAGTTCAGCCTGATAACAAAAAGCCAGGCTTTGGCACAGTGTTTTGTCCACACTAGCAAGGGCATCTAGCACTGGGCAGGGGATGAAATCAGGAGCTCTGCTCCCGGCAGCATCATGTTTGGACACACTGGGAGCAGCTCACCTTAGACACGCTGGCTCTGGCCTGCTTTAAACCCAGCATGTACTGCATTTTACTCTTGGACTAAGATGGACAGTATTGAGAAAATTAATTGAGACAATTAATTGAGAGTAATTTGGGCTACAGCCCTACAAACACAAGCGATGCTGGCACTGACTCCGCAGACTGTGAGCCTAAAACTGAAACTGCCAGGCATGGCCTCACTGCCTCGTCTTGGTAAAGTGATTCAGCCCTCACCCAACCTTTGGCTGAGCTCTGCAGGTCTGGTTCTCCAGGCTAACAGGACCTCAGACAGGCACCGCTTGTCAGGGTTCATGCCTGATGCGGCATCCGACTGGATCCAAGCCCGATAATTCAGCAACCTGATGGAGCAATCCGCTAGGAAACTCATCCCCTGGCATCTGATGACTCAGGTTCTGCTCTTTGTGGTTAAAGACACCAGCGCTAATGCTCCTCTCTAAAGCTACAGCCTTTAATTATGTGGTTATCCCTGTGTCAAGCTCATTGCAAAGCTCTCGTGGGCTCATTCATATGTAGAGGAGCTGGCAAAACCACCAGGCTTCCCTGGCAGAGCCTACAGCATGTTTTGGGAGCACAGGCTGCTTCACCCCACGCCCAGCACACTTGAGCTGAGGGCTGCGTAGCTCTGAACTATGCCACCGGGCCAAAGTCATCCCTGCTACAAGTTCATTGCTTTTATCAAAGCTGGACAGGATCCAAGTTACTTTCCTCGCCCTTTCCAGCGAAACGCATCACCTGTGCTTCCAGCGAATTCAAAGAGCCTTTGCACCGCTGCAAGCCACACTGGCACTGCGTGGGTAAGGCTGGCTGCCATCCAAACACGGCCACATGCCACCAGTGCTCCTGAATCCTCACGGGTGGCAAAGCAGCGCCCAGGTCTCCTGCAACACCCAAGTCTCCTGCAATATCCACCCCTGCTGCAGTGAGGGCACCCAGGCTCAGCAGCAGCGGGAGAGGAAAGCCAGAGGCCCTCCTCACCACCCAAAACCTGGCTCCCTCTCTGCTCCCCACTGCAGCACCCAGCTGGGAGAGCCGGGCCACAGTCTGGGAGCAGGGTGCTGGGTGCCGTGGCGCTGAGCTGTGCGCCCACCCTGGCACCTCACCATACCCCTGGGGTGGGACCGGAGGCTCCGGATGCCGCACATACCTGAGCGATGAAATGGCCCCACTTGCCGGGGGAGCGGGGCAGGGGGGAAGGCGCTGGATGCCTTTTACTTCTGAGCTTCCCTTATCTCTGGCATTTGAGTTTCTCACCTTCAGTTCCCAGGAAGGTCTCCCCCCCACACTCCAGCGGGTCTTTATGCGGCGGGTGGCCAAGCAGGTTATTCAGGGGAGAAAAAGGGCTCTAAGTTTAGATCCCAGCCTGCACCCAGAGCCCAGCCATCCATCCACCTCCTGCATTACTTGCCCCTGCCCGCTGTCTCCCAGCCCTCTCTCCTCGCCCCTACCTGCAGATCAAAGTCTCCTTCCTGCCACTCCATGGAGCCTGAGAAATCCATTTCTGATCCTGAGCAGCCCCAGGGTCCTGGGGAAAGGGGGGTGCTAAGGGGCAGCTGGTCAGGAAAGCAAAGCAAAGGGCTTTGATGGGACAGAGAAAGGTGCCAGGACTGTTCTCGGCTGCAGAACCACTGCAGGGACCCTGCAGGCGAAGGCCCCACCCTGTTGGAATCCAGACGGTCACTATGGTGCTGGTGATGTTCCAGCTCCCATACCACCCCAGGGATGTCCTCGGAAACGCCGCTCAGTTTGTTTGTGGCCCAGAACACCCAGCAACCCTAGGCAGTTCTTCGCTTGCTGGGCGCTGAGCAAATACCCAACACCAAGTCGTTGGCCGAAGCACCTCCCACCCAACGCTTCACCCAAAAACAACTCTTCAGTCCACAGCTGGCACAATAGCTGGGCTGACTACGTGCTGGGCTGCCTTCCTGACGTGCCTGGGTGGGATCCAACTCACGCGTCCCAAACACAGGTGTCTCTATCTGGCTGTCGCTTACGGCTCCTTTCACAGCCAGTGGCGATACAGTTTACACGGGCATGCAAGCCATGGAGGAGATACCCACACATGGAGGAGATACCCACATATGTGCACAGGTGGATAGCACAGATAGAGACACCATGAGCATGAAGAACGCACCCCTGCCAGTGGAGGTGCTCAATGAAGGAGTGGAGGTGCTACCACGTCCTCACCACCACGTCCTGGGGGGTGCTGCTGGATGGGATGGGATGATGGGGGGGGGGGTCTCTTACAGGTACCTCTCATGAACAGGGGCAGAAACAAGCGGAGGGAGGAAGGAGAAAAGTTCTTCACCTCGAGAATGAGCGGCATCCGCTGTTCCATCCTCATGGGGTGCAGCTGTGGAACAGACAGGGCTGGGTTAGTGGGAAGGTCTCCCTGAAGCCAGGCCACCTCC
The DNA here is from genome assembly GCA_011076525.1 of Nettapus auritus. NCBI lineage: Eukaryota > Metazoa > Chordata > Aves > Anseriformes > Anatidae > Nettapus > Nettapus auritus. Next base: position 15,378,053 of record CM021768.1, read on the forward strand.
CGCACCCCACAATCACCTTTTACCCCCACCGGCCCCTCCAGGTACCCCCAGGATATGGGTTTTAGGGGCTGCTGGAGGTTAGCCAGGGCTGGGGAGCCATCCAGAGCAGGCAGCACCTCCATTTTGAAGAGAACCTCTTCAAAATGGAGAACCTCCATTTTGAAGTGGGAAGGCAGCCATGACATCACCCTCCCTCTCTTCACCAACAGGGACATTTTTTTGGCTTTCTTTCCTGCTCAACACCACAGGCAGGGGGAGGAGGGGCAGAGCAGCAGGGATGAGCAGGCCTGGGGCCCAGCTCGCACAGCCAGCCTCCGTTTTTACCTCTTAATCCCTGCCGAGGGGCAGAGAGGGCCCTGCTGCCACCACTCGGAGAGGATGGCCCTGAGGAGCTCGGCCTGGCTGCAAGGGGTGGCAAACACAGGGCTTCATGGCAGGAAATATTGAGGGACACGGAGCCTTCCAGGGGAGGCTCTGGGGCATGGCACAAGCTGGGTGAAGCTCTCAGCCTGGCACCACTGCCAAGATCATACAGACTGAGCTCCTAAAGCTTCATCGCACGCCAGGATCAATCGCACGCTGGTCGGTCAGAGCAGCAAGGGGTGGAAACCAGCCCAGGCTCCCCTCTTTCCCACAGCAAACCAGCAAAACCAACCCAATAGACTTAGCTTTCCCATTTCTGGAATGTATGTATTATTGGATTTGTGTCTAAATGGAGGATGTTCCTTGCGGGGTGATGATAAAATGAGCCACATGGCCTTGAGAGGATAGATGCTGATAGGGGTAAGAACACGGGAGCTGCTGGCCCCACATGCCGTGGGGAAGCACAAGGAGATGGTTCAGTGTGTAGTCTGGGTCAGAGCTATAAGGGCTCCAGGAATTTGTGTCCCATCACCCCCATCATCTGCAAGGAACAGCTTCAGAAACACCTGCATGGTTCAGCCACGCTCCCTCACAGGTAATGCCTGAGCCTGCAGGTGGTGGCCCAGCTGCTGCAGCCACCCCATCTTGGGGTCAACCAAGCCAGGAAACCAACACACACACCCTGCAGAAACACAGCAGCAGAAGCACAAAGGAAGCATCCAAGGGTAAAGCAGGCCAAGCCGGGAGGAAATCCTGCGGAGGCCAAGCCTTGGAGCTCCTCAGCCAGCCTGGAGCAGGTCCTGGTGGCAGGCTGTGGCCCTGCCCAGGGTGGCCTTGCAGAGGGCAGCTGAGGACACTAGGGTGGCTCACAGGAGGCAGGAGAGACCAGGAATGCTCAGGCTGTCCCTGCCTCCCCATCTGCCAGGCACGGGCAGGGAATTAACCATTTTCTTTCCTTTTTGAGGAGGACTGAACCAATCACATAGCCTCAGTGCTCAGGTCTTCTCATTACTGCCAGAGCCATCCCCGCTGCAGCTCCACGGAGGAAGACTCCGAGGCCTTGCAGCTGAAGGAACAGCAGCTCTTTGGTGGGTTCAGTGGCCCAGTTTACCCTATGGGCATTAATTAGCAATGCCATCACTGCAAACCCTGCAGACGAGGATGAGATGGGCATGCCCCAGGCTCCACCAACTGCATCGACAGCGGTGCCAGGAACCATAAAGGAGTCATGGGTCACTGGCTGGGGCAAAAAGTGAGCCAAGAGGAAACACAGCCAAAGCAGACATCAACAAAACCTCCGTGCTTTAGAGGCATCTCCTCCAAACTGGGATTTTTGTTTTGACCAGCAAGGGAAAGCCAGTACGAATACCTTACAGAGCAATAAAAGACTTGAATTCCTGTATTTTCCCCTTAAGGTCACAGTATCTATTTCTGACTGAATGGCAGGGTCTTCTCAAACTGCCAGAGGAAAAAAGAGGAAAAAAAAATCCAAGCTGGCAAAGGAAAGGATTCTCCACTGTTTTTCTCTCCCCTGACTAGATGCTTCCATGGCCAGCAGGCTCTGACCCGAGTCCTGCTCTGCCAGCCTCCAGCTTCCAAACACCCCGCAGGAGCCTCCTGCCTTGGAGGCCTTCATCACCCCTCATCCAGATCTCACCAAGGCTGAGGAGCTATCGGGGCATCGATCAACACACACAGAGTCCCAGACAAACATCTTCCTGCAGGACACACAAAAATGGGTGCTGGAACCAACCGGGCCATTTTGGCGGCGATTGACCACAAGCATCGTTAGAGGAGTGCGAGGCGCAGCCGGCTGCCGAGGCAGGAGGCGGGCTGTGTCATTCCCATGATTAAACGCTTTCTAATCTGAAGTTGATAAATAACAAACCGCCATAGAAACATCAAATGTTGTCACCACGGGGGAACAGGGAGAGAAATCAATGTTTGCTAAACAGGCGACGAGCTTGTGAAGTTGGCAGAGGGAGCAGTTGGGGGGGGGAAGGAAGGAGTTTCTTCATTTCTTGGCAGCCTCCAGCCCTCCTGGCCCCAGACCCCTGCTGCTCTGCCAAGTGGGGGCACTGAGCCCCAAGCCCCCTCCCCAGCTCGGGGGGGACCTCCCGGAGCACAGGCACGCGTGGGACAAGGGCTGCGGTGTCCAGGCCGTGGGATTACACAGCACAGGCTCTTTCTCCTGCCTGCACCTGCATGAAACTCCAGCCTCCAAGGGAATCAGCAAACAATGGGGAGGATAATCATCAATCAAAAGCCACGGCAAGTACCTGGCAGTACCCCTTTAAAGGGACACGTTATAAATAGACTGTATTTATATACAGATTTGGTTCAATATCAGCATTTATTGTCTCCCTAGTTAAATATTGACCTGAGTAAATATTTGTTTCTCTGATCATTTGGTTTTGATATTGACCTCGATCGACGTTATTTTCTGTTTGTTCCTCAAGTCTTCTGGAACTCTCTGCAAAACGGGATTAGCAAAGAAATCCCCAGGGACTCTTCCTTTCAAGCACACGGGGCCAAACGTCTGGCTGCTGTGAACAGCCAAGCACAACTTCAGGCAGCATGGTGAGCCCTGGCCTTAGGCAGGTGGGTGCCACAGGTGGGCTCCTCTGCTTGCTCCGTCTCAAAGAGGTGAAGAGTGACTCCGAGAAGCTAGTGCTGCTCCTGATGCATAAGGTGCAACGGGGCAAGATTCATCTTCACTAGCTTGGGCCACCTGGAAAGCAAACATCTAAGCTGAAGTGTCTGTGCAAGATCTCTCTGGAGCCCATGGACAAGGCTGCCAGGGGTGCCCTACCCCACCAGCTTCCCATCTTGAGGTTTTCATGTCTTCCCACTTGCAGGAGCACCTCCTAGAGCAGGACGAATCACAGAGATACATCCTTTCTCCAGGTTCCCTCCGGGAGCTCATGGATGGTGCAGGAGCTGAGCCACACTGCTCTAGCGGGTTATTCCTGAGCTCTTTTCCGCTGCTGTGTTTGAAATACCCAAGTTAATTATCACTTCTTCTAATCAAGGGATTTCCTTGTGCCCAAGAGTCACCACCGAGGCAGATTTGGGCAGCTGACCTCTGGCTGAGCCAGTAGGCAGCAATGCTTCCAGCAGGGTTGCCAACTGTGTTTACTATTCCTTTCCTCCGACAGCTGATAACAACCCAGTGAAAGGCCATCTACCTCTGGTGTTTGTCACAGAAACCATGCCACTACAGCCAGCAATCCCAAAGGCCAGAGAAAGCAGGACAAGCACCCCATCCATCTCCAAGCTCAAGTGCCCAGAAGAGAAGCAACCAGGTTCCAGCAGGGCTTTAAGAGAGCTAGCAGAAATAATGGACTGAAAAATAACCTTGGAGGCATGGAGCTTGGGGGAAGCTCTGGCCCGGCTGCACTATCTCCAGGTCCTGCTGGACACCACAACCATCTGGCCCACCTTCCCTGGGCTGGGCTGGGAGGTCCCACGTCAATATTAGAGTATCTCCACGCTGGTTTCTCCTTTCCCAGACCTACCAAGTGCAACCTCAGCACAGAATGAATGCCTGGACGGATGGGAAAGGGGGACAGCCCTCTCCTCATCCCTGTTCTGCCCTGGCAGGAGGACAGCTCTCTGGAATTGTGCCTGCGTGGGAGGGGAGGACATCCCCATAAGGCAGTCGTGTCTTTGTACACAGCTTTCTATTTCCAAAATGCTGTTGTTCAGTAGAGGCTGGGGCCAAGCCCATCGAAGCCAAGTGGAGGTTCTCCATCAGCCAAGGTGGGCACCCACAGCTGGAGGCAGGAGGCTGTGCTGGGTGGGCTGTGGTATGGATGCTTTTTCTGGAAAGATAAAATGATCCAGTGCGACTTCAGCTCCTGGAAGATCTGAAGGCTTGGAGCTATTTCAGTCTCAGCTAAAATGTGCAGGAGCTCAAATGCTCCCCAGGTTTACTTACGCACATAAGCAAAGTTGAATTTGGGTAGCTTCCAGCACTTCCAGTGGCCATCCCCCGTTGTAGCCTACACGCCAGCACTCCCTCCCCTCTGGATCTGACAAGATGGAGGATCTCAAATGTCAGTGCTCCCCAGGATGACCCAGACAAATTTGTCCACTGATTTTTAGCAATTGCATGGCCACAGGGCACTGGGCTTCTCCTTGAACTCTCCCATGGTTCCCAAACCAAGTGTGACATGGAAGAGGCTGTTAGAGCTCACAGGGAGCTTCCCCCAGCTGGACTATGGGTGGGATTCATTCCACCTCACTCAAACCATCCGAAAGCTCACACTCATCACCCAGCCTCTTCCAATCAGAAGAATAGGTGCACATTCCCAGGCAGGGTCTGACAAAGGCAGAGTGAGTCATCTGCGGCTTGCTGGGACTTGTGAAGTCCTCCTGGCAGTCAGTACGCGATAAGACGGGCCAAAAAGCTTGTTTTTTCCCAGTACAATGAGCAAGGCAGACCCAATACCCCATGCACGTCTGGGAGAAGCAAGGTCAGGTTTCATGCACGGACAAAAATCCCACCGTCCCAGCAGCCCTCAACTTCCTCGCCAAACCAGTTAGCGAAACAAAACAAAACAAACCCTAAGGCGTGTGAAAACATTGCGTTCGAGTGAGTAGGTCTTTGGGCCAACTTCTTTCTTCTGGGCTCGCACGGCACCCGGCGTGGTACAGGGCCAAGTAAATACTGCCAGACTCACTCTGGGGACTGAGAGGACACGTACTTCTGCCCTATATCCTGCCCTATAGATTGCTCTAATTAAGGGACACTGTTTAGGGAGAGTCCCAAAAGGACAACACAGAACCTCCAAAACACCAAACACTGGAAGCTGCTCCCAATAAAGCGTTCTGTTCTACAGTGCCAACCATTTCAACGCTTGGGAAGGAGCAATGCCCAAAGTTTTCCTTTTGGTTTAACAAACTTAGGTCATTCCCACCTGTCAGAGAACGCCACCAAACTTCGCATCCCTTGAGAGGGTCTCCAGCGGAAAACATTCAACCACTGCTGGCTGCAGCTCCCTAGGCTAGCAAAGTGGAAGAGGATGGTGTTGTACGGGTAAGGTTGATGCGATGGGCTGGGCTGGCAGGTTAGCAGGTATCCACATCTCCCTGCCCGCGCCGGGATGGCTCACAGGTGTGAAACAGTTGCCTTGGATGCGGCAGAGGTGGTAACGGATGGATAACACTCTACCTTCCTGCACGGGATAAGTACCAGCGTTTCTGGAAGCTGAAGGACCTGACCTGGCTGTACTGGGACTGATTTCTCACCGTTTTTTTTCTCCTCCTTGTATTGCAATTGCCACAAGGAGCAAGGTCATTAAATACGCTTTCACACTGGCAAATCCTGTCCTTGGTGGAAACTTGAAGGTCCCCCATCACATTAAAAAAAAATAAAAAATAATTTTCAAAGAATTCTCCAAGCATTTCTGAGCATAATGAAAGATTCTTTGTTTGAGTTTCAACCTGAGCCTGGAAGGGGCTGAACCTCTTTGATGTGGGAAACAGCCCATGGGTTTTTTTTTGAGAGAGAGTTTTCATGCTAGCTCAAGTTCTGAGAACATCTGAATTGTAAACAGCGGTTATCCAATCCCCAAACACCAGCGGCACCCTGTGACTCATGTAATTCACCAATGGAGCCCAAGAAAAGCAAATATTCTAATCAAGGGGCTCAGCTAACAAGACGGTGGTAAGTGCGATTATTTGCAGTGGATGGGTTAGATAAAGGAGCTCACTGGACCAGGGAACGGGAACAAAGTAGCGTAGGTAGCTGACCAAACAGGTTCGAGAGGGAAAACTTCACGGTGGATGATGCACCGGCCAAAAATGAACTGCCCAAGACCTTTGTGAGTAATTGCAGCCGACGTGTGCTTCCCACAGCCCATTCAGGAAGAGCGATAAAGGGAAATCCGTTGCGTTTATTACGGAGCCGGAGTCCCCCGCTCGCTTCCTCCCTCGCATACCTGCCTGTCCAGCGGCCAGAGACCAGCAAACACACTCCCCTCGCTGCCCCACAGCCTCTCCCGTGTGGGGCAATGGGGAACAAACAGGAAAGGGGGCAGCCCACCTGCGGCCCCCCACTCGCCGCGTCCCCTCCTGCGGCCGTCCCGCAGAACAATCGCCCTTTGTACCACGTGGACAAAGCCATTGTGCTCCTGTGAGCTCAAAGTTCGGCCCAGACGCCCCGTCCTGCGCCTCACCTGCCCGCCCGCTCAGCCACGGGACGTCTGTGGGGCTGGGGGATTAGGCAAAACTAAAAACCGCCGCCGCCGGTTCAGACCCCGCACAAATTTCCCCATCTTTGTCTCGCTGGTTTTCTCCAAAGTGCCCCACTTCGGGCCTGCTCCCTCAGTGGGGTCTGGCCTGGTCTGACCCCACCACACCGACGGGTCCGAGCAGGGGCACAGGGACAGGCCCGACCCCTGCAGGGACTCCAGCTGGCTTCCCCGCGGCCCTGCAGACACCTGCCCGGCAGAGAGACCAAAGACTTGCAAACCTGCAGGCTGCTCCTGGCAGCAGCAGGCTCCAGCTGATCCCAAAGCAAGGGATCCAGCCCTGGTGGGATCCAGCTCCCAGCCAGAGAGCCGGGGCTCAGCTCCCAGTCTCCGCTCGTGCTGGGAGGGATCAAGTGATCCCACTCCTCCTTGCCCAGCCTGTAACTCAACATCCCTCTGCTGCCGATTCTTTTTCTGCCAGCACCCTTGGCAAGGGGACTTTGCACCCCTTTCAGGACGCGTGGACATCCCCAAGCCCTCCTGCCAAGCCAGGAGGACAGCAGAGGGCTGAGCATCCCAAGAGCCACCCGAAAGGGAGCTGAGAGCCAAAGGCACGCGTTACCGTCCCCACCGGGACCCACCTGGGCCCACAGCCCACCCCAGATCCGCTGAGCACAGGTGACAACGGGGTGGCCCTGGGGACGTGGCAGCGGGACACCTCGCCCAACTGGAGGTCGAGGCCAGCCCGGAGGGACCATCACCCCCCTGACAGCCACCAGCCCCCCGGGGGGAGATGCAGGGGGATGTGTCCTCCCCTGCAGTGCCCCCCCGGACGCGCCTTGGGTTCGGTTTCGTTTAATTTTCTTCTCTGTCTTCCTTCTGGCATCAGCCTCTCGGGATTTAAAGGGGAAAATGCTATTTTTGGTCAATCTGGCTCAAATCAGAAAGGAAGAAAAATCTTTTCTCTACCAGACTCTTCCCTCTCCTTGTTTCATTTTGGTTTTTGTAAATTTGGGGCAGAGCCACTGGAAAGGCAGAGAAAAGGGAAAAACAAACAAACAAACAAGAGAACAGGCGCAAACCCCACAAAGGCCCTACATCCTCCCAAATTAATAAAATTTTCAGCAGCACATAGCCATCAAACCTTCACAGCTGTGATCAAGCAGCAATTTGTGCCGCTCTGAGGAGTGAGATAAGGAGGAGAGACTGCACCAAAGACCAGTGGGACCACAGCCGGGTGGGCTCGAGGGGGCACTGGGCACCTCCACCCCACCTCGGGGATCTCCCCTCCAAGGGACACAATGATCCCCCCAGCCCAACCAGCCACAGGTGGAGGGCAGGGGGGGACACGAGGTGTCCCCACATGGTGGCCACGGGCCCAGGAGCCGCCCTCCTGCCACCTCGCGGGGCCCCAGTCCCAGCCGTGCTGGGGACATGAGGCTGAGCACCAGCCACGGCCCCACTCGCCCCGTTTCCCCTGGGGGAAAGCGGCCAAGGCAGCAATGTCCCGGCTGATGGCCACCAAGAAGTGTGGCCTCATGGTGGGCACTCAAAATCTGGGGTGTTATCCCCAGCCGGTGCAGGGGGAGGCCACGGGCTGGGGAATCTCGAAGCGGAAATCTCATGTGGTGGAAATATAAATAATAATCAGAAAAAAAAGGAAATGTCCCCCATTTTCTGCCATGCGTGGGAGCGATCCTGGTGCCCGTAGGGTCCCCAATGGGTGGCATGGGGACCCTGGTGCTCCTTCCCCAGCTGCTCCCCCTGCTCCGAAGCTCCAAAACGGCGGCGCAGGGAAGGGAAGGAGAAAAATATGAAACCAAGCACGCCCTGGAGCAAGAGCCGCGGAGGGGAAAGGACGAGCAGACAAAGTGCCGAAAAGGGGGTGAAAAAGCAGAATTCAACCAAAGGCACGCAACTATCATCGTGGAAAAAATAATAATAAATAGTGAAGGAGAATTCAACCCAAAGGCACGCAGCGATCGGCCTTGAGCTGGAGGCTCCAGCACCTGAGCGGGTAAAAACTCCGCCGGCCTCCGCCTTACCTGCGCCAGGTCGGGCGGGTTGTCCAGGGCCCGGGCGGGCGGCTTGATGTCCTCGAAGACGGAGGCGTCCTCGCCGGGCTCCCCCGACATGGTGACGGGCTTGAGCGGGGTGAACGCCGAGGAGTCCTCGGGGAGCGGGGCGCGCAGCACCAGCCCGCTGCTCATCCCTCCGCGCACCCGCTGCGGGGGGACGGAGCTGGGGGGAGAGGAGGGGAAAGGTAGGAAGGGGGTGGGGGGGTATATAAAAGGGGGGAGAAATCGCAGGGGAAAATTATAAAAGGGGGAAATATGAAGGGGGAATGTATATAAGGGGGGAAATTTGAAGGGGAATATACGCAAGGGGGGGGAAATTTGAAGGGAAATGTGTAAAAGGGGGAAATGTGAAGGGAAAATATATGAAAGGGGGGGAAATCGAAAGGAAAATATATAAAAGAGGAAAATTTTGAAGGGAAAAGCTATGAAATGGGGGAAAAAAACGAAGGGAAAATCTATAAAAGGGGGAAAAAATGAAGGGAAAAGCTATAAAAGGGGGGAAAAATGAAGGGAAAAGCTATAAAAGGGAGAACATTTGAAAGTAAAATCTGTGAAAGGGGAGAAATTTGAAGGTAAAACTTATAAAGTGGGGGAAAAATCGAAGGGGAAATATGTAAAATGGGATAAAATTTGAAGGGAAAATCTATAAAAGGGGGGAATCAAAGGAAAAATATATAAATGGGGGGAAAACGAAGGAAAAATAGTATAAAAGGGGAAAACAATAAAAATAAAAGGGAAAATAATAAAAAGTACAAAAGGGACAAAATATAAAAGTTTTTCTGAAAAGGGGGAAATAATGCCAAAGGAAAAAAAAAAAACGAGGGGGGAGGAAAAAGTTGAGAAAAGGAAGGGGAGGGGAAGGAGGAGGAGGACGCGGCGCGGCCCCGCGGCGGCTGCGGAGCCAGGTGCCGGCCGGGGACGGCTTTACCTGGGCGGCGGAGGAGGAGGAGGAGGGGAAGGAGAAGGAGGAGGAGGAAGAGGAGGAGGACCAGGACCGCCGGCCCCGCCGGGACACGGGCGGATAAAAGCGGCCCCGGGGCCCGGCACGGAGCGGGGAGCCCCAGGGATGGGGGCAGCGATGGGACGGGGCCGTCCCGCCGAGGGGGGAGCCTGGGGTTTGGGGGAAATTGGGGGAAAATTAGGGGAAAAAGTTTGGAAGGACAGGTGTGAGGGCGCCGGGCTTTCCTGCTCGGTTCTGATGGACACGCGAGGCAATTATGGCCAGAGTTTTGTGCAATTACGCCTTGCCTTCTTATTCTTTACTTTTTTTTTTCCTTTTACAATTATGCCTGAGGTTTGGGTTGTTGGTTGTTTTTTGTTGTTGTTGGAGGCTTTTTTTTTCTTTTGCTATTATGCCTGGCGGTTTTTGCATGTTTGTTTTTTTTTTTTTTCTTCTTTTTTTTCTTTTTTTGGTTTTCTTTTTTAGTTGTTTATTTTGGCATATATGCATGCCTGGATTTTTCAAATTATACTTTTTTTTTTTTTTTTTTTTGATTAAGCCTGGTGTTTGGGGTTTTTGTTTTTTGTTTTCTGTTTGTTTTTATTATTATTACTATCATTATTTAAAGATGGCAAAAAATATTAAAAAAAAAAAAAAAAAAGAGGAGCATGGAAAGCCGGAGCACCGTGGGAATAAAAATCGCTTTTTCCTGCCCAGAAACCCAAAAGCCATTCCTGCTGCGGGCCCATCCCCAGGACGCTGGGCAGGGGGCCTAGGGCTGCTCCTGTTCTGAGACCCACAGGCCCCGTCCCTGGGGTGGGTATGGGGGGCTCCTGTCCCTGCTCCCCTGGCCATGGGGGGCTTCTGGGTACACCCACAGGTGCCTGAAACCGGACGATGCCAGCATCTGCTGTACCCAAACCCTTGCTGAGCATCCACGCGTCAGACCAGAGCAAGGGGCAGGAAAACCCCGACCATGGCCCAGGTCGAGAACCAAAGCTGGGGTCCCCCCTCCAGTGCCGGAGACCCCCCCGCAGGACGCTGCCCCGTCCCAGGAGCACCCACCTCTCGCTGCACAGCCCCGAATTCGCCTCCCCTCGGATGCAGCAGCGGGGACACGACCCCCAGGGATCCCTTTCACCGCCACCAGCAGACAAAGCTCTGCAGAGCTGCCGGGGCAGCCCACTCCCCCACCGAAACCCAAAACCACCTCTTCTGCCTTCTCCTCTTCCCTGCCGGGAGGCTGGAGGCCATCAGACCCTTCCCGGGAACCCTTCAAAGAGCAGCGGCCGCCCCTCCTCGACCGGCCCCTGCTAAACCAGTCTGGTGAGCGTGGGGCAAGAGAGGCCCCTCGGGAACCACCAAGGCTGAGGAATCAGGGCGAACCCCACAGCAGGGAGGAGGACGGGGCTCAATCGCCCATCCTCCCCACCTGGAAGAGCAATTGACACCTGATTCCCACCAGAAAGCCAACGGCCAGAGCTGTAGGAAAGCCCAGGCCACCCAAAGGGGGTCGTGCTCCTGCCCGGCCTCCGTTTGAGGTCCAGGCAGGTTGGAGCATCCTCATGGGGCCCGTGGTCATGTTAGCACGGCGCTGGGAGGGCTGTGGGACCGGTGATGAGCCCAAAGTTGGGATACATGTCCTGAGGAGGAAGCAGAAGACACAAGGGTGTGTCTTGAGGCCAAGCTGGGTCAGGGCTGAGCTCCACTTACCCCAAAGAACACAGACCTCACTGGGGTTCACCTCGCTCTCGGCCATGAGCACACTGTGCAAAGGGGGCTTCTGGTGGGCTCTGGTTGGGCTTCAAGGAGTTATTGGGGGGCTCCCAGGCCTGTGGGGAAGTCACTTGTGGGTGCCACAGGGCCGAGGTGTAGATCTGCAGTGTCCAGAACAGCTCGTGGAGGCCTTTTGGAGTCAATAAGCTTGGGTGAGCGCTGCTTAGAGCCTCACTGTGGAGGCCATGAGATGCACAGCCTGACATAGGCACAGTGGGGTCCCAGCAGCTTCCCCAGGGACCCAGGAGCAAGAACCCTGCCAGCAGGTCCAGGGTGGTCCCTGGGTGAGTTCACGGGGCTGAGGCAGGCCTGAAGCCAGCCGATGGGTCAGGGCCCGTGGCCACCATGGGGCTGGGACACCACAACACAGCTCAGGGAGCGGGTGGTGGCCCCAGGCCAAATGTGGCTGGGTTCCTGGGCCCATGGGGTATGTGTGGAGGCCCCATGTGAGGCTGCTCAGTGCAATTAAGGCTAATTAGCACCACCAGGGCTCTGCACGGCTGGGAAGCAGTGAAGACTCATGAGAGGATATTAAGGAAGGAGGCAGGAGCCCAGCAGGGCCTGAGCATCTATCTCGATCACAGCAACCTGCAGAGGGGACTGATGTCCATGGTCTTCCTCCCAGGAGCTCCTTCCCACTGCCAGCCCAAGCCTGTGCCATGGGGGAAATCCCTCTGGCAGCATGGATACGGCCATGCCCTGCTCATGGGGTGCTGGACCTCAGCCCCACAAGAAGGTGGGTGAAAGTGGTGAGCTCAGTGGGGGCCTCCTCCCAGGTACAACTCTATTCCCCCCCCCCCTTTTTGATTTTTTTTTTTCTTTCCAATAAAACCTCAGAAGAGGACCTCAGGGGTCTGGGAAAGGAGATGGTGAAGCCCAGAAATGTCGTTTCACCCAGCTCAGCCCCTCTGCTTGCCCTGCCACCGCTGCGGCGCAGACACACACCACCAAGCTCCTGCACTTCCAATGTTATTCCCCTGTAGAAAAACATCAAACGGTTTTGTACAAATATCACAGCTCAAGAGTTTAAAATCTCACGGTTTTAAAACAAACAGGGAAAAAAAAAGAAAAAAGAAAAAAGAAAAAAAAATAGCCCCCACCCCAAAACCCATCCTGGTCTTGGAAAACAGCAGATTGGTGGGACAGACCCCAGATGGGACATCAGTAGTGCTGGCTCCCCAGGGCTGTCACAGCCTCCCCTTTGGGGTGCAGGGGTCTTCTTGAGGCCAAGGCAGGGAAGGATGTGGGGGCTCCCCCCACCCCCCGAGGAGCCGGACCAGCTGGTGAGCATGGGCAGGGGGCAGGATGGGGACATGCACACACATGCACACAGAGGAAAAGTCCCCAGGAGGGCCCTTTGGGGGGGCTGTGGGGCTCTGCCCCCCCTCCCCAACCTCTAAGGCAGCTTCCTGGGAAGCTCCCCAGCTCCGACTGACCCTGGGGGGTCACGGCCCCATCACCCTTCCCCTCCCCACCACCCCAAATCCTGCCACCCTCCCAGCACCAAAGCGAGGGTGACCCCACAAAAATCTCCATTACCATTACAAAGAAAAGCGCGTGGCCACGGTCCTTAGGGAGGCTACTGCCTTTTTAAGTTAGAAACGGGTTCGGCTGTCCCATAGTCTCCAAAAACTGCGAGCCGGCACCCCACCCCCTCCCACCCCCCTTAAAACTCCAAAAATCACAGTTCCACGTTCCGCAAAGTTTCCCTTTTTTCAGCGGTGGCGGTCTCGGTTGTGGGATGGGGCTTTTTTTTTTTTCCTCCTTTTTTTTTTTTTTTTTTCCTTTTGTACCCCCCGCTCGCTTTTTTCTTTTCTTCCCAGCCCCCGGCACGTCCTGGGGAGCCCGGCGTGGGCCAAGGGGGGCACGGGAAGAGGCAACACACTGGGGGGGCTCTGGGCGAGGTGGGGAAGGAGGCTCAGCGGCTGTCCCGGGTGGAAGGAGGCAGAACGGGGACACGGAGGCCTCCCCACCTCGGTCCTCGCCGCGTCCCCATGCCGCTGCCCACGGGGAAGGCGAGCGCAGAGGGCCAGGCAGGAGGCCACCAAGAGCCGCGAGGAGCCCAGGAGGCGCCTCCAGGTGCTGCTGGCGGGGAGGAGAGGCCCAGAGGAAGAGGAGGATGCTCCGGAGGCCGTCCCACGCTGGTGCTGGGGCTCGCTCCCTGCAGTCCCCGGGGTGCGAGGCCGCCGCCGTGCCTCCGGCTCCTCACATCATGATGTGCCGCCGGCGGTGCAGGGCCAGGTGGTCGGAGCGGGAGAAGCTGCGGTCGCAGTCCGAGCAGCGGAAGGGCTTGATGCCCGTGTGCTTGCGGAAGTGCCGGGTCAGCTCGTCGGAGCGGGCGAACTTCCAGGTGCAGCCCTCCCAGGTGCACTTGTAGGGCTTCTCGCCTGCGGGGGGAACCTGGGGGTCAGGCAGCACGGCACCCCCGCCCCGGCAGCTAAAGCGGCAGTGCGCTCTCTACTAGGTGCAATACGGTAATGCCTCCAAAGCGCTTGCGGAGGCGCGCTAGGTGAAATACGGTAACGGCCCCAAAGTGCTGGGGCTGTGCTGGGGGGGGGGGCGCTAGGTGCAGTTCGGCAACTGCCCCAAAGGGGTGTGCGGGCGTGTGTTAGGTGCGTTACGGCACCGGCCCTGAAGGGCCGGGCCCTACGTGTGTCAGGCGTTGTGCTGCCGCCCTACAGCCGCGGTGCCCCCCATGGGCGTTTCCCGCTATCTGCCAGCCGCAGGGCGGTGCCGCCCCCACTCGGAGGAGCTGCAGGGTGCGCGGGCACAGCACAGCCGGGCTCTGCTGCCCTCGTGCGGCCGTGCGCTGAGCGCGCTACGCTAACAGCCTTACAGGGTGGTGCGCGAGTATCAGGCGCGTTACGGTAACAGCCCTACAGCGCGGGGCGCGCATACTAGGCGCATTACGGCACCACGCCCGGAGCGGCCGCGCCGTGCCCAACGCCGCCGGGCCCCTCCCACCCCGGCGCGGGGGGCATGGCCGGCAGCACCTGGTGGCCCCGCCCCCTTCCCGAGGCCCCGCCCCCGGCACACCCCAAGGGACCGCGGGCCCCTGGGGGCAGCAGGGCAGGGCACGGGGTAGGGCAGCACCCACCACCCC
>CM021768.1:15392909-15851602 GCA_011076525.1 Nettapus auritus
GGGGGGGGGGGCCGCTCCGAGGGGCCCGGCCCGGTGCAGGAGGCGCCGCCGTCCTCGCACCCCGGGACCCCCGGCAGGGCCCCCCCAGGCCCAGCCCGGCCTCGAGGTGCCGCCCCAGGGACAGCCCCGCAGCCGCGGCCCTCTCCCCTTCGCCGGAACCCCTCAGCGCCCAGCGGGGAACAGCTCCCGGCACCCCCGTGCAGTTATTTAAACAAAAAAAGCGTTTTTGTTTGTTTTTTTTTCCTTTTTTTTTTCCTCTTTCTCCTCCTCTCTGCTTCACCTCAGGTGGCAGGAAGGAAGTGGTTAGAAAACCCACGAGGAGCAGAGCCCGGCCCCAGGCGGCCGAGCTCGCCCCCATGACCCGAGGGGCTCCCCCACCAACGGGGCTGGGACCTCGGCCCCCGCCGCTGGCACCTTTCTGCCGGGGCCAGGGTGGAGGCTGGGTGGCAGGGCTCCGAAACCCCCCAGGCACTGAGAGCAGGAGCTGGGACAGGCATGGCTGGTTGGGGTGTTTTGGGTGTCTCAGGGGCTCCAGAGCTGCCAGATTGAGGAGGGGCTTCGTGCTGCAGCGCCTGGGGGAATGCAGGGGCCCGCTCCAGCCAAGCTGGCTGCTGTGACAGGACCCCTGCTGCACAGCTGCACTGACCTCTGCTGGCTGCGACCCACCCCGGGCTCGGGAAAATGCCTCTAGGTTTGGCTTTTGGGAGACCAACAACATAGGTACATAGGAAGGTAAGGCAGCCGCCTCGAAATAAAACCATCGGCTTCTTTTCATGGAGGCTGCGGGCGGCTGATGGCTCGCAGCGCTTCTGCCAGAGAGCAGAGGGAAAACGTTGTCTCCGAAGCTCCCCCAAATACACGCCTGAAGAAAAGGGGTTTGCGTCAGAAGCACTTCAGCTCCTGTTGTTGTATCGGCGGCCCCAGAGAGGCTTCAGCAAGGCAGGGTACCTGCGAGGGGGTTTGGCTCCATCTGGTTCAGATCAGCTCCCTTCGCACCAGTTTATTACCTGCCCCCCCACCCACCCCACACACTTCCCCCCTTAACGCATCCCACTTCCACACACCAACAGCCCGTCCTCCAGCCCGTCCTCCGAGGAAAGCCGGCGGCGCCTCCCAGCCCACAGAGCACGAGCTAACCCCCCTCGGCTCTGTAACCATGGAAATGAGGCAGCATTTCCCACCGTCCCGTCCTCCAGCTCTTGCAGGAGCAGCTGCCCTCAACAGAAGGTGTTCGGATCCACGCTGGAACCACAGCCGTCACCATCTTCTGCTCTCCCCACGTCAAAGCTGCCTCCCTGGTAGCCGCTCGGAGGCACCCGAAGTCGACCTTCCAGCGGCTCCGACAACGTACGGAGGGGCAGCAACGAAGTTCCCCCAAGCGGAGCGAGAGCAGGGGCTGACCTCGTCGGGGAGTGCCCGCAGGACAGAGCTGCGGCTGTGTCTCGGCTCCGTCCAGCCCGTCAGGCAAAAAGCGGCCACACCACGGGCAAGGTTCGGTGTCCCCACTGCAGCACGGGCACCGCGTGCACACCTGCGAGCACCGAGGACAAAGGGAAACCCTCCGCTGCATCCCCAACCCGTTCACGAGCTCCCCAGAAAGTCAGGGAGCTGAATTTTTAATCGGCATCTAAGTTCCTCTCCCACGGGGATGCTGACTTGATGATTCTCCTTGGAAATACACCCAGCCCTACAGATCACAAATACATCTGCTGAGTAGGCGGTGCAAGACACCCGTGTTTAATACTGCAACCATTTAGAACCGATGGAAGATCTCGTGCGCAGCCCAGCCTCGGCTCCCCAGCTGAGATATGCCCTTTAGCTCTGCTCTCACATAACAGACTCACCCTTTCAGATTTTTTCCGAGTGTGTGGGCCAGGGAAGCAGGGGAAAAGTGTGATTTCGAGAACACAAAATGGAGAGCTAGGCTGGGAGTCGCCACACCCTTTTTTATACAGTAATTTGATGCAGCGAGAAAAAAAGATGCTGACAGGCAGCAGCTCCCACCCAGCAAGCCAGAGATTCCCCTAACTCGGTGCTCCTGTTCTTCCTATGTTTAATGGGGCCCCGCACAAAAACTCATTAAAAATCAGACGGTACGACAGCCACACCGGTGCCAAACGCCGTCCAGCTGGCCCGTCACGAACACAGCTCACGTAGCTCATGCACACACGACCCACGACAACCACGTGCCACAATTCCGACGTGCCCACGTCAGCCCCGGCAAGGAGGCCAGGCCCGCCAGGACTATCTCGCTGCCCTTGGCTCCGATTCACTGCCACCTTTCCAGCACCTTGCAAAGTGTCGAGGCCAATGTCAGCCCGACTGCTTCGCCCGCTAGGTGAATTTTGCTTCGACGTGGAAAAAAAAATCTCAAATGGAAACTCCGGAGCGACCTTCAGCTGACACTCCCCAGGGCGAGGGCACGTCTGCTTGCCAAAGCTGCCCTAGGTTTTAGAAGAAAGCAAGCCCACCTGGCCGAAGCTCTAGGATCAGAAGTCTCCGGTAGCAAAAAATTTATTTCCATGACTGAAGACAAGGAGAAATTTATAAATGTATTCTAGCAACCTACCAATAAAATAGTAAATACTCCATATCCCTGTGATTTATACGATCACCTGGGAGCAGAACATCCCAAAAGGCTCTGCCATGTGCCACTATGACAACCAGGAGCATGAGACCACGTGCACATCACCTGTCCTTCCTTCTTCCCAACCCCGCAGATGCCAGGAAGTCTCTTTGGAAGGTCCGCAGTGTATCCAGACATCATCCGAGTGACTAGTGTCCAACGTTAAAAGGAGAAACAATAAAGAAGATTGCGGTGGTAAGCAGCACACTCATTTCAAAGCCCACAAAGACATCCACATTGTTAGATTCTCCTAAAAAAGTAGTTCCGATTCGCTTTCTCTCCCCCCAGAGACCAGGTGCGTCGGGCGGTGTTCAGCGCATGAGCAGGCTGTGCTTTGGTCCATCCACTCGCTCCAGCTTCTCAAAGTGTTTTCGGGCGTTGCGGATGTTGATCAGCGTAGCTGCAGAAGCTAGGATGGAGAAAGGAGGGAAAAAAGTGAGAAGGGACGGGAAACCAAGTCCTCAGAAGCGCTGCCTGAGGACAGCGGTTATCTGAGTTCCTATCAGCAGAACCAAATCAGAACCGGGGTGGTTTGGGCTCGTTTTGGGCTAAACCCTGCGCCGTGACTGCGGGACAAAAGGAGGAGTAAAGCCTTCTGCTCAGCAGAGGGCAGAAGTGTTCTACAGCTCTTACTTGCACCGACTGGCACTGGATTTCACTGGAATTTGGAGAAGTGACGCAGCGTGAAGCCGGCAGAGTGCCCACACCCCGATCAGCAAGCCCCCGCATCAAGCCTGCTGCTCCCGGCTGCAGGACACGCGCGTCAGGAGGTGCAGGCTGCTCGCTGACACCAGGGAGACACAGAAGAGTCGGGACACGCCACGGTCACACAGCTTGTTCACAGCAGTAGCTACAGAAGCCACTTCAGCTTCTCCTTTGCTGCTCGAGCACAGCAACATCGCAGCTCAATAGTTCGCCCGGGGCCGCAGGGTTCGCGCAGGTTTTCCCTAATCCAGCAAACCCTTCGGAAAGGGGAGGACAAGATTAACAGCTGTCGGCCACACAGCTGCCCTAAGCACCTCCAATTTTAACAGAAGCAGCTTCAATCACGAATATAAAAACAGATAAATATTCAGGCCGTGCCTCCGGCGCTGCTGGCCGTGAGTCGTTCAGATAAATAGACGCTGCTATAATTAGAGCCCTTGCCCACCAAGACGGATCAGGCAAGAAGAGCAAGAACTCATGCACAAACCATCTCTGTTTCCTCTCCAAAAAATCACCGCGGCTGCCAAATCAGCGCGGCCCAAAATAGGTTGTTAGACACGACCTGTTAAATCAGGT
Source organism: Nettapus auritus (assembly GCA_011076525.1). Taxonomy (NCBI): domain Eukaryota; kingdom Metazoa; phylum Chordata; class Aves; order Anseriformes; family Anatidae; genus Nettapus; species Nettapus auritus. The sequence goes on from CM021768.1 coordinate 15,396,817, forward strand.
CACATCTGCTACAGCGGTTCCCCGCCGCTGCCGCGATCCTCCGCTGGACGGCAGCAAACGGCTCAGCTCGCGGCACGCTCCGCTCCTCCTGCTGAACCACCTTACCTTTCCCCCTTTGCTCAGCTCGGGCAGGACAGCAGGTCCCTCCGTTCCTTTTAACACAACCCTTTTTAGTGCTTCGTCTGCCGTTGGCCATGTTCCATGCATTCTAAGCTACGCTCACCCAGCTGTTGGTCCCCGCGAGCAACAACGGCCACCCCCAGGCTGGTCTTCGCTTCAACTTACGTATCGAAGGGTCTGACATAACCACCATCACGTATGTGTTTGATGTGAAGATGTCAATAAAAGCAGCAAAGTTAGAGTTCCTGACTTCCATGCTCTGGAAAGAAGCCGCCAGCTTACTACACAGGGGGAAAAAAAGGAAATGTGATGTTACCTAACAGCGCTCACAAGTTTCCCACCCATCCCCAACATCCACATTCAGTGCTGGAAACAAGCGCTGCTCGCCAAAAGGGGACTTAACCACCAGGTGAGGCTACAATTTATTGTTAAGCAGAAACCCCTCCAGCTTTAGGCTGAATTCACCCAGCCAGGGCAGCAAAAAGCCATTCAAGCGTTGGCTGATGACGGGCTGTAACTCGAGACACTCAGCTCCGCCGCCCCTTGGAGGACACCGTGCCCAGCATCACTTGTCCCACGGATTAACAGCTGCCATTCCCCACGACAGTTTTACACCCTCTGTAAGCAAGCACAACGTTGAAGGATCTGGAGGCAGCTCTGCAAAGCACGCCGCTGCTTCTCCGTCCTGTTCGGGCTCTGAACGCTTCCAGATGTTGCTGGATGTTGTGGAACCTGAGGGTGGTTCAAAAGACGAGGTGCTCCGAAGGAAGCTTTCTATTTTCCAGTTCGAAACACTGATAAATAAGTGCTTGCAAGCCCCTTCCTCCCAGACCAGACGCTGGTGCACAGCCTGAAGCAACGCCCGTCACCTGAATTTACACAGCACTGCTAACGGCCTCCAGCTCATCAGCCCAGTCCCGGCACTTCCCTGCCTTGCCCAGGAGAAAAAGGCCTCGAAGAAAACGGTCGTTTCAAAACAAACCCTTTTCAACAACCACCAAAGGAGGAAGTTATGAAAGGCAAGAAGAAACTCAGACATTTTTGACCACCGTGCTTTCTAGAAAGCAATTCAACTGAGGCGTCTCCTCCTGCTGAGGAGGCGTAAAACTAACGTTCACTTGGAAAGCTTCCTTGCTTCCGCGTGACACCGCAATTCCTGCTCGGGGATCTCTCCCAGTAAGCCAGCTCACCTGCAACTTAGTTTGAATTGTTTAATAATGTTGCTGATTTTCTCAAATCTGTGGATATCCCGCTGTTCTTTGCACTGATAGTGAGAAATGACCTGGAAGGCAGAAAAAGTGCAGTTAGTCATTTATTTCAGCACCGCGCTCTCACGCTCAACAGCGGTTACGAGAAACGGGCGGTGACCAGCGCAGGGATTCCCTTTGCCTTTGAAAACCATTTGCAACAACGCTTGTGGTGCTTTCAGGGCAAGGCAGGACTTGTGCTGTCACGGGGAGCCCTTCACCCGTGCGGACGTGTGGACACCCAGGAGGCACTGCTGTCCCTCTGGGGTCTGAGCACCCCAGCTCGGCGCCGTTTCATCCCGACGGAAAGCACAACAAAGCACGAGGTGGGGAAACGCGGGACCGTCACCTCGTATGGGACAACCAGACACCTGATAAATACTGGGGAAGTTTGAGCTAAGCCTGGCAGCCTGCAGGTTCTCGAGGAGGGAGCCTGAGAACCTGCAGCTCCAACACGTGGGATGCGCGGCGCTGCTCGCAGAGCCAAAACAAGCTGCTCCTCCCTGGCTACGAAGAGCGGAACGAAGGCGGCAGGTTTCCTAGGGAGCTCTCCCTCCATCAGTTAACTGAGTCACACCGAGACTGTGCTAAGCTGCCCGCGCTCAGATCCGCTCCCCTCCCACGCAGCAAGGTGCAGACCTCCGTGCCTGGCTGCAGAGACGGGAAAGATGAAAAGTTCCCAGGAATCCTCGCGCGCTGACCCACGCCTGCCGCTCCCCAGCCCCTCCACGGGGCTGGCAGCCCACACACCTCTGCTCCCCAGCCACATCACCAACAGGCTGAGAAGGGGGATCTCACGTCCCAGCAGCTGCATTACCTCTGTTCCCACAGAAAACCAAACAGAAGCATTTTAACATTACGCCACGAGCTTTAAGCTCACAAGAATCAAGAAATCAGCTGCTACAGGCTTGCAGGAATTACGCTGTTTTTTCCCCCCCTTCCTCAAGCACCTTAAAAATTATATATTTCCTACTTTTAAGCCTGTCCAACTATTCCTACAGACACAAGTTTAACCATATTCAAGAATCTCATTCATACCAAAGCCTTCACTACATGCACGCTCTTTGCTCAACTCTCCAGGTTTTCCTGTTACTGCGCTGCGAATGCAATCTCAGCGTAAGATTTCACGTCAGGAGAAAGGAGGCCCTGGGGAGGTTTACGTGTAAGAAAACAGTGAGAAAGTCTTTAAAAGTCATCGTTACACTGAAAATCAGTACAGAATTTGTGTAGCAAAGAAGTAGTTTTCAGTAAAAATAAATAAAAAGGCAGGTTTTGAGTGCATGTAAGCACTGTTACCTACCACAAAGGTGGAACTATTTATTATCTACACGAGTTCTAAAAGCAGAACTTGCCAGGAATGGCAGGTGTCTAATTCTGACAGCGTCAGTGAGAAAAGTAACGGCGCCATCACCTCAAAGCCAGGCCTTCGTCAAGGAAAGCACTCAAAATTCAGATCAGTTTCTTCAGCATCGGTACAAAGCCTGAGGAAACCAACCTAGGCGCTAAGAGGACGGAAAGACGAGCAGCAGTGGGGTTTAACCAACACGTTTTAGCCCAGCAATCCAACCGTTAGTGGTCCTCTATCCATACCTCAGGTTGGTAGAGCATCAGGCAAAAAAGGAATGAAGAACAGTTAAAAAACAGTCGAGAAGGAACTGAAAAGACCTTTTTTTTTTTTTTCTCAGGCTAAAGGCTCTCGTCCTGCGCAGAAAGGAATTCTCGAGAGTCCCATGGCTGACAACAGAATGGGGATCTGAAACCCTCTCACAGCTCGGCAGAGGGAAATACCAACCAAGCCCTCAGCTCAACTGCTAGACGTGGAAATTTTGGGAAGGTCACATGAGCCATGGAGTCCTGTCAGCTACTTTCAGTATCACAGGGCCTGGATCAAAGCATTCTGCCATCAGGTGCTGGCACCTCTCTCTGGGCAACTGCCACCACAGCACTTTCCATCCAGGGAACTCCGTCCTAGGCTGGGCAGAGGAACACGAAGGGCGGAACAGCTCTATTCACCAGGAAAGTGGCTCTCTCAAACAGAAGCACTTCGTCGGCCTCGATGATCTGAGCAAAGTTCCTCAGGTTCATTTCCAGCTGCTGGACGTTGGGGATCAGCTGGTAGACTATGCTGGACCAAGCCTGACAAAGAAAGACAAGAAGGGCTGCGTTAACACACCTGCCGTCCTCCCGATTGTGATGAGGGCCAACCAACAACAACAAAGGGAAAACCAAAACCACCACCACCAAACAGCCACCCTCACGACTCCTGGAAGCGAAGTAGCCAAGTAAATTCCCAGGATGGGAAATGCCTAAGTGCTGTAACTGTGCTGTGGGGACAAAACAGACAGGAAACAGCTCCTGGCTGGCTACACACGACTAACAGATGCAGAAGGTCTTTCTGAAGCGGCTAGGCAAAGTGTTTAAGCAGCGCTGACGTGACACAACTCCAACACACGGAGTTTTGTGTTTTAATTTAACACACCGATGCCACTCACGGCAGTAACCTCCGCAAGGAGGAGCCGGTGCGGATCTGAGGAGGAGCAGTCCGTTCCAAAGCAGTAGCAGCTTACCACTTACCTTCCTCCTGCTTCAAGTGGGGAGGGGAAAAAGGCCAGCTGCGGAGGGGACGGGGTACAAACCTTGTAGAGTGTCTCATCCCAGATGGAGGTTCTAAAACAAGCACATTCCAACGGCCGGGAAAGGCGCCTCAAGTCTTCCTCACGCTCCTTAAAAATCTGGGAAGTAAAAGAACAAAAAGATTGGCGGTTGAGCGTAGATATTTTTTCCTTTGTGTGGTTACCGACTCGCACTTCCAGCACGGTGACCCCTTCCGCTGGGGCAGGGGAGCCAAGCAGGCCCCGGCTGTCTTGCAGTAGGAGGCTCAAACCTCGGATAACCGCGGTGCTGTGGAGCAGAAACGGAAGCTCGTGTGCCTGAGTTTTGGAGAGGAGCTGAAATCTGACATCCCCTGGCCACGTGCAAAAAGCTGGGTCATTGGGAACAGGGTGGAAGGAAAGCACTAGGGAGTTTCATCAACAGGAACTGCATTAACCAGGCAGCTCCGAGGCTCACGTGCAGCCTTCTGCCGCCAAATTGTGCCCGCAGAAGTTCGGGTTACAAGAAAGGAAGGGGACAGAGAGAAGACAGCCTCGCACCGGGCTCCTACACAAGTAGCAAAAAAGCAGCAAGGCAGCCGGCGCCGTGCCCCTGCAAGGGACAGCGCGGTGACTGCCTCCAGCCCAGCTTACTGCTCTTAGCAGCATGAGAAAACCCAGCTGCTCTTCGGGAAACGGCGACCACGTGGGGCCTGAGACGGCGACGGTTTAAGGGAGATTTACAGGGAGAGTGCCTTGGCCCAGGTCAAGCACTGCCTCCCTTCCGCTCGCAGGGAAGGCAGAAGGAAATGAGGAAGAGGTCCTCAAATCGACCCTAGGAACAAGCTCTTTGAGCTCACCAGGAGCCAGAAGGAAGTTTAACGGGACTTGTACAACAGCCTGAGGGGCCTCCGGACTTGCTGCAGGCTAGGGAGAGGCCGAGCAGCCAGGGGTGTACTCGTCAGGCAAAGGTGCCTAAGCCAGGAAGAATTTTTCCTCTGGTATCAGGAGCTGCTGAAAAACGGAGGCTGGTAACATCCAATATCCTCCAGCCTCCCTGCAACCTTCAAAAAGCTCCGAAGAGAGCAGAGAACACCCAACCTGGCTGCGAGGCTGACCCACTGCCTTTGCAGGATGCCTCCCGGAGCACGGGAGCGTTAGACTGAGGTGATCTCAGGACTGAACGCAGCAGCACCGACTGATACAAAGATAACCGGGAAGCGTCAGCCCTTGTTTTGTTCGGCTTTAGAACACAGCTTACGTGGGATCGGAAGAGAGCTGAAAAGAAACCAACCGTCACGTCATCGCCACAGTCCTCACAGGCACCCAAACGGTTAAAGGCAACTCCGGGTTTGCCGGATTTCTTTCAGGCCTACCTCCCTTCCCTGCCCCCCCAGCTCTGCTGAAAGCATCAGAACCAGAGCTATGAAAGCAAAGGCTCAGAGTAGTTGTCACTAAAACTCATCAGGTCTCTTCTCCGCTAGATACACGCAGGAAACAGCACTGAGACACGATCTGGGAAGGGAGGAAGGGGCTCAGACAAAACACCTGAGAAACCCTTCTAGGACCAGTGCTGATGGGGCTGGATTTGGAGAACAGAACAGCACCGTTACGCAACGCACAAAGGATGCTCTCTTTGAAAGCATTTCTATGGCAACTGTCAGCTTCTCACCAAATCCCGCTGATCCTCCTGCACCAAGTCCATCTTGTGCACCAGACAGAAGATCTTGGCATCGGGGGAGTTCTGAAGGATCGCCTCCAAGCACGACTGGTAGTAGTGCATGTCCTTCTCCAGCTCGCGGCTCTCCACATCGAAGACGTAGATGAGGACTTCCACGTTGCGGAAGATGTTGTCCCGCTGGCTGGTGAAGTAGTTCTCCATAAACGTGTCCTGGCTGAGGAGGGGCAGAGCAACAGAACCACGAGACCCTCGTCAGAGCGACCGGGAAACGCGCGGTGTGAGAAACACCTCCCGCGAGATGCAAGGCTTGGCATTTCTGAGCTGCTACCTCTGGATGCCCCGCCACACACGGCGCCCTCGGCATTCCCACCTGAGGTGCTCCCAAGGAGCATCTGCTTCCAAAGGAGGCTGGAGCGTCCTGCACAGCGCTGCTCAGGGCTGGCTTGGGCAGGGCAACACGCAGATAAAACTGTGTCGCCGCTGCACCTGAGCTGGCTTCTTGAGAGTCGCAAATAAAAGCCGCAGCAGCAGCATAAATATCAGTGCAGCCTCTTGTTACAGGATTTAAATGTTTTAATCACCTTTCTCTGAAAACGGCTCAGACAAGGCACGAGGACGTTAGATCTGATGAAGCTTAGTGAAGTTTGACAGCTCTGCTGAGGCGCTGTCAGCGGGAGCACGACCTTTATAAGGCTGCTTCCAGGAACCCCAGAGCCACCATCCATCTTTAACGTCACCTCTCAGCACACACCTCGTTTGGGTCAAGCTGGTGATTAGCCCTTCCAAAACCAGCACTACCTCCAAGGCCACCATTCGCAAGGGAAAGCCCAGGCGAAGGGCTCGGGCTCAGGCTCTTTGCCAGCAGAAGGAGCCAGCAAGGAAGGGGTGGGCCTGGGCCTTTCACCTGGAGGTAGCTCAGAGACTGCAGTCAGGAGGCCGGCCTCCTTCCACCCACACCCTAAGATGTGGGATCCGCTCTTCCCAGAGCTGCCTCACCAGTTTCACAGTGGCGAGCAGGAAGCCTGCTCCAAAAACAGGAAGCACGCGGGTGCCTTCGGGGCAGAAGGACCTCTGCTCTCCTTCCACCCCCACCTTATTCACAGAGCCGGTCCCCAGCAGCATCAAACTCAGGAGTTGAAGTACATACCCTCCGCAGTCCCAGAGGTTTAACACGAGGTTCCCTAGGAATCTCACGTGGGAGTGCTCCACATCAACTGCAAAGAGACAAGGAGCGGATTATTGCCTGCGCCACACACCCAGACCAGAGTCGCCTCCTAGGGCAGCCCCCAGTTCTTTGCGATTCAGGTCCCGGTTATTAAAACCCCAGCTGAGTAGCTGAACCGCGGGGAAATACGGCTCCCCGAGTAACCCAAGCCCTCCTGCCCGCTAGCCAGGACGCTGCTCTGCAGACAAGCACGGCAGGTGGCTCCCCCGTCACAGCACCCGCTGATCTTTGCGAAATTTTCAGCACGGCACCAGCCCCAGCGCATTCTGCCGGGACTTAAACGAGCCTTAAAAAAGTCAGCACAAACTTTATGAAGAGGCCACAGCTACAGCAACAAGGGGCACGCGCCAGGCGGACGTCGAGTCCTCGCGGAGCATTAGATCCCAGCAACTCGAGGCTGCTGCAGAGGGCTTTTTCATTTAGTGCTTTTTTACATCGGTGGCTTTGGCAAAACAAGAGGCAGAAGGCACTCACGGAGACTGGTGCCTCCCCCTGCCATAACCACAACGTAGCAAGATCACCGTGCCTCCTGCTGGGTTCGCGGTCGGCACACTAAGGACAGGGAGGCCTCAGCACCAAAGAGGATGAGGAGGAGGCTCTGAGCACACCTCCGGCAGCAGGTGTAGCGGGAACAGAGGCTGCTCCCTGATCCCCCCCCAAAAAAAGGAAGGATAAAAGCCCAGGAACAAAGCGGCAGGACTGGATGCAGCGCTCAGCGCTCCTTCCCCTTTCGCTCCAGCCTCTACCTGACCTCATCCGAACCGAGGAGCGAAGGTCTCTGCGAGGTGGGAGCCCCGTCCTGCCGCCGGCACGGCACGGGAGCGGCCTCAGCCCTGGAGCCGACCCCAGGAGCCTCCATTTCCCCGGGGGAAGCCTTACTTGTGGCCCCCAGGCGCCGCGTGTCCCTGGCGATGTAGTTGGCGAAGATAATGGACCTCATGCTGGTCTTCCCAGACCCGCTTTTACCCATCAGCAGCACCTGGGGAGACGAAAGGAAGGCACGATCAGGACGCCCCGCGGCAGGCTCCCGGGGCCCTGCCCGCTGAGGGGCCCGGCCGCACCCCGCGAGGCCCGGGGCCGGGCCCCGCAGCCCCCGGAGCCGTTCCCCCGGCTCACCTTCTTCTTCATGGCGGCGCTCGGCATCCCCCAGGCGCGGGCAGAGCGCGGCGGCCTCGCACGGGCCTCGCACGGGCCTCACCCCCCCCGTCCCCGCCGCCGCCGCCGCCGCCTCCCCCGGCCCGGCCCCGCCGCGCTCACGGGACCCAGCGCTCGGCGGCCGCCGCCGGTCACGTGAGCGCTAGCCCCGCCCCTTCGCTTCCACGTGACGGCGGCGGCCGGGAAGGGGGAGGGAGGGGCGGGAGCGAGGCGCGCGGCGCCATGTTGGGTGCGGGCAGCCCTCGGTGCGGGTAGGCCGGCAGGGGGCGCTGCGGGCACAGCCGACTGCGCAGGGCTTAGGGCGGGCGGAGCCACAGCTTCTCAGCGCCTCCCATATGGTCTAGCGGTTAGGATTCCTGGTTTTCACCCAGGCGGCCCGGGTTCGACTCCCGGTATGGGAAGGATTCGGTTTTTGCTCACGCAGCGAGACGGGCACGGGGAGCTCTGAGCGGAGCGCCCACAGCCGCCGTCTACGACGGGGGAGCCCGAAGGGGGGAGCAGAGAGCAGCCACAAGGGAGCTCAGCAGCCGAGCCCGCCGTTGCCCACTCGGCTCCTTTTGCGAACTGCTCCGTGTAACGCCCCCGCCGCAGCCGCCCTGACCAGCACCAGGCCCCGCGCAATGCGCATGCCCCGAGCTGTGCCCATGGGGGGGGGGGGGGGGGGGGGGGGGGGGGTCCGCGGGGGCTGTGCGCATGCGCGCTTCCGTCCCCTCGAGCGATGCAATGTGCGTGTGGGCGGTGCTCCGTGACAAGGCCCGTGCGCATGCGCACCGCCCCCTCCTCCACGTACGACGCAATGCGCATGCGCGTCCTCGGCCGTGCCATGAGGTAGTACGCATGCGTACAGACCCCGCGCCCCGCTCGTCAACACGCGCATGCGCTTAGCCCTCGGCGCCGCGGGTCACTGAGCACGCGCCTTCCCCTTTTCCAGGAGGAGGCGGCGCGCATGCGCGGCGCAGAGCGAACGCGTCACCGCCCCGTGGAATCTCGGTGCGCATGCGCCTTCCCCAACGTTACCGTGCGGGAGCTACGCACTCGCAAACGAGCGCACCCACACGGCTCGGGCAGCGCGCATGCGCACGGCCGGCGGCCTGAGGCGCAGCGCGCCCCCTTGTGGTGGCGGGGCGCTGGGACAGGAGCGGGCCCCAGAGGGTCCCCACAGCGGCCGCTGCGCCCTGGCTCATTTACCCCGTGCGTCAGGAAACGCGCAAATAAAGTTGTTCGTCCGCCTGCTCGCCTTACCACCTATCGCGGGCTGCAGCCCCACAGCACAGAGATAAACCTCGAATTCCATTTAAATGAGCTACTGCCGCGTTACTGCACCATTTTTACCACTACCTTTTGTTTTTTCCTTGAAGGAGGCCTGAGCACACCCCGGGCTGTAACGCGCTGCAGCTACGCCTTTTGGAAATGGCAAAAGCAGGGTTTTAGCATTGGTTATTACACACGCAATCCCCTAATACCTCCATGTACATCTTCTGTTAGAGTTATTTTTATTCCAGGTCAATCGTGTTATCACTTACAATAACTGCAGTGGGAAGAAAGGAAACCTGTGTGATTCACAGAACCATCTAGGTTGGAAGAGACCTCCAAGGTCACTGAGTCCAACCTCTGACCTGACACTAACAAGTCCTCCACTAAACCATATCCCTAAGCTCTACATCTAAACGTCTTCTAAAGACCTCCAGGGATGGGGACTCCACCACTTCCCTGGGCAGCCTATTCCAGTGACTAACAACTCGTTCAGTAATGAAGTTTTTCCTCATATCCAACCTAAACCTCCCCTGGTGCAACTTTAGCCCATTCCCCCTCGTCCTGTCACCAGGCACGTGGGAGAACAGACCAACCGCCACCTCGCTACAGCCTCCTTTGAGGTACCTGTGGAGCGCGATAAGGTCGCCCCTGAGCCTCCTTTTCTCCAGCCTGTTTCACCACTGTGCGTTATTCAGCACTTGGTAAACGTCCAGCACGCAGCCCTCCCCTGGCTACTCAGGAGCACCGGCACAAGGCGTTGTGAGCCAGCAGCCTGCCCCCAGCCACCGAAACGTGCTTCGTGCAAGGCAGAGCAGCTTGAAACTGCCCAGCCACTGGGCACGGTCATTTGGAAACCATCGGTCTCCACAGAGGAGAAAAGCAGTGCTGAGGTCTGTGTTGCTGTACCAAGTTATGAGGCTTCCTCCAAAGGAATAACTGGAGGGGACCCAGCCCCTGGCAGTAACCTGGAGGTGGCTGGCAGGAACCCCGTAGTTTGGTTCCCAGATACTTGGTTCCCAGTTCAATGGTTACTGGGGGTTCAAGTTCCACCTTCTTTCCTGAGGAACAAAGACAATCAAACAAACCCAAAATGCTTTACTGGCTGGACAATGCAAGTTCTTATTCATGTAATTGCTACCGTTGTGCCATGGTGAACCCTGGCGAGTCTGGCATCAATACTGAGGAAATGTCTGCAAAGAGTCTCTGACACGCTGTGAGAAAAATCCCAAATAATTTTCTTCAGACAGGATCTTTTGTGAAGCTATTTTATTCCTGCTTGCAATGGCAGGCGTCCTGTCAATCAGGAGCGCATTTTAGTAAACAAATCATAACCTTTTATTCCCAACGTCTGATCACCTCCCCTGTTTCCTCACTGGCTGAGTACTACAGGTTCACAAGCTACTCAACACTCCTCTATACCTTATATGTACAATTTTTCTTTTTTTTTCCAACCCTTTAATTTCTCCTTTCTTATGCTTTGAGAACTTGTGATCTTTGTTTTACTGTTCTCACTGCTCCTCCCCTTTTTCTTATTTTGGAACAGTGAGGCCTTCTACTGTCCACTTAGCTACTTAGCATTTCTCCTTATTATGACTACACAGCCAGCTTGGAATAAAGAAAAATAATTCTCTGCTGCAAAAACACAACTTTGTTTCTCACAGCATGCATCACCTGAAACTGGTCTGTGGCCATGGTCACGGCATCGCACTTCTAGCATACGAAGGCAGCTTTGTGCTTGCAAGCTTTCAGTCTGAAAAGCTCCTTCGGTTCCTCCTATCAAAGGAAAAAAAAATACAAATAGGATTAGCTGCATAAATCAGGATTACTCTCAGAAAAGCATTCAGGGCATTTGTGTTATAACAAGTGTGGATGAAACCAGAAACTAATGAATTCAGCGTCGCTACCAGCGTTCCCCCATTCCCATTTCAGTTGCTTGGCCGAAGGAGAAGCACGGTGTAAGAAATGGGCTCTGAGGAGAGACACGCTGCTGCAGTGACGTCCCTGTGCTCAGCAGCTGTCACTCTCTCTACACGCACATCTATGTGGAGCCAAACAGGGTAATCGAACTCGTGAAAAGAGACAGCTTCCCTGGCCTTTGTATTTCCTCCCACTGACACACAGGCCCATAACCCCTGCAGAAAGCACTCCCAGCGTTTCTGGGCTCTCAGCATGTATTAAAAAAGAAGAAAAAAAGGAAAGAAAAAAGTCAGGCAATAAATATTTGCCTCGGCCCAGTGTCAGCTCTCCAGCCAGAGTGCCTGGGATGAATGGCTGCTGGCAGGCTGCATGGCGTAGCTGGAGCAAGTGCTTCAGGAAGACGGAGAGCTCCAGCCGGCTCCAAGACATAACTCACGCCAGATGCTGGTGCTCTGGGTTCTCTTTCTCTCCCCCGGTGTGATAATGATCCTGATTTATTAGTGAAGGTACAGCAGCACCCTCTTCCCCAGCAGCGTGCCATCTTCACAGCCTGCCTGGGCTCTTATTAATGTCCTTTATCCCTCATCACCTCCTGGCAGTTTGGTGCAGCAAAGAATCCCACTTCAGAGACGGCAGCAGCGCGAGGCAGAGGAGAAGCTGTTGCCTGGAGATCAGACCACGATGCTGATGCCCAGGCCGTGCTGTTTGCCAGGCATTATTAACCAAAGCCGTGCCATTTCTGTGCAGATTATTTGGTTGTAAATGAGCATGTAGGGTGCTGTTATTAGAACAGGCAGGGAAGAGACACACAGGACGGGTACTCCACAGTGGCAGCACACATAATGGGGTCAAGGCTGCAATCTGTACGCTTCCAGCTGCAGTTTTCAAATCCCCAGCTCATCGTAAAGGTGGGAAATAAACCCCCAGTTTTCAGGAAGCTCGGCATTAGCTCCCCTGGCACTGTTTCATTTCTTCTTCTGCACCCTGGCGCGGGGCCACGCACCGAGCTCCCTGCGCACGGTGGCACACGCACCACGCTCACACATACAGGCTGAGCCTGCCACAGAAATAACGCTGCCCCATCTCCCACTCCTTTATGTAATCGCTGCCTCCGCACAAACACGCGGCGGAGCAGACTCCAAGGAAAGCCCCAGTCGCTCAGGACGTGCGTCTTTCCGTCCGGCCCGACGGGGAACAGCTGCCCTCTGCCAGGGGATATAAAGCCTGAGAGCACCCAGGCTAACAAGCACTTTGATCTCTGCTCCCCAGGCATGAACTGCCAGGGATTCATCCGTGTCACTGGGTAAGATTTCGGTTTCAGGTTAAATTTAAGCTAATTGCATCCTCTGGCAGTTTGCTTCTCTCGCTAAGCTCAGGTTGTTAGAGATCTGGGAAGGAATTTGAACTAGAGCTTTGGTAGACAGCTCGTTATGAGAAAACAAGAAGCACAAATGCAATGAGCCATCTGAAAGTTGGGAAAAGCAGGCACATTTTAACCAAAAAATTGACTGTAATTACTGAACATACACACCACCCTGTGTGCAGGGCACCAGCCCAGACTTTTGTTCAAGAAAGGCCGCTGGGGTTGGACAGCAGGATGGAGGCCACGTAGCAAAACTCATCTGCAATGCAATGTAATGCTGACACCTGAAAACCCTCCTGGGGCAACTACAAAAGGCTGCAAGCATCCTGCACACGTGCACCGGGACCCCTGCCTATGCAGGAATCCTGCTGTGACCGCCCATTTTCATCACCTCAGGATTAGATTTCTGCAATGGGATCTTCACAGGACCGTACCTTGAAACTAGTGGGGAGCACAAGGCAGCACAAGATCCCGCACAAGAAGAGCACAAGATCCCGCTTACCAAGTGTCTCTCGGAGAAAACATCACGTTTCCGCTCTGGGCCCTGCGTTCGCTGCCAGCCAGGCTCCAGGTGGGATTCAACATGTTCAGGTTTCATCCGTAAAGCACCACGTTCTTCAGCAGCAGCAGGTGCCCTTTCCCCGTGCCAAAATCCTGCAGCTGAGACCAGAGAGAGAAATGAGTTTTAGGTATTTGCATGTGAGGAGGAGCGAGCTGATGGCAAAGGACTCCTGATGGAGCTGCCACAGCCCTTAGCTGCTACTTAGCTAAGCTGGCTAAAGCCAGAAGTTAATCGCCTCTTTGAGATTCCCATCGATATTTCAGCACTTGTAGGAAAGTCTGGTCTAAGGAAAAATAAGGCTTTTCAACATCAGCAGCTCTGTTTGTGTGTTTTAGCACGTGGCATTGGTCTTTCACCAGGACTTTCATAACTCGCGCTGCCGGCAGTTAAACCACAGCCATGTGCGCATTGTTATTAAAGCTGGGTCAGAACCCTGCCTCTGAGTAAAGGTAAATCCTCTCAAACCCAAACTGTTCAGGGTCTGAGCGCGGTCTGGACTGCTTTCCAGCCTGGCCCCAAATCTTCTTGCACCAGCCAGACCCCGTAGCAGCCAATGTACGTGAGTCTGGATGCGAGGCAGAGAGGTACGTCTGTTCAAGGAGAAGGAAGGCTGTCCAGGTAAAACAAATCACCTGCATCTCCTTTCCAGAGCTGTCAGCCCAGAGATGCGACATCTTATCTGCCCCTGCTTGACTTGTTATTTAATTAAGACAGAGAGAGAAATCTAATTACATTGCAGTGTGACCCTGGGCTTGGAACAACACACCCTGTGGATGACCCAGGCGATGTTGTAGGAAATAAGAGCTTCCAAGATGTGAAGTGGCAGCTGCTTTCATCTACTCGCAGCTTTTCAAACAGGGCTCTGCTGGAACCTGCTGCAGAGATTGCCCTAGCAGAGGTACACCCTCGCCTGCAGTCCTTCACGGGCAGTGCAGCAGTGTGACATCTCCACTGACTGTGAGCAAAGGAGAGAATCGAAGTCCAGCTGCCTGCCTAACTCGTGATCTCATTCCTGAGCAGACAGAGAGGAAGACACAGCATCTCCAAACTGCCCTGTGAGTAAGAAAGGTGCCATTTTCGTTCCACCGTCATCATGTCAGTGCCTCAAAACTAGTAAAGCCTGGAAGAAAAGGTGTAGCTGAAGCAACATTCCCTTTCCATTGCAGTGGGGGCACACACCGAGCACCAACCAGCCCTCTGCCACCCCTCCTTTCTCCCCACAGTTACATCAGCAGTGTTGGCTTCCCGACATCGCAGCGGGGCTGTGCTCATGCTGCCCCAGTGCCACCTCACGGCCACAAGTCTGCCCTGCCCCTGCCACCCCTCTCCTCAATTTGAGCACTGACAAATCTTGCTCCGTGCTCAAGGTTCGTTAGGGGGAGAGCTGCTTTAGATCTGCACTGTGCTGCCAAAAGGAGGAAAGAATAAACACGATCTCTGCGCTCCAGACTCAAGTGAGAGGAAGGCTGATTTGTATTGTAATGGAAAGACAGCTAGGGCTGAGGGTACTGGAAGTTATGTTTAAAAATAAAAACCGAAATCAAAGCCTTGCCTGTCAGCTCTCATAGTGCTTCAGGAGAACCAAATGTTTCCTTGGGCAATAGGAAACGAGCAGGTATTTCTTGCAGCAGTGCTCACACGTCAGAGCGAGACAAGCCTGCAGCTGGCTCTTGGTATTATCTTTGGGGATGTCAAGGACTGAGCCAGTCAAACAGCTTAAAAGTCACTTTCTGATCCCTTCACACCGTTAGATTTCTCTGGGCGCATGAACACTGAGAAGAGATCATGGGAGAAAGTTTGATTTCCTGAAGCTGTTGGTGACTCTGCCCTGTTCATTAACGGAGTTGCAGTATCCCAAACTGCAAACTCGGTTCAGTTTTTAAATTTTATTTTAAAATGTTTAAAGGAAACACTGAGCTGAATACCACTCCAGCACCATTTCAAGTTCGCTTGTCCCAGCCTGACAATCCTTTTCAAATTGACTGTCACCCTAAGAAAACCATTTGACGCTTTTCACATGGGAAATGTATTTTCATGGTCAGGTAAATGAGCGGCAGCTGTTTGTCCCCTTGAACAGCCAGGCAAACATCCGTGGCTCGGAGGAACCTTCTTCTGGATTCCAGTCACAGGCATGCCAGACTGGAGCCCGCCGATGAAACACTATTTTCATCTACATCCAAACAAGTTTTCAGCTTCTGATGGAGACGGAGAGGTGCTGGGTGATTTTCAGCGAGATGTATGACTGAGGAGCTGCTCTGGGCCAGCAGCTACAGAAGGGTATTAGGAGGCAGGACTGGAACCAAATCTATCTTGCCAAGCTGCGTGAGAAATTAGCTCACCATCTTCTAATCAAAACTGCATTCGAGTCTCCGGGTTTGGGAAGGATCACAGTAACACATTTCTCACCGCTCTCCCTTTGAGTAATTTCTTACCTTCAGACAAAGCAAAGTTTCACCCCGCTGCCAGCACAAGCAGGGGCGTTCGCAAAGAGCCTCCTCATGCCAGCTGGACCTTTCCCTCTACAACAGCTTTGTCTCATTCACACAGCGGAGCTGGAAGAGGAAAAACATCTGGATTAAAACGTTATACAAGAACCATCCCCGGTCAGGCACAGATCCCCAAAAGCAGGCAAGATTCAAGGCAGACACGTTGCTATGTGGGACTGGACTTGCAGATTTAGATGGGAGTGCTTTTAACTGGGGGGGTAGAGAGGGAGGGCTGGGTTTCAAAGAAACAAGCAGTGCAAAATGAGTTCTGTTCTTCCGAGCTTACACTCGGATAATTTCCAATGCTCTTTTGTCCTCTCAGACCAATGGACTTATGTCTGCGTGCACCACCAATGATTTTGCTCTTAGTCTCCACTTTGCAAATTAGGAATCCAAAATCAGAATTGTTCTCACGAATAACGAAATTTTTGTTTGATCCAGTTTCTTGTTACAGTCTCGCTATTTAAGCCACTGGAGCCTCAGTGCTCTGTGTAAATTATCTTCCACAGCAGAATAAATGTGAATTAAGGGAAGGCAGTTTCCATCTCGGCTAAGGAGAGCAAACGACCAAAATGCCTCTTCCTAGTACATAAAAGCTGCAATTACAAGCTCATTATTTAAGCGGTGTGTTTCTGATGCTTAATCTTCCTGGATTCATTCAGACACTCCAAAATGTTTCTGAAAGGATCCTCAAAAAACTCAGCAGGGCTGAGTCATTTTTAATATTTCATTCTACATTCATCAGAACAGATTTAAATAAATTGCATTATAGCCTCTGTACTTCAATAATTGTAAGCGTTGTGGGAGAAGAGAAGAACCGAAACCAGTTTCTATTCAATACGAGTTTACCATCATCCATAATATTTTAAAAAATCACAATAACAAAACCACACAAACACCCTCCCTCTTGATTTTAAGGATTTGTATCTTTTGACTTTTTTCCTGCTTTAGCACGGCAATGATACGGAGACGAAATTAGCAGAAGCACTACAATAACGTTATTTTCTGTGTTATTTACGAGCTAATGGCTTGAGGCTCTGAAAACAATTTTTATGACAGGCAAGATGGAGTCTGGCTTCCGAGCAGACCGAGGCACAATGTCTTAAAGAGATTAAGCAGTTCACACCTGCTAGTGATATATTAAGTTCTTTATTTATTGTTCTTAAAGGAACTTGGTTTCTCTGTATTATAGTTAGTACTCTTGTGGTCAATGAAGACTGCCGTACTTAACTCTCCTGCTAGGTTTTTTCTTCTCTCCATTATTCTGCCAAGCAATTTAGTTCTTTCTTAGTCAATAAATTGCTGCAGCATTAAATTAATATTGCTGTAGGAATTAGTCATAGAGTACAGGCAATATTGCATGGGGTCTGGTTAAAATATTCCCCTGAACAGCGCGAGACAGCTATACGCAACTCAATAAAAGTGATACATCAGTTCTTTTTAGTCTCTTTGGACCAAATCCTATTACATGAGCGTAAATCTAGAATGAGTCTGCTGATCACACTGAATTTCCTACATATTTTTCTCTAATGAAGCAGAGAGCAAAATCTGGCTGGTAGCCTCTGACAGAGAATTAGCATTTACATCACTTTCTTACTGTTAATTCTAAGACTCGGTTGGACTTGTCCAACCCTTGCTAGCTGGCTAGCAAAGTGTCTCAAGAAAATAACAAAATAAACCAGCCATGTCATTTCTAGAAAGTGCACCTCTCTTCCTTCCCCTCTCTTTCTTCCTTCCTTAGTCACATAACACTGACCTGACGGCCACTGCTTCAGAGTTTTACCTTCAACACCTCTGAGCTTGAAAGTGGGCTGACAATGAATGCAGGTGTGTCATCAGACACAACAACAGCAAAATGAAGGCACTTGTCTCCTTTTAGCATTTTCCAAGAAGATGCTGGGGTTAGAGAGAAAAACAAGTCAGGAGAGGAAGGGGCACAAGCAGCAGTGCCACCTCTTATTATGACAGTACTGCTGCCCCTCATAATAAATACAGCGAACCTCTAACTTGTGCTGTAACTTCAAGTTCTCTCCTGCACCCTAATACCACAGAGTGAAGGATTTACCTTACCAGCCTTCTGCCTTCTTCTAAAACTCCTCTATCAACAGGGGTGAACTCCAAAGGTTTACAATTGCCAGCGGGACTCGGAGGCCTGGCCAAAAGGCACTACTGCAACTTTGCTGTTTCCATGGCACTGCAGCAAGGGAACAGAGTTAAGATTTAACCCAGTGAGAACAGACTTTCACATCTCACTGCTTTACTCACATACCAGTGACCGTGCTGTAGCTTGACCCCACAGCCACCTTGCACTAGGACCTCTAACCTAGGAGTTCTTGTGCAGTCCTAACGTGAGGATTCATTTCACGTGTACAAACAGGGATCAATGTCCCTAGTCTGTTGGCTTCGTTCTCCGGGAAAGCAAAAACCTCAAATTGTTTCATAGGGGGATGAAAATTATCACTGAATGAGGCACAAATGAGGAACTGAGGAATGTAATACAACTTGAAATTAGATTCTCCAGAGGACTGTGTGAAGCACAATGGGATGCAGGTTCCCAGGTCAGCATTCTGAGCGTGCAGAAACACAGGCTTGCTTTTGCTGAACTCTGATGCCACGTGTATCTTATACCTTCCTCTCATACAACTGTCATCTGCTAAGGCCATATTAAGTAATGTAGTTGGAGAGAAGCAGTTTTGGAGCATGTTTATTTTGTCTCTCCTTGCATATTGTCATTCTATTTGTCCGCAATGCCTAGATAATAATGGTAAAACTGTGTGATAATGTGTCTGAAATGAAAGAAAAAAGAAGAGTCTGGGATGTATTCAATGTTTTTTCCCAAAGGATATGTCTGCATCTGTTCTTAACCCCTTCAGACTGCCCTAAAATACATCTATAGGCAAAAGCAAGTGAAAGGGAAGGCTGTAAATAGCTTCAATCACATGAAGTGATAAACTAGAAGAATAATGATGATTTGCCAAATGATAATTAAGATATACCACCCTCTGTCTGGAAAAAAAAAAATAGATGAGTAGGATGTAGTAAAAATATCCTGGGATGGTTCCAGTACAGTATTCTTTCTGTTCCCTCCTATCAGGGGGACAAAGACTCCTTGAGAGAAATCAGCACTGTATTCAAATTAAAAACAACAGCTGCCACCTCCTGTAATGTTGTCCTTAAATTAATAACTACACAGGGCAGGGGTGCAAAATAACCCTAAGCACACACCGGGATTTGACTTGCTAACAATGTTCCAGGGGAAAGAGAGTAGAGCTGAGTCAGATGTTAAATGGATCCGCACAATCAACAAAGGACAGCAGCGAGCCCGGTGACAAACCCCGCCGTGCTCCGTGCTGCTTATTCTGCCGGGCACGCAAGGCCTAGTCAAGGTCTCCAGAAGAACAGCCAGTCTTTGGGGATTCTTGACAAGGAAAGATCACCACGTATCACCGATGGACTTAATAATGGCACGTACCTGAAATGTGTTGAGGAGTACTTCTGCTTCTTTTTTCACTGTCTTTGCTGCTAAACAGTAAAACACGAGTCTGTATCAGCTTAGCCTGACCCACGTAAAACCTAAGGAAGAAAAAAAAATTGGTATCCTGACTCTTTTTCCTAGTTAACAGTGGTTAATTTGCATTTTATAGTCATTCATCATCTTAAAGTACAGGCATGCCGTTGAAAATGAATATATTACTGCAAATTGCCACCTGTCTGCTACCTCGTGTAACTAAGTGCATATTCATTCTCAGCCAATTTCATGTGCAAAATGGATTTCATCTCACTGCTGGGGTGCATGCAGACTTACTGCAGCTCAGCTAGCAGGCAGTAATTTGGTAAACCACTTTGCTTGTTTTGATCTTATACTAATACATCGATTTAGTTTCCCTTTGTATTTATAGTCTGCCTCACTTGTTGGCTTCTCAGGTACTGGTCCAGCATTGCCTTGTTCAGTTGACAATTTCCACGTTAATAAGGGAGAATTTTAATCTTCTCACTCCCTTTCAGCCTATCTAAGCCAAAACAGACTCAAGCCTGGCCCACTTTAACCCACGAGTCGAGCCGTGTCCTGCAGAAAAGCAGTTACACACGACGGGTGCGTTACGCACAACCCTCAGCACAAAACTTCTGGCTTAAGGTTATTTCATGGCACATTATCTTAGCTCCGGAACAGAAGAGCTAGATTTGGCTGGACCAATTTAAACCTTGCACTTTAGTGAAGAACAAACTGAAGTCCCTTCCTCCGATTTGATTTACTGGGTCATTTTTCAGTCAGGGCTGCTGTAAGATCCAGGATTTCCCGAGTGCACAGTAACATCACGACAGACCCAGTCCCTCTTTAGCTATGCATCCTAGGATTCTCCTTAGTAAATAGACACCTAAATAAGGTATTAGAGAGCAACGTGTCTGCAGTTCTGCTGAGCGAGAGCACTAACTAAGCTGCAGATGGCTGGCATTTCCATAGGACTTCATAGCCACAGAAACAATCCTCTCAAGCCCTTCGGCATCCCTTAGTCATTCATTCCCTATGCAGACAGACCAGCCGTAACAAGGCGGCTTAATTCCTGCCATCAGCGATACGTGTAAGGACACACAGCTTAAAGCAGTGATACTGCAAAAAAAAAAAAACTTAGGTCTTTGGAAAATGAGCTTAGTGCAAAAGAAGCTTTCCAGAGTATGCCGCAGATAGTGGATTCTGAAACCTTGCAAAAACATGAGCGCTCCCCAGAATTAGAGGGAACCCACAAGGCTGAGTTGCACGTCTGAACCTGGAAAGTGAAGTGATTAAAAGCAGCATTTCACCCTTCAACCCCAGGGACGGAAAGACGGACAAATAGGGTAGGCGTGAATACATCCTTAAAAAATATCATATAGACACTTCTGCTCAGCTTCAGCAAGAATGCCAGCAGGGAAAACCTGTACAAAAGGAAAAGTTCTGGCCATTTCTACTTTTAGGCGAAGGGTGCTTTATCTCTGCCAGTTATTCCTGATCCTAGCTGAGACCAACCAGGACTGAAAGAGACTAAAATCTACTGTTGGCTTAAGCTGGCAGCAGCGTACTCTATTATACATACTCAACAAATCAGCGTTTCTGAGAAATGGTAATTCCACTCTCTGCTAATTTTTGAGGTCTTGACCACAAAGTATTAGCATTTCTTTTAAATTCCTTGCACAGACCTTGCCAGTGACCCAGAAATAACTTTAATCTGATCGGTTATTTGGTTGGATGGCAATTAACTAAATTCGCTCTGAAGTTTATTTACTTTAGAAAATAAAATCTGTTCTGTACCTGGTTTTGTTTCCAAAAACAAAAGAAGACCAGGGCTCCCTTACGCTTTTGGGAGTTTGGCTCCCTTCCAGCATGTTCGCTAGCCATCTAATGGCAATCAAAATAATGCTAATCCTGGCAACCTTTGCTGCAGTGATAAAAATGTTGTCTAGGCAAATCTAACCCCTCTGTTTGTCAGCTTAATACAATCCTACCAACACTGCTAATGAAGATTAAACTCTTTCACCCCAGCAACTACACAGAGTGCTTTGGCTCTCTAAAACACTGATGTTCTCTCCAATACCTTAAATTTGTTGTAAGTGACACTGGTTAGTGTGTTATCCTTAATCACTGATCGTTTTGATTCCCGTAAGAATGTTACAAGCTCTTTACCATTTCAACTGTTCATGGTGCTAATTTGTAGAGCTCTTGAATAATGTTACTGATGTTTAGCTCCAATTTTTGCTGCCTCTGCTCCAGGTCATCACTCTCCATCCTTTCACCTTACAAAATGGATTTATGCTATCCCACAGGAAAGGAATTAGCAAACTAAGGAGTTACCTTGAAGACGGTTAGAGGTTCCAGCTTTATCACCTGAGAGAAATCTCTCCTAAATTAAACAAATGTAGTTGTGTAGCAAAGAGCAGGTTCACGACCAGCTGATGAAACCAAACAAGTACAAGTCTAAGGAGCATGCATCCCGGGGTCCTGAGGGAGCTGGCTGATGGAGCTGCCAACCCTCTTCTCATCTGGAAAAAGAAAAATGTCACTCCCATTTTTAAAAAGGGTAGAAAGGAGGATCCAGGGAACTACAGATGGGTGAGCCTGGTCCAAAGGGACTTGGACAAGCTTGAGAAGTGGGCCCAAATGAACCTAATGAGGTTTGTAAGTTCAAGTGCAATGTGCTGGCACCTGGGTCAGGGCAATCCCAGAGCTCAAGGAGTGATCACTCCATAGGCAACCAAAAACATGGAGAGCATCTAAGCCAAACAAAGACATTGCAGAGAAGCCAACTGATTTATTTGTATCACAGCTTGTACTGGGAAGATGCATACTTCATAGCTATAGCTTCCTGGAAAGAAAGAGTTATGAAAGATTGAGCAAATCATATTGGCAATGAAAGTAACTGTAAACACCCTCACTGAATATGTAAGGCTTCTGAAAAGAGTTATAAATTCAGTGGCCTCATTGCTGTTCCCCAGAAAATCTGCTGGTTTTAGTGGAAAGAGGGCAAGGGCAGGAAGAGAACCTTAAATAAGCCCTAATCCTGAGAAAATGAATCAAGTTGTAACTCAAACAGATAAACTGGATGACAATGAGTAAGAAAGAAGTTGCAGACTTTTCACTTGTATGAGATGGTATGGGAACTTCATACATTTTGGTCTCTGTACATACATACATTGGCCCCTGTAGCCAATGGTGAAAGGATGGTGCCTCCCTTCGATGCTCTGCATCCCTCACTGGTGGTAATGAACTCTGTTCAGGCTGGAGAGGAAATTCCTACTTAAGATAATTCCAATACTCCGTGAAGTTGTTTGAATCCTGGTGATTCAGGAGACGAGAGCCCTGTACTGCCATGGGCTGAAAATTGAACAAGAGCTAGAAAGCTGAGTGGGCTTCAGAAACAGACTGCAGCAGGGAGAGCAGAGCAGGCTCTCAGGCAGATTAATTGTCATAGCTCTGCTGAAGCCTCCAGAGCAGTGACAACTGACAAGTTCCCTCAGAGAGAACATCTACAGTTATAAGAACAGGGAAAGAGACGTGCAAGAACGTGATCTGTGTCATGACACCCACAGCTGAAAGCTCTCTCTTTAGACAAGAACCTCCATAACTGTTCTTTACAAGAGCCCTTAAAAAGCAGGTGGCTACTGAGAGACTGAAGAAAGGATGAGCGGAGGCTCTTTCTATATCTCCCTGAAGCTCTTGCTGTTACCTTCCTACAGCCAAAACTGCCTGTGGAGTGCTGCAGACCTGTATGTAGTCCCACTGTTCATACAAACATGCAAGACTGGTGAGTAAAATTAATTAATTTGCCAGCAAAAAGGCTAATTTCTTTTGCCAGTGCTATCCCTCTTTTAATTCTGTGAATGGAAAAGAAAAATATGAAATTCATTTTAGAATTATAAAGCCAGAAAAGAAAAAAAAAAAAAAAAAAAAAAAAAAAACCAATTCCAGCAAAGCCAAGACTTACCCTTTGAAATGCTATAAAAGCATGCAAGGTCTCTGTCCTTATGCTGGATTTGATTTTTAATTAGCTAATAATAAGGTCTCTTATAAAGAAAGCAAGACATCCTTTGATAGCATATTTCTGAAGCACCCAGTTTATGACACAAAATTAAGAAAAAATCCATAATGGTTCATGTGAGAACCATAAGAGACAGTGATTACTATTAGAATCTGCATTGTTATTACTGAGACTAATAAAAAACTACTGATTAGTATCAAAAGAAACTGATGAATTTTTGTAAGATGCTGTTTAAGGGAACACAAACAATTTCTACATATGCCTTCAACACATATGACAGCCTGATTGGAGGTACTCTTGTCCCATACGCCGCCGGATTGGTAAGGTTATTATAATTTGTTATTATTATGTGTCTGTAACTATTTTGCCACTTCAAAAATAGATCCATTTCTCTTACACTGATTGGAGCTTACATGCTCCTTCTTCCTACTTAAAACGAAACATAACTGCCTGATGTTCTTTGATGTGACTCCCAAACCCTAACTACAACACAGAAATAGCCTTTCATGTTAAAATGAAATAAAAACCACAGCACAGTAAGAAACCATCTTGAGACAGTTACCAACTGCAACGTTTTTGCTGATGATGGCTCCAAACCTATTGACGTCTGCCCCTGCAGCACAGTCGTTCCGGAAGGTCTTTTCAGCCAAGCAGTCTTCTGTACAGAGAGACCTGTATTGCCCAAGATGTACATGAATTACAGAAATGCCCATCTTTTGCAAAACCACTGTTTTATTTAGCCCAGTAACAAATCACCACACATATGTAGCTTAAATTGGTAATAAAAACAGTCAGGTCCAAGGGCAATACAGAAAATAAAATCAATAATTCAGGAACATGGCTTAGAAGGACAAAGTGCCACAGACTGACCCGGGACGAGGCTCTTGAGCTGGGCAGGGGCTGGCTGGAAGTGCCCTACTAAGGTCTATTGGAGACCTAGAGCACTGTAAATCTGGTCTGAGGAATTATTCATAAACTCGGTAGCCTCATCTAAACCTTTACCTTTGAACATATGTGAAGAATCTTCCTCCTTATTGTAGCTCCTTGCCTTGATGCTGCATCTCACAAAGAGCTCCATGCAATTTTCCTCCTGCAACAGCTCTGAAGCAGGTAATCACCCAGCTGGTATTTCTCAGTTCCCATGGAAAACACAACAGTCGCTGAGACACACTCATAGAAATAGGTCTCCAAAAAACAACAGGCAGAAGGAGCAAACTGAAATTTGGCTCTAGATATATACTAAAACAAGGTCTGGTCAGATGAAAGGACAAAGCCATGAGTGAAGCACAGTCTCCAGGGTCTTGTCCTTTTATTTATGCCATATCAAGACATACCAGACAACAAAGATACACGTACAAATAAGCTAAGCCTTTGTTTTCTTTGTGATTATATGCGTCAAGCCAATGGATGAGGTATATCTATAAGAAATGTACAATTCTGTCTGAAATACCCCATTTTCTTGCCTGTGAACCAAGCTGCAAGGTATTAATTTATGGGGAAAAAATGGTGTTATCCAAAAATCACCAACTTCTGTTTATTAAAACAAAAAATGTTTAGCATCCTGGGATTGCAACAAGAATGAGAGGTTTATTAGCAAGTCTATTTTCTACTCAACAGTCTAACTAGTTTCCTGCTGTGCTGTTTCCCTAATAGGGCTGTGGATTAAATGCAAAGTTTCTTCTACTAAATGAGACTTCTACTTCAGACTAATGCCAGAAGAGGCTATATATTTCAGCGAAGAGAAAGTTAAAAACAAAACAAAACAAACTTAAGCCCTTTGCTGCCCTCTGGTCCCCCTGGAGGATTCAGAGCCAGAAGCAAAAACACAGAGAAACAGACTAAATCACTGGAGGCTGACCTGGAATTTTCTCTGTGTATTTTGATGACTGACATGGACACAGCAGTGGTATTGCTATGAGGGACATGTGAGTGGCCAGAAGCAGAACGAGTCTTGCACTGAGCGCTGTTAACTCCTTCCTCCTGTTACCAATTTAACTCTCTCAGCCCTTTCTGCCTTTTTATCACACCCCAAATTTTATTTGCTTTCACACTTGGCATCTGCTTTTCCTTCTCCCATCTCTGCCCTTCCTCTATTACCTCTGTAAATCTGCTGTTTCCTCCAAATCTCCCTTCCTGCTGTTCTGTAGGATTTTTTCCTCCATCTTCTGCCACCTTCCTTCTTTTCTCTCTTCATGCAGGGTCATGCTTTGCCCAAATCGTTGTAGAGAAGTCTCGTACACTGCATTTCTGTCTCGTACCCCGCTGCTGAATTGTGCTGTAGTTTCTCTGTTGGCAACTGCAAGCCCCAGGTCCACAAAGAGTAACGGGTAATCACGTAATATCTATCAATGAAAAAAAAGTTCATGCAACAGAATTATTAAATGCTTTTCATGGCATCTGAATCCATAACTACCACCTGTTACCTGTAGAAATTATAGGATAAGACAAATGAAATATTAAGGTAAGTTTTGAAGAAAGCCTGTTGTGAAATACGCATATTACCAACTTTTCTAGGAGGTGTCAAAATGAGAGGGAGCTGGGCTCTGATTTTTCCCATTTTGCTTTCTTACTCGTACATGTCAGACATCCAACATTTATAGCATCACCAAGAGGATGAACTTTGGTCTACAGCCAGTAGAAAAAATCCTTTTTAATTTTTTTTTCCCTCCTGCTTCCGAGACTTGGTTTTACTGTGTTTTTTTAATTCAATACAGCCCCAGACCTGTGATGGAAATTGTGTTAAGACGAACACCGTGGAGAAACACAGACACAGTTTGTCAACTAGCAACGGCCATCACTGCAAGTAGAGCAAAGGGAGCACTCTAAACTTCAATATTACTGTTTCAGACATATTTGGGGAAAATATTTGCTCCATCTCAAGTTCTTGGATGGCTTTCCGCTGCTTTCAATGATCCTAGGTTCGGCCCAGCAAGAGCTGACCTGAATTTAGAGGGAGGTATAGAGAAGAAAACAGATTAAGATTCGAATCTCAGCTCCATCACTGAATTTCTTCATTAGTTCTGGTAAATCACTTTGACTTGTATTACTTCTATGTCTCATTCTCAATCTCCAAGATAAGCATCAGCTCTTTTTCACAGGGCACTGCAAGGCTCCTTTTTGTTGCCTTTTTTTTTTTTTTTTTTAATGTAGAATACAATTACACCTTCTGAGGGAAGATGGATAGATAATTGAATTTATCTTCTTAGAGGAAAACAGCTTTAAAAAGCCAGAAAAATCCCTTTATATCTACATGGAAAACAAAGTTCCCTTTAGCTGCAAACCAGAACCAGACTTTAGAATAGGTTGCAAAGGATGCTTACAGCTGCCAAGAAAGCCCAGGACAGAAAAGAGTTTTACATTTTAGAATTAATTTTCTAAGATCTTGCTTTTAAAGGTGAAGTCTGTATTAATGTTTTGTTGCTGTCTTTATCTGGTCTTGAAAGACAGTTGGGACCTCAGATGTTGCAGTAGCTATTCAGGCTCCTTACCTCGCCCGTATTTCCCTCACATTACAAGTGACACAAGGGCTGAAAGACTAATTTCAAGATGATCTGCAGCATTGTGTTTTTTTTTTTTTTTTTTTTTTTTTTTTTTTCCCTAAAACATTATGCAAAATTTAAAGAGGAAAAATACTTCAGTGCATCCATTTCCCCTGAGTGGTGTGAATCTGGTGGCAGGAAAAGGAAGAGTTCTTGTGAGCCTGATATTTTCCCAGGGGCAGCAGAAGAGGTTTTGTGGTTTATAACACAGGGAGCAATGAAAGGTCCCTTTCCTCCGCTACGAATTTTGATGCAAGATTAACCTTTGGTCTCCATGCAAATACGTTACCTGGTCTCTGACAGACTATTAAACGACTTAAAAGAGTTGATTAATCAATGTAGAAATAAAGGTACTGTTGAGAGAAGGATATATCCAAATCATTTTGAGGCTAGATGCTGGTGTGAATAACCAGGCAATTCCAGGAACAGGGAAGAGGAACCAAATCTGTCTCCACAGCACTTTTTAAAAAAATGTACAATAAAAGATGTACCCACAGCCACCACCACAAAAGGCTCAGCTCGTTTTAAACTGAATTTACCCTGGGAAGTGTCTCATGAAGCTCAAGTTCAAGCTGGTTGTCAGAAGGCTGACTGGGGTAGAAGCCATTAAAAATAAGGCTCCTAATCCTTTACCTGGGTCTTCATACACCAACGCTTGGACTACAGGCTACAGCAGTGCTGCGGAAGCGTAGCAGCAGGTTACCTTTCTCCCATCCTTCATTTCCCCAACAAGGCAGCACAGTAAAACCACCTGCTGGCCCTTATTCTCCCTCAGAGCACAGTCACACCCAGGGCAGCCAACAAGCACTCCTGCACGGCACCAGCTCCAGCCTTTCATTTATTCCTGCACGCAGGCAGAACCCTTCAGCAAAGGGAATGAAAGGATTTCTCAAGCCCTGCTTCTTCTCCTCTTTGCAAAAAGTCTCAGTCTCTGTGCACACTGTCACTCTGGACCCATAAACCAGCGCTTCCTCTCGTGACCGCTGGGTACAGACACCCCACCTGGCTTTGCCTACAACCAAACTAAATTCAGGCCACGTATTCAAGTTCTTCCCCATTTTGGAAGAGAGTTGGGGAGGAAGGAGGAATAAATAAATAAATCTTTTCTTCTCCCTCATTTTCTTAAATCCAGAGTGAGAAATACGCTCACAGTAATTAGGGCTGTTTTCCACCAGAGTAGGCTTGTTAAGAATTTACTAGCAAACTTACCGTTTAAGTGAATAAATCTGGAATACATGAAAAAGCTGACAGATATTTCTCAGGTCTGTCGCAGTAGTTTACAGGCAGAAACATTTCCTTCCAACTCTCATTTATTATCTTGAATATGGAGAGCTCCTGTCAAAACACAGCTCTGCCAACACACTTTATCCAGATTTACACCAGAAGCTGTCCTGTCATCCTCTGTCCAAACACTCAACGGGCTGTGTGCTTCCATCACCCGCTCCTGTGTTTGAATGTACACCTCTTGAGCCACCCAAGAGAGCAGCAGTTTCCTTTCAGCCCCTTTTTGCCCTACGCAATTTATTCCAGAACCAAAGGTCTCGCACGTTGAAAACCAAATGCATCCACTTGGCAGGATTCAGGAACTGAGGCTAGAATGGGATGTCCCCAGTAAGACAGACCCCAAACTTGCAGTGAAAATGTAGGGCTCGTAGTATTGCTCCCTGCCTCTTGAGCACAAGTCCTCTTGGATCCAGCCCCTGAAGCAGCCCCAGCGCTCGAGGAGGCTGCTGCGTCCGTTCCGTGGTGGAGTGAGCATTTTTCCCTGCACAAGCCATTGCAGCTGCAGCTCCCCTGCATACCAACACGGAGGCTGGCAGCTGGCACGGCAGGCCCTGCAGTGTTACATCTGACCTGTCAGAGCTCATTTTCAATCTCGTTATTCTGGGGGCTGGCGTGCTGCCAAATTGTCTCCAATGGTTGGGCAGCACAGGGTCCCCTGGGGTGCACTCCGTTTCCAAACGTCGCTCTCCAGCCTTACACAACAAAGCCCTGTCATAAAACCTGTGCAGAGAGCGACATTTCTGTGCCTACCACACACAGAGGCATGAGTGCCTGGGTCTGAAGGTCCGTGCCAGAATTGGTCCGCCTGCCCTCGTAAGCATCCGTGCTTGGTCTGACGGCCCTGTACTTGGGATGCTGAGCAGATCAGAAAATAGTCTTCCTATGGGGGAAA
Source organism: Nettapus auritus (assembly GCA_011076525.1). Classification (NCBI taxonomy): domain Eukaryota; kingdom Metazoa; phylum Chordata; class Aves; order Anseriformes; family Anatidae; genus Nettapus; species Nettapus auritus. The sequence goes on from CM021768.1 coordinate 15,425,644, forward strand.
AATCCTTTGTGGAAATGCAGTCTTCTATTTTCACTCTCCCTATGGCCAGCAATAAGTAAATATGCTGTGGGTCAAATCAGCTTGAGTTGTTTTTAAATATATTTCCCCTCTCTTTGCCACCCCCTAGACCTGAATCTTCCCCTTTGGGTATCTTTTCTTGTAGTAGTGAAGTGTGTAAGAAGTATTTTACATCCTTTATCTGTTCTTCCTGCCTCAGTCTGTGGTCACCTGCTCTGCATGAACAGGCAGACTTGCCATGTTGTACACATCAGCATGCACAAGGCAGAAATGTTTTCAGCTTCAGGAACCTTGAAAAGGAAAGAAGACAGAGTTTAGAGAAGTCTGGAAGCACACTGCATCCCCTTAAAACAGTCCAAAGAAGACAGTGACTCATAAGGTGCGTACACAGGGAATATTACTCAGCGTTGGAAGGTAGAATAAGAAGAAATAATACAGCTAGCAGCTTCAGCTCTTCCAAAAAGAAATAAGGGGAAAAATCACACACACACACAAAAAAAGATCCATACATACAGTGTTTTCTTGTATTGCTAGAAACTTAGAGAAGATTTCTGTGAATGACAGCTTGCCATTCCACCCTTGAAAATCAACATTCCCTTTATCTGAAATGCAGTAGAGAGACCGACTTTCCATGTATATCTATGATGTGACAGGCCTGAAAATGCTAAACTAAAGAAGTTACACCTCTCACTATGTAACAGGCTTCACTACATACAAACATAAAATACTCAGTGTAGCATTTAAAACAATATTTAGGATGATAGCATCCCTTCTTTATCAGATCCCCTACTAGGTTTCAGTTCTTGAACAGTCACAGTGCGAGGTGTCTTCCTGGTGTCAGCTGGAGAAGAGATGGATTTAATACCAAATCTGGGACTAGAGACTGAGTTTCCTAGATTTCTATAAGTTCAAGAGCTTGATCTTTTTCTGAAGAGCATCCTCAGATGGGCTCATTGTCAGCAAAAAACAAGTCAAGAGAGACCAAAAGAATGACCAGCAGGCTAATTCTCCTAATTACAACCTGCAGCGGATTATATCCGTAGCCTTAGGCGAGCTGCTCCAGCACTCTGCAGAGCCTGACAGTTCAGGAGGAAGGAGCATCGAGCAGCAGTGCAGACAGAGGCTTTTTGATGCACGTTGTAACTTGCTGTTTCATGTGGATCAAATAGTTACCGAGCACTGATGGATCAGTTCAGTTTGAAGTACTACCGAAAATCTCAATACTCACTCTAAATCCCCGGCAGTCCGCTGCCTTCCTGATCTGTGTGCTCAACGAGAGGACTTCTTCTGTGGCTGCTATCTTTCTACTCGTATATTAAACAAGAAAAAGCAGGCCAAATGAACTGGGGTGAACAAACAAACAAACAAAAACCAAACAAGAGCGTACTAGCAGCATCACCAAGCCCAGCCAAATTGCTAAGAACTTCTCAGAAATGGTCAGACCTAAATCTGTGTTCTGAAACATGAATAAAACTCTTTATTTAACCTGTTATTGATCCAGTCTCTTTAAAATAATCACTTGAAGTATTCATCCTGAGCTGGGCAATGAGAAACCGAAATGAAGACTTATGTCTAGATTAAACAGTAGCAGACTCCCTTAAACTTCCTCCTCCCCATTCCTGCCCTTCGGAAAGACAGGTATGTCATCCATTTTTCTCTTCTCTCTTTGCATCCTTTCTGCTTCGCTGGGTGAAGCATTCCCTGTTCCCCTTCCCTTAGCTCTAGCTGCCCTACTGCCAAGCAGCGCAGCTATCAACACCAGCACACGCCTGGCTTTGTGTCAGTGCCCATTAATCCCTCTGTAGCAGTAAAAATTGGTTGCATAATTTGTGTCTTAAACATCTTTAAAAGCAGACAACTGGTGATGAGATGTGTAGCTTCATCCAGTTATATTTTGTAGCACACAGGACATCGCATTGAGAGGCATGTAAATAATTTTGACAAGCTTTCTTCTCCTACAGGTTGTCTTGTTTTGCTAACAAAAAGGCATTGAGGCATTGTCTGTCAGATACAGATATTTCTGAGGAGACATTTGTCCCCAGGAAAGTAACACCCCCAACCTTTGGATTTGTGTTAGCTTAGGTACTCCATACCATTGTGCTGAACGACTTGGGTTCAGTCCTGCTGCTGATGTGAGGGGAAGATCCAGAGATGTTAAAGGTCCCAGAGCTATTCAGAAGGTACAATTCCTTCCTAAGCGCCTCAGTACTTGACCTACTGTTTGCACAGACAGCACTGAAGTGTATGGAGTATGCAGAACGACCTTACACCCGTAAGAAAAGCAAGCACTACTGAAAACATGAGGTACTCACCTGCTTCCAAAGAAGTGTATTTGTCCTGGAGCTAGTAACTCTCCCATAGAACAGTTCTGTATTGAGATCGCTGTGAGCAGAATTGATGTGGTCATTCGAAGAACTGCGAACTAAGCACGTCCTGCAGCTCAAAGACATTCTTCGGTTCTCCTACGGGAATGAGAACAGTCTCACCTACGTGGTCTTCGTTTACACACAGATGAGTGCACACAGGCACACATCCACCAGCCTGCCAAGTTTGCCTGACCTGGTGAGCTTTGCAAATGCTCGCTCCTCGGTGAAAGCCTCAGATAACACACTGTTCAGCTATGTACCCAGCTCTTCATAAAGAACTGTAACTACAACAACGTTGTTCTCCACAGTCCCTGCTCTGGAAGTCATTCTTGGAGACTGCAAACCATCCCAGAATCTACCAGTGTAAAAGATTCAGACTGCTATCTTCAGATTCCCTCATCTCTTCCCCTTGTCCTTAAGCTAGACCCCATCCTCCTGCTTTGAGACCCAGAGGTAACAAAGTGCTGCCACAAACATATCCCTTGGTGTCCAACGCGGTGGTAGACATGGTGCTAAATACTCTGGTGCATCATGCCCTGGGATAGAAGTCAGATGGTTCTGCAGTGATGGCATTCGATTTACAGCATGATATTATTTGGGGTTTCTTTTTTGTCAGCTACAGTTTAGAGCTCTACCTGAACATAATTAGATACTTAGTATTTTGACATAACCATGGCTACCTGTGACTACTCTGTCACTCTACAGTGACAGAAAAGATCCCAAATCTGCCCGCTGCCAGACACACCGGTTACTGCTGGGTGGCTGAGTGCAGAATCTCTCCTAACACCTTGCGGGCCCAGTTTAAGGCGTCTTAAAAAGTTCAATCCTACAGAGTCCTGCTGTAAGGACCTACCTTCGCCAGGTCTGTGCCATGTCAGCCACTTTAGAAAATCCAACTTCAAGAGAGAACAGTGCTCATCTGCGGGTCACACAGACAGGCGGCGTGCAACTCCCGATTTTGGGCCATAAATATACTCTTTTCTTCAAAGCAACATCTTCAAGCAGCCAGTTAACCTTAGCAGTGCTCCAGGTTGTTCTCAAGGCTTTTCTGAATGCTCACTGCTAGCAATAATGGCTGGTACAATGCTCCTGTACTCCTTCTCTGCCTCATTTGTAAACACTTCTCAAAAGCTTGGGGACGCCACTAGGCCAAGTTCAACAACTGCACACATTGTGCACAGAAACACGAGCCTGGGAGGAAGAGGAAAGCATTCTGCAGCTGCCGTCCTTCCCAGCGCCGCACCGAGAGCCTTAACAATCGAACAGGAAAGGACTCTCGCTCCATTTAGCGTGCCATCGCCTACCACAGGGTTATTCTCTGCCACTGTAATCCCAAGTGCACTAACCGCTGCTGGTGAGCATCAGCACCTTGCTGGGGAGATGAGCCCTACCTACAGGAGCTCAGGAGTCACCACTCGCAAGAGTATTTTATTGACCTACTGCTCCTTGCTGTAACCCTTAGATATGCAATTGCAACAAGAGCTGCACTTTTATATCTGACAGCAGTGCCTCTGAACACAGTTTACTGCAACACCTCGTGTCAGCCACCTATGGCAATCTCAGGCTGTAACTTTAGACACTCCAGTAATTTTAAAACATGATACTAGCATAAATAAACACTTCTAAATCCACAGCACTCTGAGCATCTCGCAGATGAATTATCACCTTAACAATTTTTTCAGCAGGGAGGGTAAAATTGAGAGGAACGGCTCTTAATTCCTTATAGCAGAACCGCCGGAGACATCCCCCAGGAGCAGCAGCCACCCGGCTGCACGCTCCCCAGGAGCAACGTGACATCGGGGCTCCGCTTAAAATCTGTTTAGCAGCAACAAGAAATCAAGTTTCCAGTACTGTGCAAGAAAAGTGACAGCCCAGGAAAGCACATAACTTGTCCAACAGCATTCCAGAAATCAATTTCAGTGCCGGACCAGAACAAACCCGGTCTGCTTTCCTGCTGGTTGGTTTTATTCACTGACGGTAGGGGGTCCTCCACGGCTCCCCTGGGCAGCCTCCTGAACCTTTGTGTTCATGTCCTCCCAGTTCTTTACTTCATTGCCACATCCTCCCAGCTTACTCCTAGGGCAAATGATGCACGTTTAGCAATTACAGCCTTCTCCCCGTGCCAGTCCTTCCAACTGAATCCCTTTTGTTCTCTCTCTGACCTACCATTTTGGCGTGGAGGCACCAGAACTGAACGCCAACCCTGCGACTCCAGGTTTGCTGCAGTTCAGCGTGAAGGAGACTCGGAGGCATCCTCTCGCCGCTCCAGTCCCCGGTGCAGACAGCCCACAGGAACTGCTGGCCCTCCATCCACGTGCTCCTTTTGGGGCAGGTTCCCTCTGTCCCACACTTACGGACCAGCTCTCACAGAGGCTGCCTGTGACTGGTTCTGCAGACTTTTGATGTCCTGCACACTAAGCGGTAACTGGCGACCCCAAATCAAAGCCTACTCTCTCATATCATGTATAACACAGTGGCAGAGATCAGCGTATTTCCTGCAGCTCTGTTGATGGTATTGAAAATTAACACGTTGCAATATATTGGCAAAGTTTGCCACAGAAGCTGAGTAATGAGATCTGTTCTGTCCCATGCGAGATTTTAGATTTATACCTGAGAGTGGAGCAGATGATTCAAATCCACTTTCTCTACGGACAGATCTTCAGCTGTCATCTACAGCCCAGTCCAACTGCAGATCCAAGAAATGACCCGTACACAAACGCTTCATTATGTGAAGAAATCAGCAAGTTTACAAAATATCTCAGCTAGGAGCTGCCCTTGCCTGTCAGACTCACAGTAAGAGGAAACCTGGGAAGTTCAAATGCAAAAGCAGAACAAAAACTGGCTTCAGAGACTCACCAGCTTGCTCTGTCCTGCAACACATCCAGAGGCAACAAACTGTGTCAAGAATGCGAGATGAGTTGAACGCGTGTGAGAGCTAAAACGATCTGCAGAGGAAAATCAATACAGACAAACCTGTGCTAAGGAGACACATGAGAAATCAGAACAGATCAGCGGCTGAAAGACAAGAAGCTTTTGAGAAACAGGAAAATTAATCATATTTATTATACTTCATGCTGTCTTTTGAGGCAGAGCTTGCCTAACGGAGGTGCTGCGTTTCCATAGGTTTCCTTCTAATGTCCGTGATCTGTGAAAAATCAAGCAGCTGTAATGATAAATTCTTTGCCAGCTCAATTGGAAAGGGAGCTTGGCATAGGTAACTTGCATGTAAACTGCATAAAGCAGAAGAAAAAAACGTACAGCCCATGATGGGGCAAGAAAAACAGCTTAGAGTAAGTTGCAAAACTTAAGAAAGCAGGTTTGGTTCCCAAAACAAACCAAAGAGATTATAATGCCTGCAAAGAGTATTCCCCACCTGGGCAACCCTTCCAGCTCAGTGGTATTTTGTGCTAAGCAGAGAGAAGGCAGCTGTATGGAAGCTTACATGTTCGTGGTAAACCACATTTCTGTTAGACTCAGCCCACCGTACTCAGAGGGGCAGAGCTTCCCCCAGACACACACACACACACACACACACACGTGTTCCCAATGCTTTCCAAGCAGCAGGCGGTTGCTTACTTTTATTCAATCCAAGTGGTTTTGCTGCTAAGTGCCCTGACGGACACTTCCTGCAGAAAAACAACCCCGAGTGAAGTCACCGCTGCAAAACTACGCAGCGCCTCATCCACGCTTCCCTCTCCTACCATTGGGATAGGAACTTTCTCTATCAAAGCACCTGGGTTTCCAGCTGTGCTGCACCCCGCAGGTAGCCATACCCCTGGGGTGAAGCACCCAGCTTTACTTCCCCACCTTTTGCTCAGATTTGAGCCCCCTTCCACCTGGTAAGATGGGTGCACCGGTTACATAAACCTAGAGAAATAATAACCAGCAGCATTTCTCCTCCAAAAGGGGTTCATCATATGCTCCCAGCTTACCCTTCATCATCTGCCTCGTGCTAGCTGCCACTGAGCAGCTGGAAGAGGTCTCAGCTACACAGGAAAAAACAGACAGTGCTGTGCCGTACCCTGCTCACTCTGCAGGACCTGGGCACAATGAAATTCATTTTCTCGTCTCTGTGCCTTTGCCCCTCTGCACAGTCAGGCGTGTGCTGGCTTCACAGCATCCTTGCAAAACTCTCCCCCATTTCACTCTGCAACACACCTTCCTCCAAGGAAGGAGCGCCCTTTATTCACTTTGTTGGGCTCAGTCCAAGGTACAGTATTAAAAAGCACCGTTTCCCTTGTTTCACCCGGGTGCCTCAGCGAAGCTGCTGGCAGCCTCCCAAAGGCTCAGCAAGCCGCCACGACGGCCAGCAATTCCTGCAGGACGGCCGACCTGCTCCTGCCCTGCCACACTGCTGGATCTGGTACAACCAGGGGCTCTTCTGACCACGTCTTGCTGCCCCTCAGACAGCAACACGAGACCCCAGCGTGGCTCCTAGCCCCTGAGCAGCAGCACACTGTCTCGCACTTAACAGCCAAGACTGCTGGAGTCCATGTTCCCCACGCAGAAAGCAGAATTTCTACATCATCTTATTTGGGACCGGACAGAAAGAAGTGCAGGGCTCTGCTTTCCTCAGCTGTTTGTGAGATGAAACACTGGCACCACAGGACATAATCCCTTCCGAGATCCCACTTGGTGTTCTGGGCTGACAGACGTTAAGCCTGAGAGGAATCTCTGCAGAGGCTACATTCAAATGCTGCAGCGCTGGAAAACCCTGCTAATACTGTAATAATGCGTTACTGCCGCAGGGCCACTGTGTCACAGGAGCCCTGCACAGTGGCAAGGCCAAGATGCTGTGCACCACTCACCGCACAACCCAAGAAAAGGAACGAGGACAGACGTTGGTACTGCTTCTATGAGCACAATGACCAAACGATGACCAGGTGCCGAGAGGTGGGTGTTTGAAGGAGGCTAATTTCAGTGAACAAGTGTGAGTCAGGTATTTTCTAGTTTCTCCATGCAGAAAGCCTGCTTCATCCACCTACCTCCTTACGTGGACGGGTGGTGTGCACTGAGCTCTACGCAAATTCAGGTTCCTTTGCCTTCCCTGAAGATACACCTTGTTGCCCAAGGCAAAAACATCGCAGCTCACATCTCTCCCACCACAGAGCAGCAACGGCCCCAGATGAACAATCACGTCGTGGTCGGTGTCCTTTGTCACCTTGATATGTGCTGCAGCAGAGCCACCCCGAGCATGGGGGGTTGTGAGTGCAGCCTCCCTGCTGACACTGAGCTGGGACGAGCCATCACTTACCCAGCCCCCTCGTACATTGCTTTTCCTGCCAGCATTAAAATTGTCAGATTGGCATTTTCAGCATGACTCTGCCAAGATGAACTTGAACTACACACGCATTTGTCTTCTTCACATCAGCGTGAATCTTCTTTCATTGCTTCCATGGTTGTTAATTCTTCTCCTCTGGGACTGTACCAGGATGGTCCTTTCTTCTCGAGGATAATCAGACTGTCAAACAGGATTCTAGAAAGGACACGCCGTTCCTGACGCTCTCTAATTTTTTGTATTTCTCTATAATTGGGTATTCAGTCCCACTGGAGTAGAAAAAGGGCAGAAAAGAGTACAAGGACAATTCTGTTTGTTTGTTTTTTAATGGCATTTGTAGGTGACGGTTAATCAGAAGCATGCTTCAGAACTTACAATTAAGAGGAATCCTAAAGACAAAGCCAACAAACGTTAAAGGAAGGAGCTGGAGGGAGCAGGAAAGAGACAAAAAGTATTCACTTGCAGTAAGCTGCTGAAGCAACTATCAGACAAGCAAAACTGGGGGGGGCTGTAATGCAAAAGGCAGTGCCATAGGACAAACCTTCAAGGGCTGAAGACCCATCGAAGGAACGGTTCCCCTCAGCATCCCTTCAGACCTGTGTCCCAACGGCAGCACAAGTCTCAGAACTATACTGGCGGATCCAGACACGTACATAAAACGCTGCGGTACCTCCTGCTGTCTAGACTGGAGCGTGGCACAATGCCTGGCACATCAAAGGCATGCATATTCTTCTTGGCTTTGGAACAAGAGGCATTTCCTGCCATGTCAGTCTTTTTTCCTCCACCTATATTGCACATAGAAACTGCAATGGAATGCAGCCACTTCCGGGAAGAGCAACACAAAACACCCGTTTATGTTTTTTTTAAATAAGGGAAGGCAAACACTGGGGACTTTCCGTTTGACTACATCAGACACCACCCCTAGATCTATCAAACAGCTATGTCTGCAGGAAGCAAGAGCCCATAATTTACCGTTTCACCTGAAAAACAATTTTCAGCAGTATAAGGCTGCTAGCAACAGTGTCTGGCTGGTTTATTGGTAAATCGCAAGAGACACGAGAGAGAGCATCTTCAGCTGAAGCATCAATGCAGACAATGATTTCTTCACAATCCTGTGCTCACAGCCTTGGAAAATTCCCTGGGCATCCCAGCAGAATCAAACAAGATAAAGAGCAAGTGATTCAAGTAACGAGTAACAGCGAGGCCTGGAAAAGACTGCCTCTTCGTAGACAAATGTGGTATCTGCAGTAATTAATAAGTGTGGCAAGACAGAAAGGGGTTGATGGTAAAGGGAGCGCCAACAGGTTACAGTTCAGATCTGATGAGGTTTAAAATTTCTGCTCCCACTTTGGAAGTCACAAATTTTACTTCATTTGTTTGCTTTAAGATGAACCTCCTCAGCACCCAGATCTGAGTTCAGCTTTTAATTTCAAAGGGGAGTTGGGGTTAGAATTTTTGGACCGAGCACGCCACAACTTTCAACAAGAGTTCAGTCCGACAAAATTCACCTGCTATATCGAGAAAATATTCATCATGAGGTCAGATTAAATTGGATCCTCCAAAAAGTCATTCCTTCGGAGAACAGCTTCTCTCAAAGCAGAGAACCAGAAGGAAATTCTGGCTGAAACCACGCGGTGTACTCCGAGACCAGTTTTCTATTTTAATTAATGGGGCAGCTTCACAAGCCCATGTTCATTAGCAGTTCCTACCAATCCCCGCAGGACCTGCAACCAGATGCCAGCGTGTGGGATCATGAAACACAGCACTGGCCCCGAGCAGCATTCGTGGTTTGTTTGTTTGTTTTTAAATTACAGTTCACCTAGAAACTTCAACCATAATGAGGTCATCCCTGGGACAGACAGCACATAAACTATCCCCAGAAAGGAATTTCTTGCTCCAGAAGCGCTATAAACTCATAAATAAAGCACAGGAGAGGAATAAGAAATGATCTTTCAAGATCACACAGCTGCTCAGCGATACAACTGGATCCAAACCCAATTTTTCTAGCTCACAGGCCGCAGCTCTGCCAACCACATCAAAGAAAAGCACGGTGGTATTTTCACTCCCGTGATCCAGACGTATGTTGCTAGCTAACGCTCCACAGCAGTGCAAATCAGTGTGCCCCCAAATAAATACCACCCCTACTGCACCGAGGTGCTAGAGCTAGGGCAGAAAGTGCTCCTGGCGTGCTGGCTTCTCGCTGGTGTGCTGTAGAACGAGGTGTGGGTCAGGGCTTGTTCGTGCACCCCCTGGGGATGCTGAGGGACACCAAGGCAGCCTGGCCGCATGTCATCGCGCCAGGCGGGCGGGAGGAGCTCTCCCAGCCAGGCAACGATCCCCCTCCTTGTTTTTATCCTGGTTACCGAAGGTGAAGGTGTGCTATTCCCAGCCACATTTATTTATCACTTTGCTCGGGTCTCCATGGAAACAAGCCATGATATTACGGGCTGAAACAGGGAGGTCGGGAGGTCTGCAGAAGCTGCTGGGAGCCAGTGGCATGGAGCAGAACAAATGTGAAAACTAGAAAAGTGTAATTTCTCTGCAAAGAGCAATGAAATAAGTGGCAGGAGAGTTGAAAAGCAGTAAATGCGAGGCCTGAACTTAATACCACTTCAATTATTTAACAAGATTGTCTCATCTATGTATTTGGATGAGTATGACCATACCGCGAGACTGCTGAGGTCGTCTCATCACTGCTTACAGCCAGCACCAGCGTATTGTATCTCCGCACCTACCAGGTTCCTCTGAATTGCTTTTTATCAAGCCTTCCCTAGAAAAAATGAACAAGGAAAAAAAATCCCTGAAGCCAGACAGTCAGAGCTGAGCTTGATCCTACAGAAATCAGTGGCACCAGGTGAGCCCAGGCTCGGCTCTAAACAAATAAACACAGATGCCAGTGATAGCGCAGAAACACAGCTAGGAAACACGTGCCGTGCGAGCCCGCAGCTTGCTTCGGTGATGGTTTGGGTAGGGAGCAGAGCCAGACCGTATGATTAGTTCAGTATTGTCAAACTCTCCTGAGCTATTTAAATGCCTAATTGTGAAGGACGTGAAATCGTTTCCCTTATCCATTCTGTAAGCAAGAGAAATATTAAATTAAAAAGTGTACTTCAGCCAAGGACCACAGGAGATGGTAGGACACTACTGCAATGCGTGGGCACTGCTATTCCCCCCCTCCAGCATTTTACATTTCACTTACAGGATATGTCCATCATCCCCCCCCCCAGGGGAAATGCATCCAACAGTTTTTTTTCAGCCAATGGCTGAGTTGTCTGAATAGTTTCACCTGATGTCTAACACAGAGCATAAACTATAGCCCTGATACAACCGCTTGTCTGAGCTACAAAATAGATTTTGGAGGGTGAGCCAACCAAAAAACTGTGGTTATGAGAAGTAACTGTGATGCCTGGACAAGAATTCCTGCAATTCATCACTGGCGTAATTAAAAATAAAAACACTACCTCCAAATCAGATCGTCTTTTGTGTGCCCCACTGAGGAGTGAAACAAGTTTGTGCACACCCTGCCATCAAGTTACCTGTGCCTGATGTGTGCTAACTCCAACACGTTCAGGTCCTGGAGTCTTCTGGTACAAGATATAAGACCAGTTAAAGGAAAAACCTGCTGCTATATTTCACAAAATAAACACATGACAGTGGCAGATATTTTAAATATGGATTTGTTCATTTGGCCTTTGCTTCAGCAAAGCTTTTCCCACTGCACTGAATTGCAAAGTTTTTCAACAATTACCTAGCAAACATCCGAACTCTCTGAGATGGAAAATTGCTAGTGATTTCACAGCAGACTTCATGAAAAGCCTCTCGATCTTTAAGAACCAGGCCATTAAGAAAGGACACATTTTTCCCCAGTTTTGAAGTGCCAAGTTATTCAAAGTTGTCAGCCGATGCAAAGACAGCACTGGTACCTCAAGCTCAGAGAAGGAAACAGAGAACCCTCCTAGAGGCAGCCTATGAGACAACTTTATTCTTTGTTTTAAATTATTTTTTAAATTAAATTATTTAAATTTAAATTATTTAAATTATTTAAATTATTTTTTAATTATCATTTAATTTGGAACACCATGCAAGACTTGCGGGATGCATATGTACAGTCACAGAATCACAGGGGTTGGAAAGGACCTCTGGGGATCACGGAGTCCAACCCCTGCTCAAAGCAGCTTCCCTAGTGTAGGATGAGCAGGATACATCCAGGTGGGTCTGGATATATTCCTATCTCCAGAGAAGGAGCCTCCACAACCTCTCTGGACAGCCTGTTCCAGTGCTTTGTGACCCTCACTGTAAAGAACTTCTTAGGTATGCTTGTGTGGGACTTGCTGTGTTGCACATTTTGGCCACTGCCCCTTGTCCTGCCACTGCACACCACTGGGAACAGCCTGTCCCCATCCATGTGCCTGCTGCACTTTAGATATTTATAAACATTGATCAAATCCCTTCTCATTCTGCTCTTCTCCAGACTGAACAGACCCAGGTCTCTCAGCTTTTCCCCATAAAGGAGATGCTCCAGGCCCTCAATCACCTTTGTGGCCCTCCTCTGGACTCTCTAAAGGATCCTCCTAGAGGATCCCCCAGGTCCTTCTCTGAAGATCTCAGAGATACACATATAACCACATACATGTGTATGTGAGACGTATATAGAACCACAGCAGGTCAGCCCCTACCCTGCACTGATGCCTGCAGTTATTCCTCCCCAAGTGCAAGACTCTGCACTTGCCCTTGTTGACCCTCATCAGGTTCCTCTTTGCCCAACACTTCAGCCTGTGCAAAGTGGCTTGTTTCTTTGTTTTCTAGACAAAAATGAACAGGGGCTCTTACTGAGAAGGTTCTGAATACAAGGCATTGTAAACGAGCTCTACCTCACAAAGGGTTTGGGGATGGATTTTCAATGCGCAGCTTTGCTGTTTGCAGACTGGATGTAGGCATGCTTGTGAGCTTCACCAGCACTTCCGAAATATCCACATGCAACCTGCTCTAACTGTAGACATGAGGGCTTCCCCAGGTCCAGGCATCACACCGACGGCAGCAGCTCTACTCACAGCAGCTCTACAGCAGCTAGAATTTAGTGATAAAGTCAATATCCAACTGCTTATCTTTAAGAATCTAAAACACAGAAGGCTACAAAGAACAATTAAGAGTTTACACAGATCCTGTGGAAAGTATTCACCTTCTAGAGTACACTATATCTTGAGTATGTGATCAAGTACATATAAAGGACATTATCCCTATGGGAAAGTCCCATAGAATTTAACAAGATGTATAAACCCACTGACCATTTTAAATTATGCTCAGGAGCTCTGTGCCAGATGAGATTTATACCAGCTTCGTACCTTGTCCCTCTCACACCAACCTGTATTACAAAATTTGTGGAGCAGAGCCAGTGAGCCTGCACCATAAATACATCCCGAGGCAGCGCATCCACATTGCCCTACCAAAAAGAACAAAGAAAGAAATCGGAACTAATTAGTCTTGTAATGTGTCTGAGGCTAGATTTAGCGTCATTCAACAACCACAGGCAGCGGAGGAATGAAGAAAAATTGAGCCAATTTGTGGCTCAGTATTTATTAGCATTTAGATAATATGCCCCATCCATCATATACGAGGCATGTTTCAAAAGTACCAGTGCTCGGGCGTTCCGAGTGCCCAGAACCCTTGTAAATCGCCTTCCTCTGATCTTGCTGAGAATAAAACACATTCATCTGGATGCAGCCACTGGGGGAGGACGGTTTTTCCTTGTGACGGAAATAAAGACTGATGATACAAAGGAGTCATAAAAGTAAGAGGCTGCAGATTAAGACAGAAGCAATCCACTCCTTTCTTGTGACGTACATGTGTGATTTACAAGCTGCCAAGTACAGCCATGGGATTAAAGTGGGAATAAAATCCCTGTTGACAATGACAGAAGCAATTAGAAAGTACCTAAAAACCTTCAGCCAAGTTTGCTGCTCCATTACCCAACCATTATTAGGCAGAAGAAAGGAACCCTGAGATTACGGAAATGGACAGGACAGATTCCAGAAAGGTAACCATTAAAAACCATAGTAAAAAGTTTGATTCCTTCATTTATCCTGAAATAACTGTAGAGAGCACCAGATTTATGAAGACCTGAACAAGATCCATTTCCAGATGTTGCAACCAGCCACTCCTGCAAGTCCCAAGCAGCCTGGACGAGTGCTCCAGCCATTTGAAGTGCACCTTAATCTCTACAGGGCCATCACTTTGCAAGCAACAGGTTCTTCCATCATTTATTGCTCAGCATATGGAAGGAGACAGAGGTACAGTTTCACAGCTCGACTGCAGTCTTGGAGAGCATGTTGCCTTTCTCCATTTTTCAAGTCTTTTATCCAGGCATGCCCAAGAGCAGACTCCCAGAAATCTCATCAATTTGTGACTCACTAAAACCCTGAGCACGTGATTGAAATCAAAGTGATAGAAAATTAAGCCTACTCTTAGGCACACTGATAAATCGAGGCCTATAGAAGCTAAAAAACCAAATGAATCTTTTAATGCAGACTTCTGCTTTGCTAAAGTTTTAATGAGTTTTGACCTTTCATCCCACTTCAGCATGGGAGACTTTAAAAATATTGTGCAGCTTCCAGGAAGAGAAGCTTCCCTTTATTTAAGAAAGTAAATTGTTCTGGGTGCTAAGTAGATGTCATTTTGAAAACAGTCAGGCTGTTCGGTATTTTAGCAGCTGTTAACTTAAAAAAAAAAAAAAAAAAAAAAGCAACCCATTTCATTACGAGCATCCATCTGCAATGACTGTAAGTCAGTAATGGTGGTTAATTTACTAACGTAACAGTGACACTGGACTTAGTATTCCTAGCACAGACACTAATGGCTCAAGTTTTTTGTGTATTTATTTGCATAATCTTTGGCAGCACGGTCAGGTTAAAAGATCCGTTTCTGAGTAAAATGGCAGTTCCTGGGCTGTAACCAGCGGATACAAACACCCAGTAATGCTGACAGAAGAATTAACTCATAAAACATATTTGACAAATAGATGAGCTTCAAACTCTCCAGTGGCTCAGGACTATAATGAGCAAGGAGGTTAGTAAATAGGAACGTTTTAATTCAGGAACAATGACACGCAATTAATATCAGTGCCATATCCTGAAAACAATTACTGATATGCTGAACGAGCAATTATGTTTCCTGAGATTTCTGTGCCAGCAAATACGAGGATGAAGCACGCTTACAATAACAGGAAGCTGCAGATGCACAGAACTGTTTATTTAAAGTTCGGTATCTCCCCATTTCTTCCCACCATGTGCACACACTCATAAGGTCATGTAATTGAAAGCACTGGGGCACTGCATCATTGCTGATTTCATTTACATGGACACACACCCCACCAATCACCTCACCTCTACATTTTGAGTTCCTTAAAGGCATCCTAAATGCCAAAACTGTATCCAGGATAAAAGCTCTTGCATTCCTAGGCCAAGATCTGCTGTGCTTTTCCACAGCCTCAGAAGCAGCAGAAATGAGCCCAGGCACAAGCAGGAACTCAGCTCACACCTTTTCCCATCCTGTTAAGCAGGAACCTGGCTCCGACACCCCTCATTCATTCAGCAACCCTCTCCTCCACCCCACAGCTACGTGACTCAGCTACTCAACCACCATGTCACCTCGCTGGGATGAGCTGCTACAGCAGAAGAACAAGCTGGGGGAGCAATCACTGCCATCCACATCCCAGATTAACCACACAACACCAAGTCCCTAAAGCCAGGTCACAGCGTTGCCACATCCTCAGCCCAAGCAGTGCTGCTGAGATCAAAACTCACTCTATGGGCGGATTTCCTCAGCAGCATGGGCTGGCACCAGTCCTCCAGCCCGCTGCCCTGCTCCCAGATCCCTGCTCCTTCCAGCTTGGCTCTGACCCCCGGGGGGCACCTCCTTATCCCACCGCTCCAGCCCAAGCGGCACCTAGGAAGGCTGGGCTGGCTTTCCTGAGTTGCTGCTGACCTGAGGAACGAAGGTTGCATGAGCCTTAGAGTTTACAAAGGTCTTACGTGGGACAACTCGTAGAAATATTTAGAATAATTCTTGCAAGAGGAAATGAAAAGAGAATAGTGTATCCAAAAGGAAGATGAGTCCCTGACAGTGAAATGTAGTAACTTGCCTTGGCATACGGCTAACTGCCTGGACTTAAAATACCCTTAAAAATGTTCCTGCTGGTTACTTCCACTTTTTAAAACATCAGTATCTTGATTGGCAGCATTACCTGAGGGTACAGGTTCCTCCCAGTACAGATGGCTGCTGCGAGGAAGGAAGACTGCTACAAAGTCAGTCACTACGCTCTTCCCTGAAGTCTCAATGGGCTGGTACGACTCGGTCTGGTTTTCTAAACACGTAATAAATAATGACCCACCTGCAACACCGTGGCAGAGATTCTTTCTTCTGCTGGCTATCTTCCTCTACTGTCCTGTTCTAGCCTGCTGGATCATCCCAAAAGCCCAGGCAAACGCATGGCTGAACTGCTGGATCCACTTCAAGTTTGGGTCCTGGATAAAACATCATTTGACATTTGTCAGCTTGGGATCTCGCCACTTCTAGAGTAAAGTACGTGAGCAGGAAAGTCTAGAGCAAAAACCGAGCCTGACAGTAAAGGGCTTTCTCTGGGGATAAACAACTCCCCAGCCACTGATCTGCTGCACCTCGTGTCAGCTGGCTGTAACAAAGCCATGCTGGAACGGAACAGGAGGAGAAGGTTGGCTGATTTCTTCAGTCTAGTTTGCAGATAAATTTTCCGTCGCACAAAAAAATAGGACGTATACTCAAAAAAATGCAATAAATGAAATACATATAGGTATATACAGTGCTCAGGTAAGCAGGTAACGATACAGCCATACATAAAGCTAACGTGGGACTCTCTTCTCCAAGCATAGCCACCCCACGCTATGGCACACCCCAGAATTAAAATTAAATCTACATGGCATTTCAGGCTGGAACCCCGGCTCTGTACTGATTTTTTTTCAAAGCCAGAAACCCTCCATTAAACCTAAGCAGCAGGCAAAACAGCTGAACCAAACAAATGACTAACAGCGCGCCCATTGCCAATGCCAGCCGATATCAGAGGGGGCATGTGGGAATGACAGATGAGTGCTCTTTTCCAACCTAGATCCTCCTGAAAGCTCAATAAATTAGCAATTTTGTCAGTGGCAGCAGCAAGGCATCATGCGTTCACAGTGATGGGTATAGGACAGGTAAAAGCGTGTCCAGTGGCTGGTCTGGCAGACCACAGCAGGCCTGCTCCCTGCTACTGCCTTCATTTCACTTCCATCTGATGCCACAGCTTCTTTCTGCCTTTCCCTTTGCTACTGCTCTCCCTGAATATATTTCTGCATCGCTGCTACTTCTGGCGCAGCGTCAGCCTTCTGCTCACATTCCTGCTCTGGTGATCGCACAGCCTTCGGATCCACACCTGTGGCTCCGCAGCCTCTCCACCTGCCCCTGGATTTCCGCACGGAGCCACCCACACGGACACAAGTGAGTAACGTCGTGGGGCGACAAGTCCTACAAGACCGGTGAGATGCAGGTGGGAGGCACAGCGTTCAGGGTATCGGTCCCTGGAAAGCTGGAGCTGTGCAAGGCAGGGCACGAAAGAGAGCCGGGTGACTTGCTTGATGTAGCAGCGTAGCAGCCTGGCTGGATGTGAAGCTGAAGTGTTTTGCATTTTGTCTGAAAATGCTGAAACCTGTCACGGCCCCTGTCCTTGCTTACCCTGCAGCTGCTCAGCTCACAGGGCCAGCACTCGATGTCTGCCTGCAGTTATAAGGCATGCTGAGCCTGAGGATGCCATTTCCTCCCTGGGCCCTTTCCGAAGACCCCATAACGATGCTGTAGGGCAAGGGATAACCTCATGCTTACCTGAGCACCCAGCCTGGCCCATCCACACCGAGAGGGGGTCCCTGCTGGCCCCGTGTCAGCCACCAGCACGTAGCCCGAGGTGCTCTCTCTGCGTGCCCCAAAAGGTGTGCTTCAGGGTACGTCTGAGAGCAGCGTGGTGTGAGGGGACTTGGCACTCAAGCACACAAGCTCACATCCAAAATACAGCGCAGATTTACCTCATGTCTCTGCTATGAGCCTCGGCCTAGGCATGCAAAGCATTTTTTCCCTTTATGATGAACGAGCACAAGTTTGTGTCTTCCTGCATAAGGAACCACACGATGCCAACTACGGTATGTTTACTGGCACACAAGCAAACTTGTACCTCACAGGCTGTGAAAAGAAAAGAGTAGGAACGGCTCCATCAGGGAATGCAGGAGCCATTCAAGGTCTTCTCAAGATTAACAGCATTTTTATGGAGATTTAGTCGCCCGCCTTTCTGCTGATGCTTTCAATAGGGAGCCGCAGCAACTTGACTTAAAATCAAATGACGCTACTTACACGCATAAAGTTAACCAACCACTTAATTAGTTTCCTAGTCAGTCTTTTTTCCTCAGACGAACGAGGGGGAGGCGTTCATGTTCATTTTTCGCACAATTAAAACCTTTTTTCTTTTTAAAGGAAGGATTGATATTTTGCTTTCTATTCAAAGGGAAGAGATCTGGTGTACAGAACCATGCCATCCTCTAAAAGAAATTTAGTGCTCATCAAAATCACCCTGTATTTTAATATGCCTCTCTGAGCATCTCATTTCTTAGCTAACAGCTGTATGCACCATGGGTAGACAGCACACTTTTGCACCGCAGCACATTTCTTCCGGTGTCTCCTTTTGAAGAGACAAAAGGAATAACAAGAAGACATCAAGAGGAAAATGGAGGAAGACAGCCGCTCTGCAGGGCCTTGCTTGGGTGGAAAACAGTTATTTGATATGCTTTGATAAGAAGCGGCGTCCCTACCATTTTACACCTCTTCCCTTCCTCAGCTACTGCAAACTTCTCAGCTAAAAGAGGGGAATTCTTTTCCCTTCCCAAGCACACCACCCAAGGTTGGTCACCCAAGGCACCAACACACACACTCCTCTGACCCATAAAGCTTCTCAGGCTCGCTTCACCTTTTGTTGTTTTTCTATATTATATCATCTTGAAAAATAGTATCTGGAGTTGTCATCTGGGTACGGGTTTGGCTTCTAAATGAAGGGGGTCCAAAATGCTGAAAAGCAGGGTTTGGCAAGGAGCCTTCCATCACAACACAGCTAGATATGGGCTGCTTAATAGGCTGGTTTTAGACCCGTTACAGCTTTGTACGATGTTATCCTATCTGTATCAGGATCCAATCATTTTGCAATCAAATGAAATCGAATGACTTGATTGTATCACATCACCTGACTGTCTTGGCTAGGCAGATAAGCAAATGTCAGCCCTATTACTGTTTGAGGATGAGGTGTCTCATTGTAAGGACCTGTACTTATGCTTCGCCAGGGTTTTCTGGCTATTGAGAATCAGGATTCAATGCTAACAGCACTCTCACCTGTGTTGTGACTTGGCCCATGGCGAGCTGCAGCAGACTGCAGAGGAGCAGCAGCTGCAGTTCACGTTGCTGGCTGCCTGAAAGAAGAAACCTTTAATTGCAAATGAATTAGCCACCTTTCCTCTTTCTGTTATTTCAGAGCACTGTGTAAGTTCTGCAGGAAATATACATGGGAAAAGTTTAACACACCTTTTGCGTCACAACTTGTGCTAGCTAAAGATAACAGACAGAGATGCCACTTCCTTCTGCCCCCACGTTTCGGGGTGGTGGCAGCCACTGGCAGGCAGAGGGCTGATGCAGACGTCTGTGTCGTTTTTCTGATAAGACCTGACAACATTAACAAGATTCAGGAACCACTAGTCATGGTGAAAGATCAGAAACGGCCTCGCTTTACTCCTGAATCCTGACAGGAAAAAAAAAATGTTTAAGCACTGAGAGTCGCATATCAGAATAGGAGGAGGAGAGAGAGGAAAAAAAAGGCAGAGGAAAAAGCTAATTACAGTCTGCAGCCAATCTGAAACACATCTCATGGCCTCACTATCAGCACTGCGATCAGACGTTTCACACACCCCACAGTGCCTGATAAACACCAATATTCTGTTATTAACATATTGCCTCCTAGGATCTGTTAATGCTTGTTAATGCTCCTTCAGAGGCTAGGAGAGCCCTCCCTGTGATAGTATTTTCCCCTGTATCTGCATCTTTTTTCTTTTTTCTTTTTTTTTTTTTTTTTCTTCTGCGGTCCCACAGGAATCAAACAGCGAGAGTTTCTTGCTAACTCCTTTTGACATCTCTGATAAGGTTATCTGGGATCCTAATGGCACATCCTAAACTTAGATTCAAAAGCAGAAAATCATTAATGGCCTCCTGCGAGCAGTGGAGATTCTGCTCTTTTTAAGGCTTTAAAGTTCCCTGCCGTGGATTGAGCCAGTTTGGTCTTCTGACACGGCGCGGCTGCCAATCATCACAGTCAGTGCCCTCACTAAGCAAGGCATTTCAGAAGCCGCACGACCCAGCCAGACAAGACACCGAGCAGGGAAAGGCAACAAGTTGCTCAGATCTCCGTGGCGTTATTAGGCACAGACATGGGAGCCTGCATGCTCTCAGACATAGGCTGCTTTTCCCCCTACTCTTCACCTCTGCCTGAAAGGGAATATATCAACAAAGGGAAACTTTAGCAAGAGTTTAATCAAAGCTCCAGGCAAAAGGGCCAGAAGTCTGCCCACGTCTGTTGAAAGGCTGAGAAAACTTTAAGGTCTGCTCTCTGGCAGTGCTGGCACTCATTATACTGCATTCTGGACTCGTTATTAGGCTAAAACGGAAAGTCCATTTCTACAAAGCGTAGAACCAGGAAAGAGAAGAGAATCAGGCGCAGTGATTCTCCACACACCAGCTGTCCTTGTTTGCCGTTGGCTGTGTCGTTCCCCACGTGTGGCCTCTCCACACACGTACCCAGGTTGCTCTTCTTGCGTCTGGCTCCTCGACAGCGGAGACACAGCACATTTCTCCTTTTTTGTCTGCAAAAACGATCATCAAATGAAAGGCAACGTTCCTCCTGACAGGGTATCTGTAAGGATCAAAGGCAGACAGTTGATTTTCTCAAGCTGGCGTTTGAAGCAGAGAAAAAGGAGACAGTCCTTGAGCAAAGCTGCTCTGCCTCCCACTCCCACCCCTCAGCTGGGATGAGGGCTGAGATCAGGGAGGTGAAAAGGCTTCTGCTGCTGAGAAGGCTGCTGTCCTGCTCAGCACTACGTATACACGGCACGAGTCCATTCCCAGTCACATCTCAAACCGTGGGTGTCCATGTTCACTGTTCGCACGCTCATCCAGGTAGCATCCGCAGTAGGTACGGAGGGGTTTCTGATGAGGAAGATTTTTACAGGAGGTATTTTCAAAGGCTTCTTTTTCTCCCATCAGCTCTTGGCAGTCCCAGTGGGGAAGGGAGCAAGAGAGGAGCTTGGGAAATGAAGAGGCAGGTTGCTTGAGACATGCTACAATTGTAAGCAAGTAACTGTGAGGAAATAAAAGCTATAACTAAACAAAATTGTCTTTCAGGATTTGATGAGTTCTTGTCCGTGAATCTGACTGAATCTATTTAAAATATCAACCTTCATCCCAGTATCTGAATTTCAGAGTTTGTAGGAGCTACTTCAGTGTACACCATTGATAAACACAGCTCATTAGGTCTGTAGGACTGGAAATGCCCAAGCACAGAAGTAATTGCACAGCAACTTTCCTTATTATGAGCAAATCAGGTTCCTTGACGAGACCGATGTCCCCAAGACCACCGGTATCATGAAATCTTCCTTGCCAGTAAATTAAAGAAAGCCGTATTTACTCTGTTAGACTTGTGGGAAGCTGTAGGATGGGTTTCTTTGTGTATGGTATTACCAGCAGCCTTGCGCTGTAAGAACAGTTCGCCACAGCAGAAAAGCGAGAGAAAAGCAATCACGACACTCAGTTTGTGTGCTCTGCTAAAAAGTAAGCTAATGAAACATAAAGCTGGCAACAATTCCTAACCTCAAGACAAGAGCCCTCTGGAAAAAGATGTGATCAGGTAATTAATGGGTATATCACGGTATAAACGGGCAAAAGGGCTAATTACATTTGTAAAACCAACCTCCATCCTGCTATTTTCTGATTGCCGAGTTCTTCAATTTGCAGCCTTTGTAACACGAGTTTAATGTAACTTTTTGTGTACAATAAAGAGCTTTCTTATTAGCTGTGCCTTGTCTAGTCTCTTGCTTGCATGCCTGCCTGGATTGAGTCACAGTACAATGAGTCTCTTGCCTCCTGAAGTCATGTAATTATCTCAGGATCTTAAATTAAAAAATAGGGCTCTTGTAAACCTCTCTGCTCTAAAGAAAATATAAGTAGGCGCATCCAGTATAACCAGTGTATTTGTGTCTTTGGAGAGCCTGGAACAACAGTTTTGAGAGACATCAAATGTCTTGTGTATCCTCATAGAAAAGTAAGTATTCTGGCAACTCTTTCAACACCACCCCATTAGGGAACTCTGTCATCCCAGTGGATATTTATGGGACTAAGTACTTGGAGAAATCTTGCTGATGACCCTAGCTGTTATTACTTCTGCTGCTTCTAAAGAGAAATCTCCCCGATCTTCCTGGGAGAACAAATGAACCCCATGCTCAGAAGCACTCAGATCCCTGCCTTAATCCCCTGGCACACTCCTCTGAGTCCAGATTTCCAGATGCCATCTGCTAATTTATGCCCTGGCTCCTTTGTCCGTGCCGTAAGGTTTGTGGATACAAAGGGACTGAGGAACTACTTGAACTCCTGCATTTGGAGAGTGCCTATTTGTAGAAGATGACACAACTAATTGCAGTGTGCTTCGGTAGCTCCTACCTCCAGGATTGTCCTCTGGAGTGTCAAGAGTACTCAGCAGCATCGAGAGCAAAGAACCGCAAAGAGAGAGGCTGCAGATGAGAGACTTCCTGTTATTTTTAAGCCATCTCCAACATACAGGCAGTTCATGTTTATGGAATATGGTGCAGGAGGTATCTTAAAACCAAAATGCAACTCCAGCTATGTATATCCAGGACAAACCTGAAATGAATGATACCCTCTAACTTCCTTCCAGGGCCATTTTAGTGGCAATCAGAGCAAGCATTTCCTGCAGAAACAGCTCATATGAAATTTATAAGCCTTCCCTTGGGGAGGAAACATCCATTTCCCCTTCTACCTGTCATTCTTCTTCGTTTATTGAATCAATAAGGCATGAAATTTGGCAGGCGTTAAGTAAAAAATGAGCTGTTCATATCAAAGAGAGCCTGGATGGATTAAAAAAAAAAAAAAAAAAAAAAAAAAAAAAAAAAAAACCTGCTTGAATTTACATCCAGTTAATAGGAATAAAAATAAATAGAAACAGAATCTAAATGTAAATGAACATTACATCACCACTGGCATTTAAGCTCATTTTCAAATACAGAATTAGAAACAGATTTAACTAGCTGAAACTTGCTATGTGTTCACACACATAGAGCTGCTTTGGGGGGACACGGGTCTGAACATTTTGTCTCTAAGTTCTGTTCCCCAAACAGCGTGTAACTGGAAATTCTTACTGGCAAGGAGGAAGAGGGATTATGCAGAAGGAGCAAATCCCTACTTTCTGGCCAAGGGGCTAGCTAAGAGGCTAAGAGGATTGTAATTAACAAGCTCTTGTTTCCCTCTTACTTTGTAAGCTGCTGCAATATGACAGCCAGCGTGCCTGGGTGAGCCTTGCTGCTTCTGGACAGAGTCTGACTTTATCTGCTGCGCAGCACCTTCTGTGCCTCCAACCATTAACAGAGGTTCTCCACTAGCTCCAACGAGGGAGGCCCATTACTGCCATGCATTTCCATGATGAAGCTCCATCTGTCCATCGATCTGTTGAGGGTAATTTCCCTGAAATTGGTAGCAGGAGGGCAGCACCCTTTCTGTGGGGCAGTCCTTGTGTAATCAAAGGCAGCCAGGGGGTCTGCAGCTGAGAGAAAGCCTTCCAGCTACATGGTGGGGTACTCTTCTGCCTGATGAGGCAGTGGACTATCACACCACCGTGTCCTGCCTTCAGGGATGACAGCTGAGTTCTTGCTTGGCTTGCCTCTCTGCACCCTGAAAGTTCTCGTCTCTTACCTCTGGAGATCATTGTTCAAACACCCATGTTTCCCTCCTTACATAAGGGAAGAAATTGCTGGTAGTTGCTCTAAACTAATATTATCAGTAGGTCACTGCAGCTTTTCCGAGTGTCTTCAAGCTCCAAGGGCATTTTTCAAAGATACCCATTGAGTTCTGTGCTCTAACTGCCAACCTGATGAATATAATTTTCCCCTACTCAAAGAGGAGCCATTCTGTTCAACTACAAGCATGGGGTCCATCATTTAGATGAAGATGCAGTGATAATATCTGAGTCTGGTTCTTCTGAGCGTGACTGTGTCCCACACTGCCTATTAAAGAGCAAAGTTTAACGTTACTCTCACTCCCACTGATCCTTTTGTGTAATGTCACATTACGTATTCACTTCTCCAGCTATTTTTGTAGTTCAAGGTCTCAACTTGCATCTTCCAGCTTCAATTTCCTTTGAAACTGCATCACATTCAGCAGCACAGATTTGTTCTTCTTTACTAACACATAAATACACAGAATTAATTTTTTATCCCACTGAAATCACAACTACACATTTCTTTTCTTGAAGACACACTTGGTTAGAGATTTTTCAAGTTTAGGCAGACATGGCATAACAAGGGGGATATAATTTCTCCCTCCAGTCGCTGCTAGTGTAATAAGGCTGCAGACAGACCCCATACAGATCCTAGAACTCTGTGAAGTTCTTTTACTAGCCTTTATTCTGCCTGGTTGATTTTATTAGGATGTTAGCACAGAGTCACGCTGTAATCAGCAGGAAGGTCTTGTTTATTGCTAGCTTGTTTGAAGACAAGCAGAGCATATAGTCCCAACGAGGTAGGATCTAATTACTAAGGTTTTAAAGAAAAACCACGGTGATGAGATGGGGTATAAGGTTTGGAAAACCACATGTGAGAAATCATGACCTTGCTGGCTGTGCTGTTATTCATATAGAATCGATGTATTTTGTTGAAGTACAGGACTAATTTTAATCAATTTTGTATTCTGATCAATTATCTTTGAAATTCTACAGCTTGCTGTGATGACTGGAGAATGCCTATTTATGAGCTGTTAATCTCTACTGACACAGAGATTTGTCCCTAGCACTCCACAGCTGCTCATACCAGTCTTCAAACTCACTCTTGAAGTGCAGGAAATGTATTCAATTGTCAGGTTCACCTCAAATGGCAGATACACATCGAGAGGCTTCCTACATTTACTGTTCTAAACAGATATGTTTCCTCTGGAGAAGAAGGCTGTTTTGTGTTTGCTAGCTTCAGTTCAACTTACTCAACATCAAGTAGATTAAAGGTGAAAGCATATAATTTAATTCTAGCGAAGAAAAAGGTTAAACCTTAATTATTAAATAAGAAAGGAGATTACAAAAAATAAAAATAAACAAAAAAGTAATTTTAGCATCAAATTTCTTTCCCAGCTGACATCTCAAACCCTTGAGGCATGCACTAGTCATATAAACTCAAGGCACAATTTGCAAACTGAATATACACCACGAATACTTCTCTTGGAATAAGATCATAAAAGTTTGTGCACCTGGACACCTCTACAAAGAAGAAACCTGCTTAATTGCTTCTCCCTTCTCTTGTCCAAAATGGCTTTCACATCCATTTACCTTGTCAAGCTGGTGCATCTTTCCATTTGCTGGGGCAGAATGGCCCCTCCTGTACAGGACATTTGAGGTAAATTCAACGGTATTCTTCTCATTTAAGCTGATTTCTCCTACCTTAAATGGCCTTTTGGCAGACCACAATGTTTTGAAGACTGCCATGATAGAAATCGTAAAAAGCACAACTCTGCCAACATTGAACAATTCCACTAATCCCATACGACAATTCTGCCCAAATTGCAGCCCAGCAGGATTTCGGTGTCTCAGGAAGACTGCAGGATAAAACATTAATAGGATGGAAGACAAAGCAGGTTTTTCTCCCTCCTTTGGTCACTTTTAGGAGCTCATGCCATCAATTCGTCTTTCACAGACCTGGACCTCGTGGGTCAAAACCCTTACAAAAGGCTTCTACCTGGAAAACAAGTCAACTTCATCTGAGGGAAAGCGAGTGTCTAACAGAAAAAAGAGTTATAGGAAATGATTCACTAGATGAGCTCACAGCTCATCTCCAGTGTTTTGTCCAGATGCTTGTCTCCAGCACCCTGTCTTCAGCAACAGAGCACTGACAGATGCTTCAGAAGTTGAAAATTTTGGAATAATCTGCATAGACGTTTGTCATTTCACTAAGCCCTAACCAGGAATAATCACCATGTCCTCCCCAGGAGGAGACTCTTCTCCTAGGATACTCAATGCCTTCCTCTGTGACCATCATTGTCTTTCATCACATCTTTTGATTTTGCTGCCTGACTTAACAGCTGTGTCTCTTTATCACTCACAGAATAAAGCTTAGGTCACTGAATCTTTTAGACTTATGGATACCGTGCTCCACAGAGAGGAGCACTACACGTCCCTAAATTCAGATCAAATTCTACAGATACTGGGAGTTATACTGTGACTGCAGATCAGCAGCAGATGTGGTTAAACAGGGTGAATTTCTGGGCAGACAGTAGCTATGTAGCCTAACAGTCAGGCAAAGACATGTTGGTAATACATCAGGGGATTAATCA
Source organism: Nettapus auritus (assembly GCA_011076525.1). Lineage (NCBI taxonomy): Eukaryota > Metazoa > Chordata > Aves > Anseriformes > Anatidae > Nettapus > Nettapus auritus. The sequence goes on from CM021768.1 coordinate 15,451,987, forward strand.
ATTATTTTTTAAAAGGGCAAGCAATAAAATTGATGCCTATATGGATTTTTATCTTACTTTGATCTTCCTAATGTCACTATCCTGGATCACCTCGAGCTGGAAAGACAAACCTTGCAGAGCTGGAAATATCCACAGAAACAGTTGTGATGACAACTGTACGAATCACTATCTGTTTAAAGTTCCTCCAGTATATTTGGGTACAATCTAATTCATAACACAGTAATATTAATACAGAACTATTGAATCAATAAAGATCTTAAGGAAAAACTCCTCGTTCACAAGTTCTTACTGGGGAAAGAGGAATAAATCATCTGATTTCAAGAAAGACTCCTGACAGTTGACAAAAAGCAAATCTATGCAGAGCAGACTTCAGAAAAAAAATATGAGAAAGCCAATAAATGTTTCTTCTCTTTCTATGAAGAGAACTCGGAACAACTATATTTAGATTCGTAAGCAGAAAACAACACTCAGTTTTCTGAAGAAGAACTGTGTCCATGAAGACTTAGCTTTGGTCTAATGTAATACAGGGTCAGTGCTGTTATCAGTTATCTCTAATTTCCACCTTTCTGAATGGAGCTTTTCTGTCCAAGAATTCCATTAGGAGAACAGTCAAATGCTGCTTGCAGCCTGAAATCATTATCTTGTTGCATAGGACCTGAGACTTCAAAACCAAAGATTTTTTCCCTTTCTTATATACCCACCCACTCACGCGCAAATGCACACAAATGCAGAAGCTGCTGGTATCGTAGGAAGCTTTTATCATTGCTGGGCTTCTCACTTGATTTGAGATCAGTCAGTCTTTCCTTCCATTTGTTTCCCTGTAAATTGTCATTTCACCATGGAAATGTGTCAGCGTTGCAATGGAAAGCCACACAAGGCACAAGATGGAAGGGGGCAAACAGGGAAAAAGGTAAACCTCATTATGGTAAAGAGCAACATCTGCATTCAGACTTCAGTGAATGGTGATGTGAAGCAATTTAAATCTCAGCTGTGGAGCCTGCATATTACATATTTAGCAACACAATAGGCACAGACCACCGCTGATGTTGCTGCAAGCAGAGCCAACATCACTACAAGCGGGACTGCACAAGTGGGAGTGCACATTTCTGCAGGCACTTTGGCAGACAGCAGCACGGCAGGCCCAGCAATCTGCAAAGCAGAAGAAGGCGAAAGCACCAGGGACCTCTGCAAACACTTCCCAGTGCTAATGTTGCACAAGCACTTAGGAAAGGCTTTTCCAGCTCCTCCAGACACTGAATTTTGGTGCTTGTCTCCCTTGCCTCTATCTTAAGGTGCAAAGAAATGTTTTTGCATCCCCCACTGCTCCATTCGATAAATCAGTAAGTGATTTGGCAACTGCTGTGTTACGTTCCAGCTGATCGCCGAGCAGGGTGCCTGTGCCGCTGGCCACCCCGCGCCACTGAGAGCCCTGGGGGCAGACTGATACTGACACGTCTGGTGATGAGAAGCCCTGAGTCTCCTGAGGGCTGCCTGCCCGTTTGCTTTTAATGATGAATACCTTGTTCAGTGAAAAACGGGCAAGTTGAGAAGATTTTGTAGGAGCAGCACTCTCTGCAGCGCTTGGTAACCCGTGAGATGCTTTGGGGTTGGAAACCAGGCTTGTACAAGCACAGAAGACGATCTGTCAGATGGTTTTCCTCTGCAAGGTGCTGGTGCTGGATGTGCTCACTTCCTGAGGAGTTCTACATATAGACAGGGAGAGTTATAAAGCCTTTTATTAAAGGCGGTACCTCTTACTTTGCATCACTGTAGGCAGCAGTAACTGGAAATTCATTAAACATAAAGACTACGTGGGTGGCCAAGGGATATTTGAGGCGACTGTCCCTTATTCTTACATACCTTAGGCATTCAAATTGTTTTGTTGGGACTAGGACTGGTACCTAAGCTGCTAGAGTTTGAAACAAAATTATTAGAGGTGGCAAGAAGAGGAGAGAGGGGCCCTTGTCTCTCATTTGCCAGAAGCAAGAACGACAAAAGGAAGTTAATTTAACAGCTGACGGAAAGAAGGATGGCACACTGCAATTTAATTCTGCCTGATATGGCATACATATTTTTAAAAAAGGAGGGGGGGAAAAAATCAACATTTCACAACATATGCATTCTCTATGATTATCTGTAAAGCATCATAGAGGTGCTTGGCACTTCACTGACAGAAACATTGGCAGGTCTCTGCCTCAAGGCATCTATAATTAGAGCCTAGCAAGGGAAGATGATGGATGAGAGTATAGGGGAGGACAGGGATACAACAGGGAAAGCTCATGAAGAGCTTTAGAAATACTTCTTCAAGTTTTTTGTTGTTGTTGCTGTTCTTTTCATTTAAATATTAAAAATCTAGGACTGAAAAATAGAGGTTGAGGACCGAGAAACGACTGAACTTCACAATTTTTGTTCCACAAACTTTCTTCTGTCCCAGATTAGAAGAGAAAACTGAAGTTTTGAAGCGTCTCAGGAAACAAATACATTCAAAAAGGGTGATCTGGAAATGGACTCATTGAGCTGCCTTACTTTGCTAGGTGAAGGCATTTCATTCGCTTTCAGAAATACTGTATTCTGACACCAAGAAGGGAAAAAGCAGTCTCTAACTGTGCCAGGGTGAAACACCGGTACCCACAGCACAAGGAATTCTTCAGTGTCTGAAAGTTTGTTTGCTACAAAGTTTTGTAAAAGTAGATAGGAGGTAGAATCAAGCAGAAAATCCTGGGCATAGGATAGTACTTGTCATTAGAGGAAGAATGAAGAAAAAAGGTGACTCCAGAACAGTACCCCGTCAGGGAGGACGAGGGCATCAGAGAGCTCCACTTTTTTCCAGTATTTGAAGCCTTTTTCATAACAGAAGCAACTTCGTTAGCAGATGAGACAGCAAGGAACTGGCATGTGGGGTGAGATGGCTGTGAAAGCAGTTCTATGAGTGTCTTGAAGAGCAAGCATTAACATGGTACTAAGCCCTCAGAAACCTCTCTCTGTGCAAGCACAGATAAAAAAGAGGGGAAGCCACCTTTCTTTCAGACTCTGGCTCTTCCCTGGTTACCAAAGAGAGTAACTGCGATGAACCCACAGGTCCTCTGCGAGCCACACAGATCAGCTACTGACTTCCCAGAGGATACCACTAGCCTGGAGGTAGGGCCAACTTCTGGTGCCCAGCCACATGCAGGAAAACTGAGCAGGCAACACATTCCAGACCTTTTCAATTCTATTAATACAGCTCTGAAGCATGCAGCTTTCCCTCAGACCCATAACTGTGACTTGGAAGTCTCTGGCTGTGCCTTGCACATCAGTGAGTCACTCTGTATTTCCCTTCTGCCGAAGAAACAATCTGACTTTGCAGGAAAGAGAAAGGGAAAACAATTTCTGATCTTGCATCTAGACTCTCAGTAGAACATAACCTAGGTTAAGCATTTACTTGATTTGCACTCACTAAGATAATCCCTTGGGTGGCCCAATGTCACTGCTGGGGAGGGGGAACGTGTCCGGCTCCAGGCAGCAGAGACAAATGCAGTCACATGAATACCTCCAGTAGATCAGTAAAACATCCTCTGCTACAGATAAATTAAACCCTTCCTAAATGAGATGACAATAACTTCCCCTTGGAGAAAAAATACATAATCGTTGTGAGGTACTAATGGGAGAGAATTACAGTTGTGCAGTAAATGCAAGAAATTATTTGAGAAAATATGTGGAGAAAGCTGAAGCAAGGGTGTGGAGAAAGGGAAGAAGTGTTTTGGGCAATGGTAATGAGCCTGATCTTTTTATAGGGCCGTGCTCATTCTCTCTGCTCAGTGTGCTAACTCTCTTCAACCTCCCCATTTTCCCTGCTTCCCCCCTGCCCTGTGGTTGTCACCGTGGAAGTTGTGGCTGCAGAGGAAGGGGCTGTTAACAAGAGGACTGGAAAAGAAGCTGGGAAAATATTTAGCTCTCTGGCTCTGCGTAAAGGTAACAAAGACCTTCTAAAGCACAAAAACAAATGAATAAAATACACGTTTCACGCAGTGATCTCAAACCACTCTGTACACAAAGCAGTGTGCTTTCTGCACATCAATACCCTCAGCCTCGTGACACCTTTGTACAGGTAGGCAAGTCAAGCTAGGAGCAAAGCAGCAGACGGCAGGCACAAGCCCTGACACTCTCCCTGTGCTGTAATCAACAAGAGTGCCCCGCGCCCAGCCCCATGAACACTAATGGAGTATCCGGAAATGGGGAAAGTGGCAGTGAATTACTCTCAGCAGGGTAAACTGTGTCTGCAGAGAAAGAATTGTGTTCCATGCCATTCATAATACAAACAGTATCAAGTCAAAGGTTAGCAGGTGGCTGTTTCCCTTGGAGCTGTAATTAATATTATCTGAGCAATGCAAAGAGATCCAGAGAGTGCCAGGTGTCTCCTCTCAGCAACCATCTGTGAAAAAGCAGGATACTGGTCCTGGTATTAGAAGCTTTTCCCGTGAAGCAGGAAAGAGCAAAGTTAGGAGGATAAGGGAAAGAGACAATTTGAAGGAGCATCAGTTCTTAGTGTGATCTTGTAGCACGTCTCCAAGCAGGAAAGGTGTCAGCAACAGTAACCAACAAGCAAATCTGACCTTTCAACATCTGCTGCCATTCTCTCTGTAGATAGCAGACAGCTGCTCCGGGGATGCAGTGAACAGCTCTCGTGCCACCAAAGAAACGTAATCAGCAGACCTGCCGACTGGGAGGTTGGGGTGTACCCGTGCCTTGCACAATTTTCACTAGGACTTCTCATCTGTCCAAGGGCTGATGCATAGAAAGCCACCTGTTTCCCTTTATTTCGTCGTGCTTCTGCCCAAACACAGCAGAGCACCCTTTTATATCTGCTCTTAGAAACAGCCCAGCCCCTGCTGATTGTCGCTGACACAAAGCTAAATGCAAACCACCTACCTGCAGACTTCGGTGGCACCTACATTAAGGAGAATAAAGGTGCTTCAGACTATGTAACAGAGGAGACGGGTAGGAGAGATTTTCACATTGCTTATCATATTTGCCTGCTTTAGGTATTCTTTCTGCCCTTCTCTGTTGTCTGTATGGAGAAGAGACCTGGTGCTACAGGACAAGCAGAGATCTGCACCAAGCAGTGCAGCAGTGGGGCTAAGCTAGAGGCTTCCCCGCACCACCAGAAAGCCCCCATTAATGCACTGACAGCTAAATCGCTGTGCAGAGAGACTGGAAGAATGAGAGAAGAGTATGTTACTGTCAGACAAAAATGAACAGATCAAAAATGAGAATGTTCTGTGGATCTGACACTACCAAGCTGGAGTTCCTGCGTTGCACTGCTTGAGTAAACAAGCTCTGTATAAAAGTCACATTTTGATCCCATGCTGGTTTCCCCTACAACAAAGTGCTTGAAGGTGAACCAAAAGGCTTTTAACTTACCTCTCGATGTGTCTGCATTGTTTGTGTCTTGCTGCTGCTAACATCTAAAACAGTTCAGGGAGCGATTCTCCTTCCTCTGAAAGCGTTCCTTTCAGTTCCACTTATTTGCTCTGTGGATATAAAGACGTAATCCTGCTAATGGCCAGTTCGCAACGAGGCTCAGCGGAATACTTTTCTCAGGAACTTTGGAACATGTTTCACAAGATCAAACTTTTACCTTCTCTTCCCTCTGAACCTGCTACTGCTTGATATTTCTGCCTCATTCCCTCCTTCCCCAAGGGGCAATGGAGAGTATTAGGGGCTGCAGCAGCACCACTTACGGATCATAATCGTGTAACATGGGCTCTGCAGCGCTCTGCCCAGAACCTCTTACTGTTCTCATCCCACCTGATTCCAGGGATTGCAGCAAAGCTGCAGCTAGAGATGCCAGTGGCCACGTTCCTATTGACTAAAGAAAAATGCTTTTCATACGGGATCAAACTGAAAGGCTCAAGGGAGCAAAAATATTGATCCTGTGAACTATGAGCACTCAGAATAACAATGGTGAGCAGTGCTCGGCAGCTCTGGAGACCATACTCCAAAATTAATCAGCAACAGCAGCAACGAGACTTACCAAGCTGAGAATACTGTGCTCAGCTGTCTTGGGAATGGAAGACCCAAGGTCTGCAAATTCCATGGCTGGACTGCGACTGTAAGTAACCTGCTCCATTTCTCTTCTGAGTCCTGATTCACTGAACTTTGGCCTCATTCAAATCAATACAGTTTCTTCTACTATTTTTCTGTTGTCAAGTTCAGATGTCAGAAAATAATGCCGAATTCACAGTATTGACATTTTCTTTTGTTTAAAGAAGAAGAAAACTATTTTAAACAAGTCTGATTTCCCTTTCTCTGTATTTGGCAGACCCTGTAAGAGGAAACACTAAGTTAACAAAAAAAATAACTTCGTACAGCTTCCCTCTATGCAGCTCCTTTCTTCTGTGCTATTTTCAAGAAGCAGATGAGAAAGGAAAAATGTAAATATTGGTTTACCTACTGTTTCTGCACTTTCCTGCAGCCTCCTCTAGGTTTTCTAGAGCGCCAGCCGTGTATCAATAGGCGTGACGTGCTTATCCTGGGTGTGATCCTGAACTTTCTCGGAGCTCAAAATACTCAGTGACCAATGGCAATATTTTTCAAGGAACGAGTGAATAAAGGGAAAGAACAAGTGTCCTCTTTACTAGATGGGCCTGCTTGATTTATGGATCCTCTGGCTGCCATCATACTGGTTCACTCACAGCTTCCAGTTAGAGTCCCAGTTATACCAGCTCAAGCTTATTCTTTCCACATGCTCCTAGCATCCTTTGGGTGCAGTAGGGGAGCTAGGATACACCCTTCCTCACAAGTACCACCACAAAGCCAGCAACAACCGCTCTGACCAACCACTGCTGCATCACATCGCTGACTTCAGCTCCTTACCCAACACCATCCCGTTCCACGGTGGCTACGCTTGTCCTGCAGAGCTCGTGTGATGCACAAGCCACAAGGCCCTCAGCCGGTTGTTGAAGCAGGTTTGATCCCATTAAGATATTTCTGCAAGTGGTCAAACCCAGCACTGTTTAGCACACATGCAAAAAAAAACAAAACAAAACGAAAAAAAACTATATAACAGATGTGCCTTATTAAAGAACCCGAAGCTCTGCAGTGCAGATTCCTAACGTGCCTGCCGTGATACTTGTTAAAATCGTTAATTATAACTTTACGCAACAACAAATTATGTAGGACAGCTGTGCTAGCAGTGTAGTAATTTGTGTCAACCCCCTGTGGTCACATTGCAAAAAGCATTCTAGGAATGCATAAGCCAAAAAAAGCCACTGATTTTCTACTGGCACGTCTCGCTGAAGGTACCATTAGCATGGCCAGTGATTGGTATCATTTGGGTAGAACAAAAGAAGCAGCACTTCTGCTGCTTTTCATTCCTGTTGCCAGGATTCCGCAATCATATCTCAATAATGTCATTTTGCTGGCGCCATTAGCACTGTTGAAAATGCCCCCCTGAACTTGTAAGGCACCTTGTATTTAGCCATGTTCTTCAAGGATACAGCAATGAGAGGAAAATATGTATTACTGCTGATCAGATAATGAGACACTCCTGGGTTATGACTGTCATTCCATGCTTCAGCAGGTGCCACTTCACCACGTGCTTCTTTCTGTAAGCCAGCTGTTGGGAAGCAGAGAGGGCACAGACCATTATCAGCAAAACACACGTTATTTCGGCTCAAGCACAAACCCACACGTGCTGCACAATCAGGCCTGTAACAGACACCGTCCTCGGTGCGATCTGGGCTGCCTGCTCTTCCAGAGCCTGCTCCCCGGTGCCCAAAATATCATGCAGCCACCCGACAGGAAAAAGAGTTTCCACTGAAAAAGCAAATGGTGTACTCAGCAACATCATACAATTCGCACGTGCCACGGAACCTCTCTGCAATGTACGACCACACGTATACTGCAGCCATTAAAATAATCCAGTCTGCACCTACGTAACTAGTTAGATAATTTCACCAAATAGACATGAGTGGTTTGGCTTTCCTCACACTTCAGCTGAGTAAATTAGGAGGGACGCTGTAGAACAGGCACTGCTGTAAAAACCTTGTGAAAGGAGAACAAATGACTGGAATTTTTCTTTACCCATCAGCTGACATCAGGAATCCAGAGCAGCTTGCTCCCAGCAGCGTTTCTTCCCAGGCCAGGAATGGGAACAGCTCTGGGTCACTGCAGGTATTTCTGTACTCTGACACGAGAGAGTCCCTCTTACCTTCTGGCCTGCTGCAATGTGTCTTCAGGTGATCCTGGAGGCACCCACAAAAAATGGGGTCACCAGGAGTGGGCTGCTTTACCTGACACAGCTAATTAGGAAAAACATTCCCACATGGATCATCATAGCTGGGCTCTTACTCTCAGGGTACTCATCCAATACACAGCCTCTAAGGAGTTGTGTAGTGTCTGCTTTTTCTTAGGCGCAGATAAAGCACTCTCCATGCCCCGTAGCAACTCCATTTCTACACTACGGATCCCAGAGCAACACCTTTAACATAACACAGGAAGGCAGACAGAATCGGATGCTGCAAGTTCACTCCTATCGTGGGGCGCCATATGCTATATGGTAATATTTTGGGCTTTTTGCACAAGCGTTGGTTTTCTTCTTTTTTTTTGTGCATGCGAGGAAGTGTATACCACCCAGTAAAATTACTCCATTGAGCTAGAAGGAATACCTTCCAGGAATATCCCTGGAGAATGATCGTTTTGCTCAAGATGGGGCATTGCATCGCTTACTCTACTCCCTCATGCTGCAGGGGGCACCCAGCAGCCAGCTCTGTAACCGGCTGGTGATACAACGTGAAAGATGTGCTGGAGGAAGCCTGATGACTTAAATTCCCCAATAACCACGCCACGTCCCAAGGTGCAGTGTCCCATTCCAGACAGCAGGACCAATCGCAGCACGAAGGGACGCACCACACTACATGCAGCCTAATGCAGAGCGACAAAAATGCAAACTCCCTGAAATAGATTTCAGGAAATCGCTTGTCGGAAGGGTGAGCGGAGGAAGGTGGTAATCAGCAGACACGCAGCTCACCATGGACTCGGTGTTCAGCTGTCACTCACCCACTCGTGCACTCCCAGGAACTTGAGGAAGACGTTCCCGTCTCTTGGAGATAGCATCCCTCCACGTAATGTGCAAACGGGCCTCTGTGAAGGAAACTCTTCTGCTTCGGTGGTCCTGCAAAAGCAGAGGACCCCTCATCCCTAGCCAACTGCCTCCAAATCTACCCAGCATCAGGAGGGATTTCTCCTCATAGTTATAAACCTGAATCCCAACCAAAGATCACGTCAGAATTCAACACAAGGGTGTTGAGGGGTCCCTGAAGAGGGCCGTGACACTTGACGGTTTTTGCTGGACTTATTTTAAAACATTTGACTATAATCTGTATTTATTTATTCATTTATTACTAAATGTAGTTCTATTGAGAGAACCGTATGCCAGTCTAATTCAAAACATTTATCACTGTAGTAGCAGGGATACACAGACTACACTCATGCTACAGGAATTCAACCTCTTTTCTTTGCCTTGCTTATCTTATACAGTATAGATAAGCAATGGATCATTCCTGAACTAAAAGACAAAAGCTCAGTTTTTGCTCTTACAGAGTCTTCTTTCGTAACATCTGAAATGTCAGTTCATTTTCAGTAATGAACAAGGACTCTGTGCACTTTTTAAGAGGGCTGTTTGAAATGTTCCAACTTCATTTCTTAAGCACCGACTAAAAAGCCCTGAATTCGAAAGACTTCAGCCTCTATAGTCTAGATCTGGATTCCCTGTTAAAAAAGAGACCTCAGTGTATTTTCTCATCTTTGAAATATGTATGTGCACAAAGAAGTATGCAGACACTCTCACGTAAATGAGATCTATATGAAAGTAACACACATTTGTACAGCATATCAAACAACTAAGTTTCAGAAAAAATCTGTATAGAATCTTTCAACGTGGTGTAAAGAGGAGGCCCCATTCTTAAGTACACATTCTCTCTACAGCAGTGATCTAGCGATACAGAGATCTCCAGTTCCCGTTCATATTTCCCAATTTTTGACTAATAAGCAGGACGGTGCATCTTATCACTCTTGCAGCTAGAGCAAATCAAAGTCTGGAGCAAACTAGCACATCTGGGTGCAATGATTGCTGCTGTAAAGTTACCAGATCTGGCGGCTCTAAATCCCAAATGTCATACCCTACGTTATTCCTAACATCCCAGCTCCTTGAATCTGAAAGAAAAATTTAGAAGGAATACCAAAACCAGGAACTGAGAAAATATTAAAGGCTTGGAAATCATCAAAAAGATACAGGCTTATTTTGGAAAATCTAATGAATTTTAAGTTGGCCTTAAGGTTTGTGAGAGGCTGGCAGCGGCACGCTGCTATGGTGATACAAGGAGGTGAAGTAAGGTTGCAGAGACTAAGTGCTATTTTTCTTTTTGAGGGGCATGACAGGTAGGGTGATGTCATTCCCACGTTATGCAAAGTGCAGGGAAAATAAGCCAGTTTAATACTTAATCTCCAGGCCTAGAGCAGAACAAAACAGCACCAACACGAGAACACTAGAGGGAGCAAGGACAAGAAAGCAGATGAAGAAGAATAAAGGCAGGAAAGGAAAACCCACGCCAGTTTCTGAGACAGCTGTGAAGAGAGGGATGGACAGAAAGGTTTTGTGTGTCTTGTGCCTTGAGCACTGCATGAAATCTACTGAGAATATAAGAAGAGGATGCTCCTTTCTAAATGCATACAACAAAGGAACCAGCTGGATTCTCATTTTGCACGTACTGTTAAGAAGTTGAGTTGTTCAGATCAAGCCGAGTCCTCATGCACAGCCCAGTGAACACGCTGCTGGCAGCGGCTCTGCCCAGGTTCAGCTGCTCTTCGGGAAAGGTCAGATCCAATCTCATTCCCCTGGTGCCGTACCTTGAGGGCAATGAGGAATTTAGACAAGCACAACACATTGCATTGTCTCTCAGGGAGCTGAGCAGAGAAAACAGATCCATCCTAACTGCTTCTTCTCTTTCATGTTTGAACACCTTTAAAGCACACATGCTAGTTTGATGCTTTCTCACTAGTTTCTTCCAGTCAAAATACAAACAGCAACGCGTACCAACTGTGCTCCTCTTTAAATCACCAGAATATGACACAGGCAACCTTTCCACAATTCAATTCTCTCTCTTTTAAAGTTATTAGAAGTTATTAGCACTTCAGGACTCATTTTACAGCTTCGTGCTTTGATCCTCAGCTTACCCAAGTCAGTTCCCACTGAGCTGCTTCATAACTTGCTTAATAGCTAATTTGTTTGGACATCATTAAAAGTGTTAAGGCTTCAGGCAACGAGGACATGCCAATTACTGTGTCAAGCGATTTAATCCTGAGGGGCCTGTAGGAAGCAGCAGTTTAAAGCACTTAAGGCTCATACCTCTTGCCACTGAGAAACACGGCGAGAGCCCTAGCTGCTCAGAGCCTGCTGACTGAGGTTCGGAGAGGTGTGCTTCTGGATCGGTTAGTTTGGGCGCTCAGCAGATGCTGAGGCACGAACTGGGCATGTGAAATACCAGCATAAGCAGCTCTGCCGTGCCGAAGCCTGCCTTAGCTCTAACACAACTTGGAACCACTACAACAGGTTGGAAAAACAGCCTTCGGAGAAGTGGCATTCTGAAAGGATCTTTTTAAAACACTGACCTTTGTTTGCTGGAGTTTTCCTTGGAAAGTACTGGGTCTGCATCCCAACACACTGCGGTTTTATACAAAATTTCTCCGTGCCACTTATTATTTCAGAAATATTCTGTGACAATAGGTATCCAGACTCGTCTGCTCCAGCTATGTTCTGGTATTTAACAGACAAAGCCTTTGGAAAGGCTTTACTCCATGCTATACTTTATTATTTACACTCATTTTTGTACCAATTCTTACCAGAAATCATTCCTAAGAAGAACACAATACCTGACGTGCTGACAGCCAGAACTATTCATTAAGCCTCGCAGCCTTCCAGGGAGGGGATGCTGACAGCAGCCAATTGCATCCTTTGGTGGGGCTCTTAAGGCAATCTCCCAGCTGTCCAAGGCTCCTTTTGCTGGTACTAATTCCATCTCTGGTAGAAGTTGGCAGCTTGGCAGTATTAAAGAAAGCAAACATCTCAAGTACAGATTCATTTTTCAGGTTTAAATACGCATCCACTAGGGAGGCCTCATAAGGTCAGGCCCACCTTCGCACTACCTGCGGTAGGACTGCAGTATTCCTCGGTGGGAAAGAGCTCCAAAGCGAATGAAACTGCACCAGTAAAGCTGTACTTTGTACAAATAAAATAAAACTAGCTGCTTGAGGAAAACACGCACCACAAAAAGCTGAGGTTTGCTGACACACGGGCTTCTGCATCGCACATCTTTCCATGTTCTTGGATGACACAGGTATCAGTAATCTGTGCAGTCCTGACGTAGCTGTTCCTGCATAAACCCTGTTGTTCCAGCACCTGCAGTTGTAATGCACCTGCATTAAGAGCTTCTATTAGCAAAATAAAAAGAAAAAATCATACCATGGAATGACATGGTACACAAATACCACTTTTCAGTTAGCTGCATGTAACAGCTATACAAAAGACATTGACAGGTTTTGAGTGGAGAGTTCAGACATCCAGAAAATACAGTAGCATCTGGTGTGTGGATCAGTAGGAACAAAGCTTTTCAGAATAAATCTGAAAGGGGGAGAAACGCTAGGGTCTGTGAAATGTAACAAGTGATAGATACGCAAATGAGCCAGCAACACTTTTCACAAGTTACCACCACCAGCACAGGTTTGAAGATACTTTTTTTTTTCCCCCATGTGAAGAGGAAATTGTGAATACACAGACTGAGACACATGCAAACAAATTCAAAAGGCTTATGCAGATATAAGGTACATCTAGCACATGGCTATAAAAAACCATTAAAGCTCCATACCTAAACAGCTTCAGACCAATTGCTGGGGAAAAAAAAAAAAAAAAAAAAGGACAAAAAAAACAGAAATGGATCAAAAACTCAGCACGCTTGCTATGTTTCACAGGCAGATAGATACTACTGTGGAATCAAAACTGTGGAATCCCTGCTGCAGCACACCACACACCATGTAACAGACCTCAGCACAACTGGCCACAAATTCTACTTAAAATATGCTCAATTACAGCAGAAGGAGCATGTAGGTTCAGAGCTGAGATAAACTACAGCCCAGGATTCAGACTTCCTCCCCTCTCGCTCCTACAAACAGCGAGGCTTAGTCCAAGCATTTTGCCTTTGTAGTCCTGTTTCCTTAGGCGATGACATCGCCACCTAGAACTGTCCCACTGGTAAGGACTTCTGAAGTCACTGGCCCATTTAAATCCAGTTTCAGAAGGATTCAGAGAAAATCACATTTCAGGAGAACAAGAGGCTAGATAGAGCAGAGGCAGTAACTCACCTTAGTGCAACCTCTTACAGCAAGGAGCTTCTGGACTAGGAAAGCAATCTCAGCGTTAGCTCATTTGCTCTACGCCTAACAACTCATGGAGGACAGTGATGAAAATGTACCCCTTGTCTAAAAAAATATCAACGGAAATGTGGTGTAAGATTGTATTGCGGCTTAAATTACCTTTAATACAAACACGGCATTGCTAACAGAACCCAATAAAAGAGCAGTATGATCTCACTGGGTACTTGAAATCAGTTTCTAAAGGGCTTTCTGGAGCCCTAACCCAATTCCTCTTCTGTGGTGGTCAAATTCAACATTAATGCCACTTGTGTCTAGAATAAAGCCAAAACTGGGAAAAGATTGTTAAGCGCTACTGTGATTGAATGCCACTGGCAGAAGCCATTGAGAAACCTTTTTGGTAACTTATAAATATGCATGATAGGTTCTTTTAAATACCCAGTGAAATGATACTGAGCACTGAATGACATCTCTTCCTACAAAGAGTCACCTTCTTTCTGATAAATATGCACATATATCATAACAAGATAGCACATGCAATTTGTGACTTTTCAAAACTCATCTCTAGGGCCATATTTTCTCATCCTTCCAGCTCCAATCTGTGCCCCAGCTTATGAGCTAAGAACTAAGTCTTCTGCAGCAATCTAATATTAACTTCCAGAAATGCAAGACATTCACTCCAGCAACAGCACAGGAAATATGTGACATTGGTGAAAGAACACCTTAAAAAGCGTTTATGTAGCATTTCTTACACCTAACAGACCGAGTTTTGCACTGATCATTCAGTTCTCCTTCTAATGAAGACTGTCTCAATGGCATCCCCATCCTCACAACAGCTCTAAAAAACAGTTATGTTTCTAGGATGTTACTGCAGATGATGAAACCCACAGCAGAGAAAGGCAAACCTCTTGGGTAGTGCAGTGTGCTTGGCAAAACGCTCCCTCCTGGTTCTTCCTGCTCCTCGTCAGCTTGTGTTCCACTCCTAGAAGCAATCCCAGATGAGCTCTTTGAGCACTGCACACAATGAACACCCAATGACCATTAAATGGAAGATCCATTAAAAGAACTAAAATTATTTATGCCTTACTATGGTAATGGATCAAACGATCTTCCTCAAGGAGCTAGAAATACATTTTCTTTTCTTTTGTGGCAATATGATGAGAAAGAGCAAGAGAAACTGAACATCTATATTTAATGGTACTACCAACACACAAAACTACTGCTAGATTACAACTTCCTTAAGTAACTAAGGAGATGCCTTAAAACAGCTTTTGTATAAAAGTAAAATAAACAAATAAGTAAATGAGGAATGTGTTTTTTCTTCTTACTAGACCTGGGCCCTGTAGCCAAACACGCACCTGGTCCCTGTAATGCTCACCATCCACTCTGGGTATTTTGTATTTCTCATGACGGAGCCTGCGCAGCGATCCGAGTGGGAACTGGATTCTGTTCTGCTCCAAACACAACAAACAGAGCAGTTACCAAATTGGGATTACGGAATCTTTCCTGCTGCTAACATTTGAGCTCAGTTTGACTCTCAGATGCCACACTGAGCTTGCAGCTGACAGTTATGAAGAACCCCAACTTTCTGTTTATGAGGCAAGAACATTGGACAGAGAAACCACAACCATGGAACCCCACCAAGCTCCTGTTAGGGTTACTCGCAGACTATGGGCACGAAACACCTCACAGCAAATGTTTACACTTTGCGCCATTAACCACAGTGGAGAAAACAGGGGGAGTAATCTAGCAGACCAAAAAAGATGACATCTTCTGTAAATATCTCCCTCCACTCAGTTCCTAACCTCGCAGGATTTCAAAGTCCATAACTTCTTTTAGCACACCAGCTGCTTCTCCTTTAGAAACGGTGACAGCAGGCAGTGTGAAAATGACATGACTTGGAGACAAACCAGTTTTATTTAAAAACAACATTTATATATATTACACACAATATTCCAAGTTAAAAGAACATTAGAGAGAATGCTAAGTCAAATAGCCCAAAGTTAAGAAATGGCAGAATTAAAATTGCCAACGCAACCTTAATTTGAATCGCTTGCGTTACGCAGTGCGCTACCGCCTTCACTTACGTGACACGTTATTTTTTCCACAGGACCTTTGCCTCATTCAGCGTAAAGGGTGGATGATTCTCAGTTAATGAGCAGCTTTTCAGAATTTGTTTTCTTCTCGTTGTTTAGCGTGTAGCCCATTTCTGATGGCTTGCCTCCACAGGGGGTTACTCAGAAACAGTTGAACAGCTCCCTGATTGAATGCTTTATTATAGAACAAGATCGTTTCATCTCTGCTTAGTTTAACCCACTTTGTTTCACCAAAATCAAGCTCTACTCTGAGAGCACACGATAAATGTATTCATGGCTTTTCTAAGGTACGCATTAGTAACACATTTTTGATTAATTTATTGTCCCACCGCCTCCATTTTATCTGGATACACTGTTGAAAAAAATGATTAGAAAGTCTGTGTGTTGTAAAAGTATTCATTAACGTGGATATCCAATTTAGAAAATGAGAGCATTCTTTTAGTAGCATGCTTAACGTTATATGGTGCTTTAAATGCAGAAAACTCCGTTCCAGCTGAAGACCTAAGTACACAGGGCTGGTGCAAATCAGCTATCGCCTTAAATTGAGTATCCGGAAAATGGGGAAGATGCAGTTAATGAACACTTCAAAAAGATTTCATTTTCAGCAACTTGGCATTAGAACCTCAGTAGTAAAGGCAGAAATTAAATCAAGTTTTCCAAGACTGCATTTAAGTGTGTTAACAGTGCGACACAGCGACATGGTTATGAAAAGAATAAGCAGTGCAGATGAAAGCTCGGACTTAAGGGCAGGCTGTCCACAAGGCTTCCACGTTGCTCTAGAAAACTTAGTTTCCCGAGCTTCCTGTTACTGCTCATAGAGCTGACTCCTCTAAGGCCAATTCAGAGCGACTAAACCAGGCTTCTCCCTACACCTGCCCTCTGAAGGAGGCTGTGTTTGCCCTAAGTTGTAGGACACTGGCCTATTGATCCTCACAGGCTAACCTTAACTTTTTTGAACAACTCACTATCTGTATTGTACTATCATGTGTAACTTGGCCAAACATGCATAAATTTTAATAGAGGGAAAAAAAACTAATGGTGGTGAGAAACGTTACCACTCTGTCAGCTTTCAGTTCTACCCTTCAGGACTAGAAGCACTGATACCTTAGAAGGAAAGACCAAAAAAGCTGGAGACGTGGACAGTTGACAGTGTTACATTTGGCAAACTGTCACCAACCAACTGCAATTGAAAAGCAGAGCTTAAGCAAAAAGCTTGAGGAGAAGTCAGGAACAGAACAGTTAACCGATAATTAGTCAAGTGCTAAGGGAAGGCATACAGATCTCTTGGCATGGGAAGGGAGAAGAGAGCCGGATGCACAGGAAGCAGAAAACACAGAGTTTCTCTTTGCAGACTGCCCCCGAAGCATAAGAGAAAATGTGCTGGGAGGGTGGCGTGGTTTGCTGTGGTTAGAAGCAAAGAGCAGGTACAGCTAGTTCAGTCTTCAAAAGAAACGATGCAGGGAACACTAAAATACAAACACACAGATGCTCTCCAGAAGCAGAAGAGAATTAAAGTGGTTTGAGCATTCTTGGTGCCCTAAATCTGGGCTCCTCTCAAGCTGGTGCAATCAGAACAACCACTACACCAACCAGTGCACAGCTCCTTCCTCTAAAGACTGTCCCAGAGATGTAACAAGCTCCTCCCCTGTTCATTAACACAAAATGTTAAACCCTCGTTTCCAAATGCGTGGGTGGGTAGAAGCAAGATAAAGAGATGGAGATATGGATGGACCAGAACTCCCTTTTCCTGCAGTCCCATCCCAGAAAGCAGTTCCGCAGAAGAGCCCGGCCACAACGCCTCCTGGCCGGGCTTCCAGGCAACGTCAGCAGGGGGGCGGCCGCTGCCGGTCTCCTATTGAAACAGAAGGAGAAAGACTGTTAGCCTCGGCCTGCCAAGCACTGAACATGGCCTTCTCATGCTCTGAAAGCTTCTGTATTTCCATTTTTAAAAAGAGGTGGAGATGGAGAAGAAACAGAACACGGGAGGGATATGTATAGCACGCGGAAGTCCACTGACAAGAGCAACCCTCTACTTCATGAATGGGAGGCATTGTCCAGGGACACGACTGGTGTTTAAATTTAACCGGCACTCTACAGGAGGCAAGACAGGCAACAAAAGAAAATCCAAGAAGCAACAAGGTAGAGATCTATTCTGGGATTTCTCCAAGTCATTTCAAAGATCACGACAGCTTCTTTAACAGTTCTGACCTTTGCAATACAGCAGTGGGAAAAAAGACGTACCTATCCTGCGTGCATTACAGTGTGCTCATTGTATTGCACACTTCCAGAACAGTCGTATGCGATTCAAGCTGTTTTCAGGAGTTTTGATCCTGTAGAAGAAACACGTTGGCTCTTTACCTGCTAGGCCAGGACTACACACAGGAGTTGACCTCAATGGCAAATTCTAGATTTATACTGTTGTTGCCAAACGTGAAGTTATTCCTCACCTAGTAGACATGAAATAAAATGCAACGAGGACAGTCCAGAACTGCTTCACGGTAAGAAAACTAAAGTCACAACACAGACCAAACGTGTCTGTGTAGCCCAGAGTTCTGACACTGGTCAGGTCCAGATGCTTTTAAAAATCTTTTTACACTTACAGAGAAAAGCCAGAGCAGGAAACCTGCCCAAAAGGGAGTTTGCTCTTTCCATTTGCAAAGCAGTATGCATCTTACAACTGGAAGCCACAACAAAGTTTCCTGTAATTATGGATGCTCTCATTACCACGTTAACATTGACTCTTTTACTGAAATCCTTCGAAGCTTTCAACCTAAGTGGAAGTTTGTACCAACCAATTGTAGAGCACAACATGCTACGCACAGCACCATTTCCTGCCATTAACATAATCTGTAATGCCTTTCAGTTTCACTGAATTTCTCCCTACCCTCCAAAAATGGTACTGATTCATTAGGAATTCCTAATTTACTTCCTCAGCTTTACTTAGTTGATGTACCCCTACCGTACCCTCTTTTGCCTGCCTCTTTTCTGGAGTGAAGAACTCAGGGACTGCCCGTCATCCTCACGAGCCCCTCACAGATAGCTGCACACAGCACAGCACAGCCTGCTAACCCACCTGGCCGTGCCTCTGAAGCCTCCAAACCCGTTCCTTATTCTACAGTCAGGTCATATTCAATTAAAATCAGCGATACCGATAGATGCAGCAGCAGTATCGTGGTGTGCCATTTTCACATTTTGCGCTCATCCAAGAAATAGACTGTTAACTGAGGTTTTAAATAAATTTTCTCTCTCCTCATAAAATCAAACTTCCTAGTTAGGGCTGAAGAAAAGAAAGCACTGAATACAAGCACCGAAACTTTTTGCGTAACGCAGATTCGTTGCATTATGTTTGCTAATTTTGCTCTTTGCTCTTCCACTACAGTCAATATTTATAACTTTATCAGCTGAAGAGGAATTTGATGGCCTGTATTCAATGAGAAATTTTGCTTGTAATAATAAATATGTATATTTTAAATGCATGCCTGCTCAGTTCTAAATCCATTCTCGCTGCGTCAAGGTGAAATGGTGACCTGTTACATGTAATGGTCTTATTTCCATCTCTCCATAATGAGATCTTTGACAACAATACAGGCACTGAAGGTAGGAAGAGAGAAAACATTACCTTGGGAGTAATCTCTTTGTATCAGGTACCTACATTATGTCGGTATCTGACGTGCTTCAATTCGTCACTGTAGTTTGAAATTCTAAGAGAAAGGATGATCTGGCGTGAAAAATTACTAATTATAACATTTAAAATAGAAGCAGCAACGGAAATATCAACAATCTGACCGGGCCATCAGAGATTTTGCGGTGATGAATGAGGAGCATTGCACTGCAGACTGGGGGAGAAGCTTTGGGCCATTTTTCAAAGCTTGAAGAAGTTCTCAAGGAGTTACAAATGCTCATTTTTCTCCTATCCCTTCAATTACCGTCAGAATATTTTGTGGCCTTTCTGATGGCTCCGACAAACTTCCAATAGCATTTACTATCAAGAGACACACAAGCACAGAGATGCTTTGGCCTAAGTCCTATCAAAATCAGTGGGAGTTGGGTGTTTATATGGCACTGCTGACTTGGATCTGGGGCCTAACCACAACATGAAGTATTTACTGAACCACTGATTTCCTGGAAAATGTGTTCTCCTGGAGGAGACAGAGCTCTACCACACAAATACTGGTCTTGTACTTGGTCAATAACCCTCTGACAGAGCTACAGCCTTTGTAATGTCCAATATAGCTTCTGACCAGTTACAAGCCTTGAAACAGAAAAGATTCAGGACGTGCTAAATCTGACAGTGTGAGAAATTGCAGTTTAGTAGACACACTGGATTAAGGACAAGTAGCTGAAAGAAAGACCCGATATAGCATGAAAATATATTCGACCATTTTCAGACATTCCATGCTGGCTTACTTATGAGTTCATGGGCAAAAATACTGGGGAAAGTTAAACATAAATCAAAACAGAGGAAAAAGCTACCTTCGCACTAATACAAACTGGTAGAAATTTGTATTGCCTGGGCTTTGCATATATATATTGATGGACTGTGCATGCATATATATGTATATGTGAGAGAGAGAAAGCTCTGTGTACGTTTACACACACATTTTATATATAGCTTTTCCAGCTGACATAAGACATTTGCTAAGAAGCTCTGTGTAAAAAGAAATAAAAAAGGAAGCTTTCTAAAACGCATGAGAGAAAACTTCAGCCAGTAAGGATAAAATAACTGGGGAGATGGAAATATAAATAAGGACTAACCAGCCCTGTAAAAGCCTGTTAGGCACGTTATCTTATTTTTCTTTGCTATCTGGCAAAACAGAGGAATTATTAAACAATAAAACCAAAGGAAATATCTCTAGCTACCCTTAGAGAATGGATGACAGCTCTGTTGAAAAGCAATTGTCTGTCCACCTGGAATGAAAGTTATACACAGAGGTCAATCTCCAGGTAATAAAACCCAGGTTCTTTGCAAGACTAGCTCAGAAACACACCATTTTTGAATTTAAAGCACAGGGCCAGTTTCAAGCTGTGTTTTCAGTACATCTATATTGTAGTAAAGATGTAAAGTGCTTTTTTCCTACACTCCATTGATTTGCCCTATAAAGGAGCCAATTGCAATTCTTCTCTCCTCCCGTCTCAGTAGCTGCACTCCCCGATTCCTTTAAGAGACCCACTGCAAGCAGGCAGGGCAGGGGAAATGAGAGCACCCTAAGGCTAACACAGCAGAGAACTGCGCTGCACACCACAGGATTCAGAGTTCCATGTTCTGATTTGTGCTGACACGAAGGCTGCTTTTCCTGGTGCGGTATCCTGACGGATATCACCTCCCGTCCATAGGCTCCTACAGGCTGCGCTGAGCCCTTCATTAAGATGTTGCCAGGCATCACCATTTTGACCGTTTCAGCCTTTAAATGCCAAAGCTGGATAATTTTCTCTGCAGACTGAAGGAAGGATACCTACTCAGTAGGCAGGTGCAACTCATTAGGTGACAGTCATTTCTGGTGTGCAGCAGACCAGCTCTCCTGTAGCGTTACTGGACACGCTGGGCGTCGTGCCTTCACAGCGGCAACCCACCTGGCTACTGGTTTTCCCTTTGTCTGGTATCACGCGTCTGGCTTCTTATGGGCAGGATGCTTCCGGAAGCAAAGAACAAGATAGCCTACTTTTCAAAGTTAATTCCTTTTAAAAAGCGTGGACAACGAGGAAGGTGGCAGAGGGTGGGATGTGACGTAAAGGCAGATGGAAATGCAGAAGAACAGTTGCTTAGCACCTATGAAAGTCAGGCCCACTTCTTCACAAGATATATATGTATTTCCGTAACCACAGCTAGGAGCCCACATTCGAGTTTGGGCCTCTAAATAACCCGAATCCATCACAGGCTTTTTGAAGGTGCAGCTGATAATTAAACAAACAAAGATACCAAAAGTCGCATGATTCTTCATGCTGCAGTCCTGGCAGCGAGCAGCAACCCGGCGCTCAGGGCCAGCTTTTGTTTTAGCTCCGCTCCTGTCGGGAGCCTTGCCATCTATTAATGAATGACAGACAGATCAGAAAAAGGCGCTGCAAGAAACTTAATTCGCAGCCAGTGGGACAACGTGGGATCAGGCAGCAGCCCTCCAGCCTTTGTCTGAGCTAGAGATAGAAAATAAAGCTTGGGGTCAGAAACCATAATCCAACCCTGGGCTGTTTTATGTGGGCACGAGCCTGTTTTGGAACAGGTCCGTAGCATCTATTTATCAGGAACTAAATCAATACTGCACAGCAGGGTAGAGACAAACCAGGCATTTGAGGTATTAAAAAAAGCCTGTGGAAACACCAGATTGACAGCCAAGAGGAACGTGCTCAAAATCATTTGGATGCCAAGAAGATTTTTTTTATATTCTGCTCTATTTCTTACTCAATTAGGAAAACTCACCTGATAAAAGGAGCAAGAGATTACCCCGCTTAATGACACACAGAAGGGAGGAAAACAGAAGCGTTTAAATCCCAGAAGCATCTCGTCTTTGTCTCAGCCTGCTTTTTACGCCTGGATTATGCTAACACTATTAATCTTCGTGCCTGTGACTAACTCCCGGGTTTTTATGTTAGTGACCTGATTCTGCACCGCCACGCTCCTCCCAGCTCGGTGAGGCTCCCCATGTGATCCGTTCTTCCCCCTAAATAAAGTTGAAAAATTTGGCTGGGAGCAGCGAGCGCTGCTGAGGCAGCGGGTGCGCGGAGCCGTTCCACCCTCCCCACATCTGCAGCGCTCGGCGCCAGCCGCTCCGAGGACCGAGGGGGATGAGGCTGGCCACTTGGCCACCTCCATGCCAGCCTTCAGCAGGGGCTCCCAGCCTCGCCGCCCCCTTTTGAGAGTAGCCCAGCAGGCTGAGGACGATGTGGCCGGAGAAGGTGAGTGCTGCATGGCTATGCTGAATCCTTTGTGCGGAACCGGAGCCTCGTGGGGAGGAGGAGGAGGAGGGAGGGAGGGGGCAGCAGTCGCTATTTTTTTTATTTATTTTTTAATGGACAGAGTCAAAAGCCTCCTTTCCTTCCCTGTTATGCCGGAGGCGTGAGCCTCTTTCCGAGGGAATCCACCTCACCAGCTGCTTTCCCGATGAAGCTGGTTTTCCCAGCACGGGGCGCAAAGCGCAGCATATCAAAGCCCAAGCATCTGAAGGCGCCTGCTGCAGACCTGCCCTTCGCCCGGCTGGGCAGGCAGGTGCCTCGTCGGGCACAGCTCATCCTGCTCCAGCCCTCCGCAGCCTCCCACCGGGCACGGCACAGCACCCGGCGGGTGCCCAGCACGGCACGGGGCAGCACGGTGCCCAGGACCCTGCCACCACCCAGCTGTCCCCCAACCCAGGAGCCCCAGCCTGGCCGGGGGCCACCCGTGCGGCTCTCCCCCGATACCAGCAGCTGTCCGAGCAGCAGCCAGCACGCGTCACTCCTCACGGGGCCACCGAAGGTGCTCGCTCAGGCACCCCAACACCCCTATGCACAAGCTCCTCTTGCTGCGCATCTTCCTCCCTGTCCCTCGGGGGGCCGCAGGCAGCCCTCAGCCTTTCCCGTTCATCGCCAGGCGCACCACAAGCCTCCCCCTCAACCACCCACGGCACTTGGCCCCCTGGTGCACGAACAGGAGCCCCCCGTCCCCCCCATGAGCCTACCTGGTAGGTGCAGCTCGCTGCCCTCAGTGCCCCGCACGCCCCGCGTCCCCCTCCAGCCACGGCTCGAGCCGTGCACCCACAGCTCTCTGATGCGTTCACTCATCTCAGATGCATTTCCCAGAACTTCTCCCCTGTCTGGGCTGTGATTTCAAGCTAAAAGGAAAGTCAGTCCTCACTAGTAAGTGCTGAATGCCCGAAGAAAGTCTCCATTCCCTTCTCCCCCACTGCTCCTCTAGCCTCAGTGCAGGGACCAGCTCCCTGCACACCGGTTTGTGACCCCACAAGTACCCGTGCTTTAATTCTGTCACAGAGGAGAAGAGGGAATGGTGCTTACCGCTTACCTACACCTCCCAGATTCGACAGACACTGTCCCAGTCCATGCTGGGCGTAAATAAATGGGATCTTAGTCCAGAAACGCACGAAGTAGCTGCATCTAAAATGACATTCGTCACTCCACCGCCTGTCCCCCTCTGCTTCCTCCCACCTTTTAACTCAGGTATTTTTCTTGCACGATTTTAAAGATGAAATTCCCTGCGTACTGAATGTATTGTAGTCCTGCACTGTGACTGTTCATCAAGAACAGACATAGTGGCTGGAAGGAGAAGCGTTTCCTTTTTAAAGGAGTTGGATGAGCACCTGAATGTTCAAGCAATCTTTTGCTCCTTGGCATGTTTAAAAAAAAAAAAAAAAAAAAAAAAAGCTATCCCTGCAGGAGTTTCAATCGTGGCAGATTTCAGATCCAAGACAAAGGCTGCTAAGCGTCCCATCCATAATTACATCCCTTACTAGCAGTAGGGAAAGAGAAAAAAAGAAGAAAGATTAAAAAAGGAGGCGGGAGGGGGATAAAAAAGCAGACGTCTTTTGTTCATCCCCCTTTCATAGCCAATTAGCCCAGAATCAGAACCTTCCTTCATCTGCAAAGAAAATGAGAAGGTAATGAAAGGGCCGCTGATTGTCTTCAAATCTTATTTTATGAAGCTTCTTAGGATTTTGTTCATTTTAATTTAGCTCTAAGCTGCTTTCAAGTTTTCATTTAACCTGTAACTCAAGAGAACAATTAAACAATCCACTTGGAGCTGGACTGGTGAGTACTTGCTGTGACCCCAAAAACCTAATACAGAGCGTTATGACAAAGTGACCCTAGAAACAGACAAAAAGAAAAAAAAACACTGAGTGAATTGAAGTACCAGTGTAGGCTAGGGAATTGTTTGTACCTCGGGATTTGTGTTTTCCCAGAGTAACATTTAAAATATCGACTAATGGAAGAATTTACAGCCTGCCTCCGCAATCACAGGATGTAATTGCCCCCGATTCTGAAAGGCGTGTGGGAAGCACAGGGTAGAATGTTGTGCAAAAGAAATGAACGGGAACTCAATTAGCAAAAAGTTAACCACGAAATAAATTTCAAATGGGAAAAAAGAATCCCTGTTTTATAGGATGCACGTTTCAGCTGCTGATACCAGATTGCCTCCTCTATTAGGAAAAACAAAGGGTGGCTTATCTGCAAAACCCACCCTCTGAAGAGAGGTATAGTGAGGGCTGCTTTGAAAAAAGCAATCTCAGCATAGGCTTCACTGCCTTTTAAAAAACTATTTCAAAGTGAACCTCCCAAAGGAACAGACCTGTTCATCTGCTTAGAGAACAGCACCATGATGCAGCACTGTTTTCCAAATTCAAGAGGGGGAAAAAAAACCTCCAACCCCTTCCCCAGCTATGAGCACCTGAGAGGAGTAAGACTCTACATCTCTTCCTAACGTGTTTTATTACAGCATTCATAAGCCTCAGTCAGCATGCCTACCGGGAGCATTTAATACCCAGTTTCAAAGCTACCCTAAAAACGGTATGTGAGGATTTCATTGATCATGATGATAAACTTTCTTTACACCCCTACACAGACATGGTAGCTAAAATATGTATCACAGGTACATTTTGCTAGCACTGATTTGAGGAGGGAATCTGTCAAGCATTCAGTCTACAACGCGATTTACTTGCAGTTTCTTCTTGGTAACAGGCATCAGCAGCATCCGTAAGGATTTGGACTTTGCCCACACAAAACCCAGCGTTTACCAGAACGTGTGGTTTTAAGAAGGCTGCAGTCACACCTGAAAAAACTACTGGTATTTATCAAATTCTAGTTATACCAAATGAGCATCTTACACTATCACCAGAAGGCACCGGTAAAATCAGTGAGATAAGTATCAGTTTCAGAGAGTGTAAGTCTACAACACAACAGGTTTGCTGCTTCAATTGCCCTACACTTCAGCAATGACTTAATTAAAATTAAAACCTTAAAGAAAAACCACCAGAGGTAGCTCCATATAGGTTCGCCATAAACTAAATGCCCAGGCAAACAGGATGTGAATAATGAGCGTAAACCCGGTCCCAGCCCATGTGAAGCACAGACACCTGCCCACACCAGTTATTCTGAAACAACTGAAAAGCAAACGTCCTGAGGAGTGCTCACAGCCTGCAACTTCCACCTGAGTGCAGGGAGGCTGTTTTGCCTCAATGCTGAGGTAACGGGGTATCAGGATCTGGCCTAAGGTCGCTTCTTTTGTCATACCCGGTCTGTCCCGCAAAGTTATCCAAGCCTGTCACAGCTGTAAGGAGAATCGGGACCCCGGCGGGTATTGTTCCTTTCATAGGAACGAGATTAAATCTTCTGGTGACTTACAGATCTGATCAATGCTGGGATGAGGTCTTGCAAGTGCTCCCAAAACTTGCAGTCCTTCCCTCCGCCTGAATCAGGGAGGAGGAAACCTCAAAACAAAACCATCAGACAGTCAGGAACACTCACGTTGTATTTCCAGAGTATAACAAAGACAGAACAGGCTGAACAACTGCTAAAAGCAGAGTTTTCTTGCTCGCCAGCATATAAATAGGGTAAAGCATTTTAAGAGACTAGGGCAGAATTTTACAGCCTTAATTAAAAGACTAATTGACTTGCTTAAATCTGCATTTAAGTTGCCTGCTATATCATAGCAAGGGTATTATGCAAATTCAGTTTCTAAGGAATGATTCTAAGGAATAAAATTTAGTGTAGATCAGTTTGGGATTTTGCTTTTAGATGAAGAAGGAAGACAAAGCCAAAAGCCAGGTCCTTTCATTTTAGGATCTCTCCAATAACTCCACGGTGTTTAACACCTACAAAGCTGGTTACACATTACAGACATACCCAAAGAGGGCTGCTGTGCTTCACCAACCCACTGTTAATTATTTAAGCCCATACCCTCAAGGACACAGAACCTACTGGGAAGCACGGAGCCTAGCTGGCTCCCAGCTGAAAGCTGAACAGCACTTTGCAGACTTGAAAGTTCCAGATTTCCAAATACGTTTTAAGCACCCAAAGCTAGACAGATCTGTACCAGCACACACAGGCATTTTGAAAACACTGTGGTGGTCTTCTATACAGATTTTAAATACCCATAACATCTGGCCCTTGGTTCTTACACAAGAGTTTCTAGAAGATGCAGTAAAAAAATAGTGAGATATTTCAGACTTGCTACTTGTGTGCTTCTTGAAGTCCTTCCTCCCTTCTATCCTTCTCCCGTTCCTCCCTCCCTCCTTGTCCCCACTTCCATTTGCTCTCACTCCCACTCTGGCTTTCATCTCCAATTCTGTGCACAAGTGTATTAGTAGATGTCTTGCTACACTAGCTCTGGAGGAAGAGAAAAGAACCATTTACATATCAGGTTTGGAACATGATACATTTCATACAAACGTTTTCACATCAAAAAGATGCAAATCGGGAGAAAGGAGGCACATTCTTCTGTAATGCAATAAAAAGCAGAAAATACACTTTGAAAGGCAGCTGAAAAATTTACAAGCAAGCTGAAGGCAGAAAGAAAGAAAGCCTGAAACTACATTAGAAAGCCAATACATATTAAAGATGATATAAACGCTAGGAGGAATTCAGCGTTTGATTTGAAAATGCAGTGTGTGTGTATGCATGAGTACTTGAAAGAGGTACACGCAAGACAGCAACCAAAGATTCTCCTCCTACTGGAATCAGAGATTTTTAATATTAATTCACAAGGAGCAGGTTTATAGCTTAATGCCAGTGATCTTTAAAAAGATGCTTTTGTGTTCATTTTAGAACAGTATCATAAAATTTCCTTGCTCACCACTGGTTTATATCTGCCTGTCAACCTTTCTTCCTCAATGAAAGAAACCAGAAAGTCACAGCCAAGAAGTCTGAGTTAGCCTAAAGGTTAGGTACGTACAGTTGGCTTCCTACTAAAACAACAAAACCACAGCACCTCACCTGTAATGCCTGGCCCTCATCCTTCCAATAAAGCTGAAGATTTTGGATGTTCACAGAGCTCAGTCCTTCCTTCAACGGCAACAAAGAATCAGAAAATAGAGTTATCCTCACAGAAAAAAGCATTGGCAGCTAAAACGCCACATAAGCCTGGCTTTCCAACAAGGTATCTTGATTTTATTTGTTTTTAAGGATTTAATATAAGTTGTCATTATTCTTTTTAATAGAACACAAATAGTATTAGTGTCAATTACCAAGTCACTATCAAACACAGAGGCAAGTTTTGCCCATATAAAATGGTAGGAGGCTCAGTGGAATCAAAAAAGCCGTTGATCCACATTCGTATCTCTTCTCAGCAATTCAGCATTCGATAGATATGCCGATAACCTGAAATAATCTTTGAGATTAATTCAGGTTAATAAACAGGGATTTAAAACAGGGATGTTAAAACAGGGATTGATTTAATCCCTTGTCATTTCCTTCGTTTCTCTCATGGAAATGGCATTAAACTTTCGGAGATCAAACCCGAAAAACAAGGGGAAAGACAATGGCCATCGCGAGGACATGACAAAACAAGGAGCAGATTTTGGCCTTCACAGCTTATCCCAGGTGGTGCTTCACTTCACGTATTTCGTACTTCACTTTACATATTCGCTTGCTAAAACAGAAAGGTATGAAAATACGAGCCATGGTAGCAAGGTCCATCGCTAGGTAAAGGCACATAACACGCATTCAGCTTACAGGTATTTTAATACACTTTCATGGAAAGTTTCTTCCAGGACAAAAAGCATTTTTTTTTTCGGCAATATCTGAACCATTCCAATATGTTATTAAATGTTAATGGGAATTAAATATGCACATTCCTGAGATATTAGTTTGCATGTTCTTAACACTCAGACAAAATACACTGAAGACTTATGACTCACACATAAAAGCAACCCAATAATGCAAGAATAATTTACTATCTATTTGAATTAAATTAGGGCATAGCTACTGAAGAACATTTGGGTTTTTTTAATGGAAAGTTTACTCATGAGAACGTGTTGACACTGTGTGTGTGAATACAATGATGAAGGATAACAGCAAGTCTTCTCTAGATTTAAGCACAGCACTAGCGGTCCTCCTCTGTCTCAGGAACTAAAACCTCAGCAGGACATTGCAATCTGAGCTACGCCACATTTACCTCTGCCGCTACTGTGGTCTCTCCAGAGCTGTGTAGAAGTGAATAACCACCTCCCCAGCCTGCTGAGGATGCTCCTCCTGATGCAGCCCACGGTGCCGCTGAGCTTTACAAACGCACACTGCTGGCTCTCCAACTCGGTGCCCACCTGGACCCCCAGGTCCTTTTCTGCAAAGCTGCTTTCCAGCTGGGTGGCCCCCAAACACATTTGGGCACAAGGTTCAGCTCAGTTTGTTTAGACATCCCCTAACCCAGTACTCCCATACCAAAGTTAGGCCCTCTCCGTGCCACACTTTCCCACTGGTCTCAGGGGGCTGGGATGGCAGAGAGCGACTCTTCCCCGTACAGACTGAAGCGAAAAAGTCACTGAGTGCCTCTTCCCTCCCGCTGATCACCAGGACCCTGAAACACTCAGCAGCAGCAGGGCCACATCTGTCCCAGTCTCTCTTCTGCAGAAGAGGCATTGTCATCTACGTTCTTTTCAAGATTCATCTTGTGATGAGTTTTGACTTTCCTAACCCAAGCCCTGCATGCTCAGATAGTCGCCTCTCTGCTTTTACCACTTGTGTGCCTCCTTTTCTGTTCCAGCCTTGTCGGGAGCTCCTCATTCATCCACACAGGCCTCCCGTGTCCTCACTTTATTTCTTGCCCTTTGGGATGGGCCATTTCTGAGTTTGGAAGAAGTGATCCTGGCAAGTCAGTCAGCTCTCCTGGACTTCTCTCTTTAAGACCACCTTCCATGAGAATCTTCCAAGCAGGTCCCCGAACAGGCCAAAGTCTGCTCTCCTGAAGTCCAAGGCCGTGATTGTGCTATTTACCTTGCTTCCTCCTCTCAGGTACTGAAACTCCTGCACCTCATCGCCACCGCAGCAAAGGCTGCCCCAGCCTGACCATCCCCAAGCAGTTCTTCCTTGTTTGCAAGGATGAGGTCCAGCAGGGCCTCACTGACTCCTCTGTCACCTGTGTCAGGCAGTTACCATGAATACAGTCCAAAACACTCCCGGACTGCTTGTGGCTTGCTGTGTTGCTCCTCCAGCAGATAATCATTCCTAGTTTCAAGTTCTCCCCCTAGGCTAGCCAGTCTTACGGCAAAGATGCTTTTGCCCCACTTGGTTAGGTGGACCCCAGCCCTCCCTAGCAGTCTTTGATCCTCAGACTGGGTTCCCAGTGTGGTAATAACCAAACCTTTGCTGCTGGCACCTATTTGTGCAAGCAGCTGTTGAGACACAAAATTAGTCAACTTCTCCTCAAGCCCTTGTGGTCCTCGCACACGCGATACGAATTGCAGCATGGATTAGAGAGCTCAGCTTTTCTTTCTTCTGCTGTTCCGTTTCAAATACAGCACAGCACACCGTTACTGCAGGCTGGGGCTCTGAATGTGACTGCAGCCCTCACTGGGTAAGAAGGCAGTAATACCAGAACTGGGTGAAGCACTCTTTGCCCTCAAGAGGTTTAAAAGTGAAACATCCTAAGAAGTAGTGGTAACAGATACTGATTGGTTTGGTTGTAGTCTACAGCAGGGCCACAAACTGAACCCTCAGTCAATCTGTTCTGAAGCCCATCAAAGCAGCCTCCTTTTCCCAAATGCAGCTTAAGTACAAGCAATACTTGGCAGGTTTAGATTTTAAAAGCATTTTTGTTGTTACCTGAAAAATGTGTACCTGAGCTGAGGGTGAAATTGAGTTACAATAACATCCACTCGCGTTTTTGGAACAGCGCTGTCCAGTACCAGATGCCTAATGATTTTACATTTTCCCTGTAGGAATCTGATAGCTGTGGATACAGATGAGATGAGATACAGGTCCAGGCAAGTATGACGAGATCTGAATTTCATTAGTGCTGAGACATTTCACCCTCCTGGACTTCCACGTGGGTGGTGGACACTTAGCTGCTCCACAAATTACAAGGGCATTTGCTCATTTTCCTCAATTCTTTTCTTGAAGTTTCTTTCTTCAGGCCACCTGAGAAAGCTGCTGCAATACATAACAAACTAACAAACCAGTAGTAAAATATTCTATTGCTCATAACCTCCTGATATACCCCTTGCCAGTAATACAATATGTAGACATTCCTTAAAGTTATGGCTTGTTGCGCTTGTTTTCTTAAATGAAAAACTTTCTCTCAGCTTTACAAACACGTATTTTTTTTTGTCTTAAACTAAAGTAAAATCTGGCTTTGAAACTTTCTTTAAAATCAACATTTATTTTTGACTATGCGAACATATTGTTCCAAACTGGCAAGAACTGCTCATTTACATCTTTTAACATCAACAGAATGCTAATTTATAGTAAACAGTCTTTATAACAAACAAGAATGTGCGGCTGAAAATGCTGCTAATTAGTAAAAGAGACCTTAGCCTGAGTGGGATGAACCACAGACTTCTATAAAGAGGATGAATTACAATTGCATCCTATCAGAGCACCTCCGAACAGCTACGCTGCAAGATCTTTGAAACCTAATTTTGGCCTCAAAGCATTTGGGAGTAGGGTGGAGGGGGTTTAGAGCAATCTGTTATTTGAAATAAATAGCTTTGAAAGTGTTTACAGCTCCTCCAATTAAAACAACCTGGGGCCAAACCCTACTGTCCTGGGTGGAAGCAGTAAGAGCAGGCCAGCTGTATTCCTCGCTGGGTTTTAAGCTAAGATGAGACCTGCAACGTGGGGCAGAGGGCAGATCATGCAAATCCAGCTCTTTTAGCTTCCGAGTTGCTCAGATGAGTAATTTTTTTTAGAATTCGTCACACACAGCATGTATCAAAGCCAACTGACTTACACGTGTTTGAAGTTCTGTCAGAATTATTACAGCTCGCTGCCTTTAGGGGAGCTCACCTCTGAAGTAACACTATGCCATTTCTTACCCAGGTCATTTTTCCAGGTTCCAGATTTGCAATCAGTGAGGACATCTCCTAAACTCCAGTATCACAAGGACAAAACCCCCCAAACCAAAATCCTCTCTGGACAAGCCAAGTCTGAGGGCAAATAACAAAGAAGTGGGAAAAATTCAAAACAATCATTAACATGAGAGCTCCTGTTTTGTAGCTGATTTTGTTAATGCCTATGATGTTAGCAAAACCAAGCCTGCCCCTCAGCAAAAAAATCTGCCTTTGATTTCACACTCTTTGGGGAATATCTGGGGGAAGAAAAACCCTCTTGCTGAATGAATTCGTAAGATATACGCTACGCTTGTTGCAGAGCTTGTTTTTCTTTTAAGCCTGAGGATAAGCCCTGCCACCACAATGTTACTGGAAAATTGATGTGATTTTCTTCAATTATCTGCTCAAGAAAACAAAGAATCCCAAACTGGTAATCAACTAAGCAGCCTCTCGCCCAGACACCTCTCAACAAAGACGACAACACTGCACGCAAGTTTCTGACTTCCCCGACTCCGGACGTAGACGAGCTGTGCTGTACGCTCTGCGACACGCACCGCCACTCCTACGCTGCCTGGCTTCAAAGGCAAACTCAACTTCTGAGCCTCATCTATGCCTGGAAAACCCGAGGAGAAAACTGCCTTACGAATGCCACAGGTGACAAGGGAATCATAGCTCTTGCTTCTTCAGAAATTCTGACCGCGTGAGAACAACTACTGAATCCCAATGCGGCCGAAGTTCAAAGAAGTTCCTGTACCCACACTTCTGGCCTCAACAGAATACGAGAACTTTGCTAAACTAAACACTACGAGAGACGCTGAAACTAAGCAGCTAGAGGGGTCCCTCTCGTCCACTATTGCACTGATCATAGTGCTGGCTATTATTTTCTCCTTGGTAATGACATCCCTAGTGACCTACTGTTTTCACAAGTGGAAACTGAGAGGTAAAAAACTGCAGAGAGCACAAGAGGAGTATCAGAAAGACCACGAAAAGAGCATTTGTCAAAGCACGCCTGGACTTGTTTCATAAAAAAAATCCAACAAAATATTCTTGCGTTACCTGAAAATAATAAAAAAGAATGGCAACTATGAAATTTCCAAGCAAATATACCCTTGTTTTATCTAATTTCTAAGAGTTGATAGCAGTTTGGAGATTTCCTACAGCTTTATTATATATATTTATATATTTAGTCTCATTTGTGCAAAGCAAAACCAACACAATCATGTATTTTTAATCTCTATTGTATTACTAAACCCATAAATTAAAATCCAGTACTCCCATCCTTTTGAAAATCCAGAGGCCCATGGAAGGCAAAGGGTCAGATTTTGGTTAAAGCTGCCAACACAGCTGCTAAAAAATCAATGACGTTGTGTTGTCCTGCACTGCTCCAATCATCTGGCTGAAGATTTTGAAACCTAGCTGTAGTCTTTAAGTAAAATCAGATTCACAGATGTTCAGCGAGTAGCAGCCTGGTGCTGAAGAGCTCTCCGTGTCTTCAGCAAGGGGTCTGTGCAGAACGTGTGCAGGATCGAGCCCTACGTTTGCTAGCAGTCAGACTTCCTTCCACTGAACGTTCAGTGCTGAGAGGTGCTAGTGGCATTCCAACCACAAGTGGATTAAGGACATCCAACCTTAGCGGAACCTATCTTCTCAAGAGCAAGCCTAACGCACTTTTTTAACCAGGCTTGTGATTATTTTTAAAGCAACCATACAATGGTGTGTTTCTATTTTCATAGCCTGTAACATGGCACAGAAAATGACAGCTCTATTGTGAGTAGCATCTAGAAGTAATATTTTCTAACAGAGTGATGGATGTAATACTAATACATGTGATCGTTTTAAAAAGTACAAAACATGTAAAATTACAAAAACCCTGCTCAAGTATACAGCTTGCTTGCAATTACCATTGATGCTCTGTGTATTTTTAAACAAGCTATAATACTGTGATGATGCTGTGAACTTACTTCTGTAGGCAAAAAATGCTTTATTTCAAAATGTCAAGATGAAGGATGTAAATGTTCTTAAAGTGCTATCGACTAAAAATATGAGTTTTCACAGAATATTCTGAAGGATTCTGTTACATGCTACAGATATATTTTACCACGTATTTATGGATTATACACACTAGTCTATGTGAGAACAAACGGTACTATTTTATTACTAAATAAATAAATGTATAAATAAGCAATGAATATCCACGCCTAGACGCTGGATAATGTTTTTTTAAGGTACCCTGACCAATTCTCTAGACACTTTGAACGACAGAGGAGCTCGTACCTTACTGACAGCAGGGAAACACCCCCCCCGGATCACACTGCTGGTGGTGCAGGCGAAGATCTCCAGAATCTCAGTTGCACAGCAAAAAGGAACAGTTAGCTAGTTGCATGAAAACAACACAACCTTAGTATTCACAAGATTAATGGATCCATTTCCCCCCCTTTTTTTTAACAGTGGCATTCAAAACACCAACTCTGTGGCATGCAGTAGCAATTTGCATATATTATAGCTAGCATCTAGGTTAGTTCTTATTGAGTAGAGACAATGAAAAGTAGTTTTCTGAAAATCACACTGAATATTAATAAAATCACAAGCTAAAGAACACAAGTATATTTCCAAATGTCTTAAAAATACATAGCTGAAGGCACCCTTCTTCATACCCACATACATAATTTACAATAGTTACATGAAAGCAACAATTCAGATCTTTAGTGAAGAAGAATCTGGGTGCTGTGTCAGCTAACAACTTCACAGACAGACACGATCCCTTCCAGCAGCAAAACCTCATCCTCACAGCCACCAGTTCAGTTTTTGTCAAGCTCCGAGTACAAATAAAAGGGTTCAGATCCTCTGCTTGGAAGCTGATCAAATTGGCTGTGCTTAAAGACAAAAAATTCCTGCGCACAACAGAATTATGACAAGGAGATGGATTTATGAAAGGGCAGTGGCTCCCAGGGAGCCTGAAGCATTTCAGTTTCTAGTATAGCTTCAAAGAAAAGATTCAAGATTAATGTAAGGATTCCTGGGCCAGTGGGACCAGGGCCCACCTGCTCAAGCAGCGGGTGGATACGATGCCCTTCCAACCTCAGCCATTTGGTGACTACGTATTTCATAGGTAATTGGAAATCTCTATATCTCTAGTAACCTATTTGGAGTGAAATTCTGGGGGAGAAACAAGTACAGAGTCCTGTGCCCGACAGATGGTTGGGAACAAGACTAAGGAATGACTGAGCCTGGAAGCCAGGTTCAGTTTTGCCTCAGAGAAATCTGGGGCAAGCAGAAGTGGAAATTATATTGCCCAAGTCCACACGAAACTGATTCTAACAATAATTTGAGGAATACAACTTTCTCCAAAGGGCCAGTCATAAAGATTCATTTGTTTCAGTACTTCAGCTGCTTAACATACGAACCACCCTTGACCCACCTTACTCCTTTTATGTCCCAGCAAGCACCAACGAGGGAGCAGACTGATAAATATTGCTTGATCATAGCTTTACAGTGTTTCTTCGGAGCAAACCAAGAACCCACCGCCAAGGAAGGTACAGGAGGGGGAACCTCCTGCGAGCGGAAAAAGAAGCGACATGATCTACTTCCCCCAACACCCTGCACATCAGGATTTTGGGGTTTCTAGTCTCGAACACTTCAGGATTATGAAATAAATTATTTAGAGCCCCAGCGCATTCATTTGGTTGTACATCCTTAATAGCTGCCACAAGAAAATCTGAAGACAAACACTCAGATCTGAGTCACTCCCTGTCTAAAAAAAAATGAAAGAACTGTGGTGAGCAGTAGGAAAAGGCACACAACAGACGAGCAAAATACGCTTTGACTTTTTCAGAGGAGCTGCCTGAGATGCCTTTCTGACATTTATGCAAACGAACGAGAACCGTATAGCCTCTGTGCAGTGGGAGTATGAATGCTATTTTACAGACACAAATGTTGTCAGACACTAGTGCAAATAACTCATACTTCCATGTATTTACATAAAGGTTTGACAAAAGAGCTGGAAATAAATATTTCAGTATTTCCAGTAAGGAACTTGTGCACTGAAAGCAAAATATCATGTCTTTTTTCCTATAAAACCGATCAAGTTATCTTTAGAGTCTCAGAACTTACTCTGCGTTGGTTTTTTTCTTTGTTTTATTGTTTTGTTTTTTCTAAGGGCTGAAAAACGTGTTCATTGGCAATAACAAAATTACATTTTCAAATAATTCAGCTCCCAGTTACCACTTCTACACGTGCCAGCCCTCACGAGGATTCACAGGGAATGCTGAGGGTCTTTAACCTAGCATTAAGCACATCACAAGAGACTTTGAAAGATTCTAGAGAAACAGGGAGCGTAGTCCAAAGCTAAATAAGGAGCAGAGATGGAAAATATAAAAAGAATGGGCTTAAAATATTGGAAGGTAGGAGATTTAAGGGATTCAAACATTTCTAGTCAGAGAGTAACGAGAAGAACCAAGCAGGAGCTTTCTCGTTATATAAGCAGCTACACGACCTGAGGTGACAATTTAAGAATTAAAGCCAAGCTTTGGGAATATTAAACGGACTACTAAACCCAGCGGCTTACAAGAAAACAAACTGCAAAGGAAGCACTGAGGACAACCAGCTTTGTGAAACACCAGGCTGCATTGTTTTCACATCGGGCCTGACCTGCTCAGGATGACCCCATTCGAGACAGGTTGTTAAGCATCAAAAAGCAGGTATCTGCTATGAGAACAGGTGGCCTATTTGTACATCCCAACATTTCATTTTAGGTCTTCCATTCGTTCATGGGAAGGGAAAACAAGAGGCTAAACATCCCCTTAGCACTCTTAAAACAATATGAGCCTATACTAGAAAATAATTAAAAGGCTATAAAATACAAAACCAACTTCAACAGTACATATACTCGCCTAAAAAAAAGTTTTTAAAACGTTTTTATCTTATTTTCATAGCAAAAAATAGTTGAGCTTTTAAGCAGTGAAATCCTTTATTCACATGGTTCATAGACAATGATATTCTTCAAGATTTCCACAACCATCAAGAGATCTAAATTCACAGAAAATCAGGGAACTGAAGACTGATCAAAGTCAGTACCTGTGACTCGTGCAAGTCCAGCGGCCACAAGGTCACTGCACGAACAACGCACTGAGCTCTGGCTGTCAGCAGTGCTCAGAAAGGCGGGCGGCATTCATGCCCACAGAGCAGCAAGTACCTCTTGAGGCTACAACAAAGATAATGATTTCGTTCCTTAACCCACTGAGCTCCCCAGCATAAAGCCATTTTAGTTGGATGTGTACTGAATGTTTAAACTTTCATCTGGATATACTGTTTGAAAGACAGCCTTTGCCATTTTGAAAACTGCATAAATACCAAATACCAAATTATATTAAAGACCCGCCAAAAATATTATTTGATGCCTTATGCCATTTTTAACTTATATTGTTTTTTCTCCTTCTAGACAGCTATTCCAGACAGGTTCTAAGATTAATTTATTACCTTTTCTTGTCCTGTTGGCATCCTGGCTGTTGCAGATTAATTTCTGTTACAGCCTCATTATTTCGCTTCTATAAATACCCTGTTTCATTTTACTATTTTCTACAGTTACTTTGCAACCTTCTTCTCCTTCACCTGGGACTCTCACTTTCAATTTGACATGATACAGTGGGCAAAGATTGAGCTGAAACACAGTAATTACAGCTCCCTGCCCCAGAAAACAGAACCATTTATTTTTCTTATGGATGGAAGCTGCTCTGAAATCCCACAAGCACGCTCCCTCCCCTCCCCCCAATAAATTACTCGTCAGACTAATAATAGAAA
The DNA here is from genome assembly GCA_011076525.1 of Nettapus auritus. Classification (NCBI taxonomy): domain Eukaryota; kingdom Metazoa; phylum Chordata; class Aves; order Anseriformes; family Anatidae; genus Nettapus; species Nettapus auritus. The sequence goes on from CM021768.1 coordinate 15,489,242, forward strand.
ACGCAGGCTTTCATATTTTGAAAAACATATTTAGTTGGATTACAATGAATTGCAACATTTGTATTTGGGGTTGGGTAAAAAGCTGAATCTTATCCCAGACTCCAGCACACTGGGCAGATCTGGTTCCACCTGCAAGAATATTAAACTGTCACTCCATTCATTACACGTTATACCCACGACAGCTGGCAATCAGCACGTAGCTGCCCACAGAAGACTCTCCCACTACTTTATGCCCTTGACTTATGTTTATGATTTTCAGGCCTTCAGTTTTCTGACCTTTGTCTTTCCGCCTTTGCCATAAGTTCCTGGGATCCTCTGAAAGTTTGGGAAAGCTTCTGAGTGTTTCTCCTATAAGTGTAAGCGCATCCTGAAATAAAAAGGAGACAAGAATTATTTGGATTTGGATTCCTGCCATTTGACACGTCCTGTGTCACAGGTCTGCCACCGGCAGCTATATCCAGTCACTTAAGAGCAACTAGGTAGGATGCTCCCATCAAAATAATTTTGCTGGGTTTTTAAAACATCTTCTTTAAAAATGTCGTTGAACAGCGTGGCCGGTGATCTGTCCCATACAGCAGGCAAGCAGAAAGCTATGCTGGTCACTGGAGACCACATGTCATTTCTACCTTCTGTGGATGGCTGCCAAGAGAGATGACAAAGAGCTCGATAATGCCATGCAGCTCGTACGCTGCACTGGCTACTGACCATGGCCTTCTTCCCCAGGGAGGGGAAGGAAAAGGCAACTGGCCTTTTCAGAGAAGCTAGGAGGAAAAAACAGAAAAATGAGGACTTACTTGAGACTGAAGCTCACAAATTTCATATATGGGGTAAATAGATATAAAAAAATAAATAAGGGAGAAAAAAAAAAAGAAAAACAACAGGAAATCAGCATTATTTGGGGGAAAAATTATGTGGTACAACCCAAACATTCCCACCCTGCTCATAAACACAGAGGAAGAGGCCTTGAGGCTTCAAAGAGCACTTCCTATCCATCGCTCAGAAACTTGCTTTCAATCTCACTCCCTGACAAGAAATGGGAGAACTCTTCCTTGGAAAAGATGATCGTCCTAAAGGGTAGTCACAGAACAACCAGGGAATTCCATAAGTTTCAGCTTACATTATATACAATCTGTTCCAGAGAGGTTTTATAACAATAAAGCATGAATGTGTGACAGCAGACCAAGACAAGACAGTCCTTCAAAGATGAAATTTTACCATACCCATGCAGAATGCTACAGACTAGCCATTTCCCAAGCCTACTATATGCAGAAACACTAAAGAGCATGGTAGTGACATGTGAGATAAACTGTTCCTGAAGAACCATCAGAAAACTGGCTGCAAAGCCACATTTTCTCTCCTCCTCTGTAATTCCTCACAAATGTTTAATTGGGCCTGACTTTCCTCTGCCCTGTTCAGCAGGGAAGAAGTGACAAGCACCCGGCAAAATTTTAAATCAGTTTGGGGGGGGGGGGAAGCCCACATGCACTAGCACGTAGAAGTAAAAGCTCTAAAACTGATGTCACCGCCCCTCAGAGCAATAAAGTCTTAGGAACTCAAAGTGAGTGTATGTGTGTCTCTAACTGTATCGTGACAGGAAAACTTTGGCATTCAACTGCATAACCAGTAACCACATGCTGTCTTTATAAATGGTCAGATCTTCTACCAGCAGTCACCTTTCCAGCTTGCTCACATTCAAGTGACAAACATCACGTCACTGCCATGCTTAAGAAACAGCCTTAGAAATTGTCTCCAAGCAGCAAGCTTGAGCCTGAGCCTCCACAACTTGTTGCTGCATCTTATTCTGCAACTCTTAAACCAGAGGACTGGGAGAAAGACTGGTACAGACACACCTAGTCTCACGTGGCTTTGCTATTTACCTTTTTGTCTTGGACAGCCCATCAGAATTAAACTGTGGAGAACTAATCAAGATGTACCCTAAACAGTTCCAGGACATCATGACAAAGACCTTCAGCTTCTATAAATCAGGCAAGCTCGAATTACTCGATCAGCATGCTAGTCCCATGTCTCCATAACGACATGGAGCCAAATTCTGTTTTGAATTATTCTGCATTCAGATCATTCTGATTGCATTACCATAAATTAGGAGAAAATCTGGCTTACAAATTCTTTAGATACAGTAAATATAAAATGTACCAAAACATTTTATTTTTTTCAATAACATTTGCTTACTCTGGAATAAATTTGTTCTTCCAATTTTTCCTGGAGTAAAGACTTTTCCACTAGTGCCTTCTTTTGTCTGAGAAAAGTGATCTCGGCTAGCTCTGCCTTCTTCTCCTTACAGTCAGGGCACTGTGAAGATTGGTGCACTTGAGCTTCCGTCACCTGAAGGATGAGACTTTGGTGTAATGAGCAGCGTCTGTCCCAGCAAGATGACCACTCCATTAAAAATAATCAATAAGGATACAGATAGAGTGTCTAAAGACAAAGGTTTGCTTTTGTAGGCAGCTGCAAATTATTTCATGTTGTCACTGTATCATCTCGATGAGCCTGTCTGAATGTCTTCACACTAAAAACATTTGCTTTTTTCCAAGGTATTGCCTCCTCCAGCACCGATAACTTAGTTAAAATCACCGCTCTGTATCTCAGACCCATCGCACTGAGCTGTGACAGACTGGTGCTTCTTGTAACAGGCAAGCTCTCCCTGACACTGGAAGCTATGTGCACACTGCTGATTTCTTCTGCAGTAACTAGTGGTCAAAAAAAAAAAGTACTTGATTGCTACCTACATGTAAGCAACCAAAGCCAAGATTAAAGATGGTTTTAATGGGGAGAAAAAGTTTTAATTAGTCTAACTCATTTGACTTGGGTGGATGCTCAGTATAAATTAGTTTTAGCAGTGTGAATCTAAACATGCTTTGCTAGTATCAAATACATCAGGAGCACCACCAGCCGTTAGTTCCTCTTGCTTAGTAAGTAGCTGATGTTCTAGAAGGCCAGTCTGTGCGTGCTAACCAGCTTTCCACGACAGCTAAGGCTTGATTAAGTGAAACGAAGATGCTTTATTCCACTTTCCCAACAGGCTAAGAGAGTGCAAATACTTGATGATCACAACTGCGTAACAGCAATTGTTTATCAGCAGTAATTCCACCACAAATAACTGTCTGTAACGAGGCTGTCATCAAGTTCCTATGCTGACAACCTAGGTAAGGCCTTAAGTACCAACCATGAAGGTTATGATCATCTTCACAAATTTTAAGAGGAAAATGAACTCTGAAGCAGTTGGTTCAAATGTCTGTATGCATCTCTAAGAGGGAATACAAAGTTCAACAAGCAGCTGACTTTGTAAAATAAATGACACTTATTAATTCCTAGTTTACCTACCATGAAACTTTGACTACATTTAATAACATTACACAAAACCCAGTATGCTTATTTACAAAGTATCAATAATTTTATCTGATTTAATTTACACGGATTGCATCTTGTTATATAGACCTAATAAGAGCAGTGGAATCAATCCTAGCAAGCCATGTCTCGAGCCTCTGTCATCTCACTCCTCGATTTCTTCTCCTCTGCATAGAAGTATTACATGGTGGGGAACACAAAAATAAGTGGACGTAGCAGTCAGAGTCACTTTTCTTAAAAAATGTATTACCACGCTGTAATACAAATAGAGAGGCAGTAAGAATTCTACAGAACGGAGGGTTAGTTAATGCTAATAAAATAAAAGAATGTAGATTGCTGAAGTTGCAAAACAACTTAAATAGGCAGGAAGCCTGAAAGAATCATCATGCCAGGACTGACTTTAAAGTATTCTTCCCTGCTCACCTGGCACAGGCTTAACAGAAGAATATTTAACAGTCACTTTCACTATGCTATATGGCAACAGATTTAAGCCAGCATACCTGATAGAGAGAAAGTAAAATAAATGACTGTAATTACTATTCAAAGCTTTTTTTCTGCTTTATCAGAAATACTTTCCCAGGTGCAGACATTCTGTACCAATTTCAAACAAAGCACAGGCGTTTGCCAAGGCCCAGATTTATGGGTAAAGGCGTCTGTAGGTGATGACTGCTGTAACTACATATTCAAATCCTTCTACAAGCATAAAGCAAGAATGCAAGTATCGCTGGCCAAATCAATACCAGTCCTGACACTCCTGACAGATGCCAAGTTGAAGAGCAGAGCTGTGTCAGAATGCCTGTCCCATGGGGGAGAAACAACAACGAGCACCATGCTGGTGAAAAAGAAAAAGAAAAGCACTTCAAATTATGTAGATGATAAAGATGCTTCATAATAAAGGGACTGATGTAACCACGATGCTGTTGGACATGTTTTAATTTTTAACATTACCTAATATCAAGGGGGGAAGTTTGTACCTTTTGAATTACTTTTAATGCTTGAGTTAACATGCAATACCACCTAATAATATGCAGAATACTTCTGTAAATAACAGGTGCAAATGTAAGCAGAAAACAAGACTTCTTTCTGCAGTCCCCCTTGTTCTGGGGCTTATTGTGGGCTGCAGTAACTGCCCATCCCAGCCTTGTTCAATAACAGAAATCATTACCATTTCATCACCAAACAGTACCTGTTTAATGGTCTCCCTGATGTTCTTCAGGCGGATTCTATTCATTAACTGACCAGGAACTGTGCAGTTCAAGCCACTTGTCTCTGATTTCTTTGACGCGAATCCATGCTGCAGCTTCCTTGTCCTGACACCACTTGCCTGCTTAGAGATCAGCCCCTGATGCATCCTTCTGATCTTAACGGTGCAGAAGGACCGGAGAGCATCCAGTTCTTCATCTGGTAACTCAGTAACTTCTGTTAGCCACACATCAACAAAGCAAGTGTCAATTACTATAGCAGGGGAAGAGAATTGCTCGTCTTCTATCTTTGCAACCTCATATTAACTATTTAATAACAAACAAAGTCAATGTCAAGCCCACAGGCAATGACAATACACGATTTAAAGCAGAGCGTGGATAACAACTTCAGGAACTTGCACAACAAATGCCTCTTTGAGTAGTCCCCGAAGAGGAGAGGGGATAAGAACCCTAAAGAATCAGACAACTTAATGATACAACACAAGGGTATTTGTAAATTTAGTTCTCCAATTCTATGAGTATTGAACCAAAGGCAGTGGCTCTTGTAGTAAGTCTGGAAAACACCCATAAATTTGTAGGTAGGTTTTGTTTTATTTGGTGTGTTTTTGGGGAGGGTGGTTTTTTTTGGAGGAAGGATAATTACATTAGAAAATATTTTCCTCTAAAGCGTCAATGATTATTTAAGGAATTTGTAAATGACCTTGTTTAAACCAGGTATTTATTTCACCCTTTCACCTCCTCCCTTCCTAGTGACACATAATAATAAAACCAAGCAGACTACACTTCAGATGGGCACGTATGGATGGATTTAAAACTTTAGTCAATGCTCAGAGGAAGATTTTCCACTGACTTAAACAGAGCCAATCAATACAGGCAGCTAACACAACTCAGTTTTTTGTGTTACTATTTCATTATTCCATGAGCTTAACTGTATAACAACGCTGTGCTGTTCTACATGGTCTTATGAGATACCACTGTTTTCAACTATTTAAACAGAGGACAATACCTGCCTACCTTTATTATACTAATTTTGCTTTAATGTAACTACTGAAGCCCAACCAAATGCATAATTAAACGAGAAGCGAGGAGGAGACAAAACATTGCAGTGAGCATTACTGCAAGCCCTGTGACACCTCTGCATATAGCTCATGCTACCACAGTATTCCCTTCTCAGGGTTCCACCCTGACTGCCAAAAAAAGTAAGACAATGACTACACAGGTGTGGTATGGTGAGTTTTTTTCCCCTCAAAGCACTCAGCTGGAGAGCATGATGATATCACTTAAACTATCCTTTCCTTATTACCTGCTTCACTCCTTTTCAATGGCTTCCCTTGAATGGAATTTTACTTTTTCTAGAGAGGCCCTGCATATTTCAGGGTGCTTCTGTGACAACCCGTGCACTGTCATTTGGGTCCTGTGGGGTACCTCGACATAACCACAACGCTGATCTTTAATACACTGAGTGATATAAGCGTAAAGCATCTCTTCAATATGCTGTGATTAATTTAATCTGAAGTAGGCAAGCCTTTGCTGTGGAATTTTGTAAGGAAACCAGGCATGTCTTCAGAAATGCAGTCAATCCTCATAAAGATTAAGTGGATCTACAGTTAAGACTAAGCAAAGTAGAAGTCAGTGAGCTCTGCCTTACGGACAAAGAAAATGAGTGATTGAAGTGCAACTGCCATCATTCAGAATCAATCAGCGTACCGCAATTTATTCCTCCTTACAAGCTGCTGTATCAAATTCACCAAAGACAAAGACACAGTGATATTTTATACACAGATGAGTAAGAACTATCAATACCTGAAAATGCAATAGAAACATTTTTTTTTCCTTGGGTAGGATCATGAACGTTTGCATGAACAAACTCCATCAGGTCGTTTTCCTTGCAAGCGTAATACATAACCCACACAAAACAGTTTAAAGCATGTGCCAGAACTGGGTTTAATTGCACCGACAAAATGGATGCATATTCATCTGTGCTGCACATAGATTGAATAAAAGCATTGAAAAGCTACTGCTGTGGAAGAAAAAAAGGCAATTTAACCCCCTAACCTGAGTACTCAAATGCACGAGTAAATACATGGGGTCCACAGAACATTTTGTCACAATTTAGTGCCAGCCTAATTCATTCACTGAAGTTTCTTCTGACATATAGAAGCACAACTGGATTTAGAACTGGGTTCTGATAATGCACATGTGAATTGTGTGCTGCCAGACACCCCCCCGTTGGCTCATATGCACCCACAGACATTAGAAGAGACACCAGCAAAGAAAAACAGAAATGTTTAACCTTCAAGTTTAGCAGTAAATAAGCTCAGAAAGAGTAAAGGTGTTCGTGGATCTAGACTATAATTTTACTGAATAAGAACTAAAAGCGTCGAGAAAAGTCAGGGCACAGTTAAATTCTGAAAAAAATAGTCATTTAACCACACGATGATTATTTATACTTTCAGAGTTTCTTCTGGGTATAGAAGCTTTGCTGGTCCTTCAGTTGAAAGAAAAGAGATGAATACAATAGGATCTTTGTTGGTGTTAGTTTCATTTCTTGTCTTTCACATATTCTTTCCATCATTTGGACTCACATTACATGCTCAAATGCTCAATCTCCATTTGTGGTGGCAGATTTAAATGTCACTGCATGTCCGTCTACAGAGAATCCCTGCCAGTGCCAATTATTGTTCCAGAAGCATGCCTCGTTGATGCTTGGTTGCCCTGAATCGTGCTTTCCCACACCTTTTTTTCAAGAAGAATAAGGCAGGGACAGGTGACAAGAAGAACAAAACTAGACACTGGAACAGACTTGAAATCAGAACCCTTCATCCGACAGCAACAGGGCTACAAAGCACAGAATGTTTAGAAAATAAAGCACAAACTGGAAAAAAAAAAGAAGTTTCTCTGATTATAGAAGTAGTCAATGTGCACCACTGGAGATAAACTAATCTCCACATCTACATTCTAAATCCTGCTGTGTGGCTTATAACTACAAGACCTATATAGATTTTGGGTTCTGAATGCAACTACATCCTAATGTGTAAGGTTTTAAATCTATACGAGTGAGGGGAGGAAAAGAAAAACTGTTTTCTTGGGTTTCCCTTTCCATTGATGTCTAGCTGATTAAACAGAAAAAACTTGGCAGGCATTTTGTTATTACTATGCTCTATCTTCCTTCTATTTTAAATAGAAAAACTGTGAAATGAGTGAAGGAGAGAATTATGAAAGGCAATAACTGATAACTACTCTTCAGAAGGATTAACTCCGCATCTCAAGACAACATTTTCATAATTATCTAAATTGCATTGTACAATTGAGTGCAGCAGCTCAGATTAACACGCTGATGGCCCAATCAGCAAACGTAGCTTTTGTAAGGTTTGCGCAGACTGCTTGTATCAGTTCTGGGCTATCTGAAATCAAGCTATTTTCACAGAAATAAGGATTCAAAGCCAGTTCCTGCAGCGTGCTGCAGGATAACCTCAGTTTCCAATAAGCTATGACTAGAAGAGACACCAGTAAGAGTCTTGCAGAACCCATGTTTTCTAGAAGAAACTCATTCTTTCTCAGTTCTATAACGACTTTAATAATCAAGATGCTCTTCACTAGCAGGAGTTTCCATGTGGATGCTGCTGGTGGAGTTTTCCCATCTAGGCTGTATCAATGCTGTTTTACTACAGAATAGTAAAGTTTTCTAGGAGATTGGCAGGAAACAAACTGGAAGAGAACTCTGGAATTGCAGGGTCTAAGTCTCTATGAATCCCACACCTTGGGCATTTTACCAAGCAGTAAGTTTAGGTGCTGACAAGCTCAGGAACATGAAAGAGCCAGCACAGACTAATGGATACCTGCTCCCTTCTGCAAACAGAATGCTGAGATGATTCCTCAATTCTTATAGACAACTACCACTACTTTTTGTACATACTTTTAGCAAATTACTATTTGCCAAGCCAATAATTAAGTGCTTGGACATGCAGAAATTTGTTCACACCTTGCAAACAAAGGTGAGTGAATTTCACAAGTCAGAGCACTGAAAAGCCCCCTGTGAACTTTCAGCCACCTCTGAGCTGAACAACTGTAGTTTCCTGTAGTACATTTTAAAAATTACTAACACTCTTTGGAATGATTGACAGGGATTTGGGGACTTCAAAGAATAGTGGGGTTGTGTGTGTGTGTGTGTGTGTGTGTGTTTGTTTTGTGTTTTCTGTTTTTTTATTTGTTTTTCCTGTGATGCATTTGTCTAATAACAGCTAGTTGCTACAAAACTGAGGTGGAGGTCCAAGGAAGAGACTAAGAAGCAATTATGATAAAAATTTCTCACTTTTCTTGAGGTCAACATCTAGGCTTTTCTTCTTTCAGGCCATAAATAAAACTATGAAAAAAAAAAATCATTTTCCGGGGCATTCCCATGGGCAAACCTGGATTTTCTTTTCCTTTTTTAACAGTATCAGGAGTAAGATATGTAAAAACCCTCTTATTTTATTAGCTGCAAATGAATTCAAAAGTAACACACACGCTCAGTGCATGCGCCATTCATTTTGCTAAACTTACTGAAAGGACCAACTGTGCAGCAGCCTAGCTGTAGGTGAGCTCATCTTCTATTGTGTTTAAAAAGTTTCCAAGCTGATAAAATAATAAGGGGCTCAGGGTCCACTGAGCGATGAATTATTAAGTCAAAGAGAAGACATTTGTAGATGTCAGCATATGAAAGTCGCTGTGCTTATGTTGGATATATGGCAGTAGTGTGCTGTAAGGAAAAAAAGTAATACACACACAGCCGAGTACACTCGATGCTGATGAATTTGGGGATGACCTATCCATCACAAGACTGTGTTCTACGTTTGCACGAAAGCAGCTTAAGCAAGAAGCTTCTTATTGATAGTGGTTGGAAGCACAGTAACAATGAACGTGCCTGAAAAGTGCTTAGCTGCTACGATGACAAGGGACAGGACCGGTAGGAAACACTGCATCGTTTCATACATCACCACAAGCTAAGGAAACAGAACTGACTTTTCAAGACTCAATGACCAGTCTGACTCTACCCATCAGAAGCCCATAAACCAACAGCAGAACGTTTGCACAGCAGTACAGAAATACAGATTTCAGGAGGAAGGCTTCCCAACCAGCTCTCAAAGAAAACCCTATGAAGAAGGAAAACCTCCTTAGCACTATACCGTTGTTTTGTATTCGTTAAATGAATCCGAATTCATCAGGTCCTCTTCAATTTCTCTGCATATCGAACAGTCACAAGATTCAGATGTATTTTAGGAAGACAACTGCAGAGGAGCTGGTCAGAAGCAGCCTCACTACTACAGATGAGATAATCCACATTAGCTGTCTCTTCACTTGACTACGTGAAGCCTTAGAAATCCAGCAACAGGAAGATAAATGCTGAAGATGAGTCAGGAACTCATAACACTGACTCACCGCTGTTGTGAATGAGCTATGCAATTAAGAAGAGCCTAAAAATAATCTCAGGTCATGTTCTCCTGCAGTACATGGAGTTTCAGGACGTTTGTATGCGAGTGCAATGCCACAAGGCACCTGGGCAATAGGACTTACTTGATTAATCAGTCATAGAAGTACAAAACTTCTGAATTCCTTCACTTTTCATACACGTGAAGGAACATGAGGATGATTCTCCTTCTGATTCAATTACTTTTTGCTCAACTACAGCTTCCTTGCTCTTTTTTTAATTAAAAATAGTATCTCTGACCCACTTTTCAGAAAGACTTGAGCAGGACTTCCATCCCACCATCTGCTCTCGCAGCTCCTTGTATAATCAGTGCACGCGAATAGCATCCTTCTTCCCTCCCAACCCCTCTCCTCCTCCCTGCACCGCATCATTGCGTTGGTTAAAGCTGTTCCATTGTTCTGGTCAAAGTTGGTGCCCTGCTGCCTCCTGCAGCTTGGGAAAGGAACTAGAAATTGGCAAACACGTCACTCAGTAATTAACACAAATGATCAACGGGGGCGGGAAACATTTCACACTTTCTGAAGGCGTGCTGATTTTGGAGGGAAAGAAATACAACCCTAGTACCTGTACAGATATAGAGAAAAATGGGAAAAAAATAAATAGCCCAGTAAAGTTTTGAGGTTTTCAGTTAAATTTAAGATGTAGATACATTTTTACGTAGATTTATCCACACCTTGTGGCAATGCATCACTAGTATAATGTCCCTGTGTCAGGAGCAGCAAAGCCATGTGTTACAGAAGACAAACTGTTTTTCCAAGAAGGCATAAAAGAGAATCTTCATTCTTAATTACTTGGGTAATTAAGTCAGGTTAATTACCTGGCTTAACTTAATAGTTTATACATAAAATTTTAGTCATTAAAAATTCATATCCCCTTTGTCAAAGAAAGAAGAATTATAAGTTCTGCTAAAGTTAGCGAACTCACCAGAATGGGTTTTGATGACAGATTTGCCTTGCTTAATGACAGCTTCCTTATTTTTTAGAACATCCATCCATTTTCTCATGAAATATCCTTCCACAGCCGCAGAACCAACTACTTCAGACCGCTCATCTACATTGTAAAGAAATCAGGAATGAGAAAAAACGAATCAGAAGGTAACACAAAACAGGAGGCAATCACACTTGAATGTGATTGAGTTTTTCCTGGTGAGGAAAAAGAAGCCCCAGGCCATCAGCCTTTACAGATGAGATCAGAGTTTCAGGCTGAAATACAGAGCAAGCTTCTGTCACTCCACTGAAAGACTAGAGGATAAGCTGAGAAAGAGACTCACACATTCTGCTTTGTCTGCAATGCTAACAACCTCAATCGACTCCCCCATCACCTACTTTCAGCCCTGCGCAGGCTCTTCTCTTATGGCAGTACAAGTACTCATGGGAGCTTTGGTGAACTGTCAAGGTACTGATCCACGTGAAAAAATAATGGGGAGGGAGGGCAGGAGGAGAATGAAAATCTATACACCTTCCCTGTTCTCCAACTTGTTCCAGTACAACTCCAGTTCTGCAGTAAGTAAGGATCCAGGAAAGATGTGAAAGTGAAGAGCTGGGTGAAGAAAAGACTTCAGAGGTCTGACAAGCCAGTGCCACTGGCAGGAAGATACATGGTTCCAGTTCAAAATACTGAGCACACTGAGCAAGCACCTGACTTCTCTCCTCTGTTTTCAGGGTACTAATAGCAAACTGAGAGGGCCTACACAAGGAAATAATGTGTCCCTACGGAGACAGCAGCATAACAAGTCTTCTGTAGTTTTTATTATTTATATATGCTGCTCTCTGTAAGATGTATGCTGCAGAGATAGCAACTTCCCAAAATATTTCCTGTGAATTATTCCCTGGTTTCCTCCCTTAACTAGCAGCATTCAGAAGACCTCATAATTTTATGAAATATTAACCTTATAAAGATAATAAGCATTAACATTTATTAAAATCACCTCTATACACACAAGGATTCCTCCTAGCTCATGCTTCTGGATGCCAACAATATGGATTTTAATGGTTAGACATCGAATAATTTCTAAAAGTTACTATATATCAAGAAAAAAAGGTATATTAATACCTAGTCTTTGTAAAAACTAAAAATTCTGAGCCAACCTGTTAAATCTAATCCATTAGGCACTGCTCAATTTTATAAATGCGGCATGAATAAGACATCAAGGCGATGATAATCTCTTTATTCAGAGTTTTGAAGCACTGATCTCTAAGGCTATCCTCTGTGCTATGACAAATAGGGGTTACCTACACGTATATTTATTTGACAACATGTTTTGGCCTGCATTGTTGAGATTTCATGCCTAAATGTTATTTTAAAAGGACTCCTAAAAAAAAAAAAAAAACTGTGCTGGTTATTATTGCAGAAGTTCCCTATTGGGGAGGGATAAGAAAAAGGAACAGTAAAGCAGTAAGGTGCTGGCTAGGTGAGGAACAGAAAGAACATCTCTACTGGGCTTATCTATAGTAAGAACAAACAGGTTGTCATTTTTAAGTATAGACAAGGTTAATTATATATTGGCATACAGCAGCTGATGAAGCTGGACAAAAGAAGAATCAGATTACAACAATGCCAGCTAACAGACATTACCATGTATCTCAAGTCCACACAGTTTTTAAAAAACGTATTAAGTGCCTTAGTTTTAAAAACTGTGCTGTTTATACCTTCTGACAAGCTCCCAAACTAAGAACAGGTTTTTTAAAATCATGCCTTCAAGTACTCACAATATTTCTCAGACCAGATTTGGAGAAAAGGAAGAAGAATGACAGAACGCCACAGACACAAGGGAAATAAGAACTAACAAACAGGACACTGAGACATTCAGCTTATTTTCTGCTGTCTGCTTCTTTATCACTCTGATGCAGCTTTAAGGTGCTATCCAGCCCTCTTAAGTATTTAAAGTCTTGGATCTTTCCCTGCACCCTTGGAAGAATTATTACACAGTCCAGATGCTTCTCATACCTGGTTACTAAGTCATAGTACCTTGCAGAAATTTGGAACATGCCAATAGAATTTAAGCATCACAGGATTACAAAGGAAGGGTTTTCATGGCCAATTCATAACCCTCCTACATGTAGTCATCAGTGAATCCTGAGAAACCAGGACACAGATCTAAGCACACTCAGGCTCTGTTGCTTTGTACAGTGGGCACATTGCATGCCATTTTTTAAGTTTTTATATTTGCCAAGTCAAAACTCCACTGCACAGATCTAAAGCTGTGCAAGACAGGTCTCAAGCACGGTAAGCTCTGCGTACCTGTGTGATTTTGGCCTGCCAGACATGACGTGCTTTCCAACCCATCTGACACAGCAGAAGATTCTACATCCTCTACAGAACAACACAGTTCAGGTGGCTCGCTCTCATGCTGGCAGCAGGCTGCTTCCTCCTCGCTGAAGGACTCAAACGTATCTTCTGAGTAGTCAAAAACAGAGCTCTTGGAGCTCTGGCTCAGCTCCACCTGCCCCTTTTCATAGCTACCAGAACTATCCGCTGAGGTAGTAGCCATGGTGCAGCACTACAAATGAAAACAAAAGAAAACCATTCACAGTTTCAGTTATACAGGATACATGACTGGATTACTTACAGCTATGGCAGGCATACAGAGAAATATCACAGCTCAGCTCAAACCCAGTTTAGGTGGCTGAAGTAACTACTTCATGTGCTCCATCAAGGCAACACCCACCAAAGCACTACTGCTGATTAAAGTGATGCATCATTAAGATCTGCTGGGTAAGCCTACAAAAAAAATTACCACTGAGCATTTACAATGAATTTTGATCAGCACTCCTTTCAACTTTGTAGTGAATTACAGGTAACACTTGGACAAAGACATTTACGAAAACAAAAGGTGATTTAAAAAAATATATATATTTTGCCTTAAACCTCTCACAAAAGCAAAGCCTCCTTGTTCTGCTTAGATTTTGCCCAGAAAATTAGAAAAAGCATGGCAATTTTAGCCAGATGATGCTCTCAAAATGATGGCCATGTTCTCAGCGTGAAAAAAATAATAAAACTCTCCAGAATTAAGTTCCAGGAACAAAACAGGCCTCAGATAGGTAGCTATAATGTAATGTGGATACACTTTAAAGCTTTGTGCGTGTGGTTTTTCATTCCTCCCCACCCCCCCTTTTTTTAAGTTAGAATGATGTACTTCTTCTTCCTTTGTATCTAAGGAGGTAAACAACTTTGTCCTAAACAATTTTGCCCTATTTTTTTCCTTTAATATGATAAGAAGAATAAATGTGCTGGTGATATCCCTTTGGAAAGATACCTGCAGCGGTGACAACTGTGGTTCCTCCATCAGAAAAAAAGGGAACCCAGTAATGAAACAAAAACATTTTCTCTCATGCCTGAAGTTCACCTTTGCTACTCTGCTTTGGTATTTGTTAACAGTTTTCAGATAACTTTGTTTTAAAAGTGCTGACTTTAGCCATTTCTCTACCAACATGCTATGCTGCCTATTGTACATGCCATGTTACTGCTGAGGTCTGTCTGTGCACTGAGTACGGACCCTGTGCCCCTAACACAAATTCAGGCCTTCCTTCCCAAGACTAGACTCCAAAAGCAATCTGTAGTGCCAAACTTCTAGGCCCGTAAGTTTCATTTTTGTTTTAACATGCACCCAAAAGTCAAAAATAGTGCTTATTAATATTTACAGGTTACATCAGAACTAAGCAATTTTTTTTATTCACTGTACCAACCCTGAATAGGCTGGAGACTGGCTAATAAGATCAAATCTCCTGGAGAAAACCAGTAGGAAATGCAAACAGAGTCAACTAGTGCTGCAGCCCGCAGCTGGCCTGAGGAGCTGAGGCTGCACAAGCAGCAGGTGGAGAGAGGTGGAGTGGGGCGAGGAAGCTCAGGTAACGGGACTGGCTGAGGGAGCAGTATTTCATAGCATCGGATATGTGTGATAGCTCATTTTTACAGTAAAAATGAGGTATTTGCTCCAAAATGAACATAAAAGATAACTTAAAGTATGTAAATATACTTGTAAATAATAAATAAAACACATTTACAGACTGCTTCAAAGAGGCACCTGGCGTCCCGCAGCTTTTCCTCCTCATGAGGACGAGTCCGTACCACACCAGAGTGCAGAATGCGAGCTCAGCCCTGCAGCGAGGGCCGTGAAAACACACAGCCCGTCAGTGGTGTGCTTCAGGAGCGTCCCTGAAGAAAAAGGGCAGCGTGTCTGGAGAAAACCGGGGGGAGAGAAGCTCCATCTCCTCCTAGGAGGCGGAAATGTGGAAAGCTATGTTACCATCAGAAACGTGAAATTATCAAGTAACAACATTACCATAAGAAAGGTGAAGTTACCGCCAAGTAACAACCAACCGAGAAACCCCTCTGCATCCACCTTCTGCTCACAACCCCCCGGCAGCAGGCGTGGCGTTTCCTTCACGTTACACATAGAGTACACTTTTACGATCCTTCATTTCCTTCACGTAACACAGAGAATATCTTTTTACGATCCTTCATTTCCAGGACAAAACCACAAGTTTTCCAAAACCACTTCCTCCATAAACGGCCTAAACCCCCTCGTAGCAAGCCGCCGCCACGGGCCGGGGCCCAGCTCCTTACCCGCGGCTCGCCCCGCCGCCAGCTCCGCGCTCCGCCGCCTCGGCCCCCGGCTCCGAGCCGGGCGAGGCCGCGGGCCCGGCCCCCAGAGGGGAGGGAGCCGGGGCTCCGAGCCCGCCGCCGGGTGCTGAGGGGAGGAAGGGGCCGCAGGGGAAGCGGGAGGGCCCGGCCGCCGTTCCGTCGTGCTCTGTCTGCGATATCGTGTCGCGACAGCGGGGTGTCGCGGTGGAAGGCCGGGGAGAGGCCGGCGTTGCTGCTGAGGCAGCCAGGCCGAGGTAACAGCTGGCAGAGCGCTTTGGGAGCACGTCGGGATATAAAGTTCGCTCGTGTCCTCTGCGTGCTGGATCCTGCTTTAATATTGCTATTACAAGGTAGCTGACAGCACTGTATTTTCTTCTAGGGAAGTCACTTAATCAATAAATACATACACTTCAGTTCCAGGGTGTGTAGTGTTTTCTCTGTCACATAGACGTCGCTGAGGTATTTTACCACAGTAAGCGCCTCATGCTGGATTTCGGCTGGCCTGTCCAAGGTCTTTGCTTGATTTTAAGATCTTCTCTCATGTTTCATTAAGTGCAGCACATGGTTTTTGCAGCTCAGGTGGTCTTTCTCTTGAAAGATGCCTGTGTGCTTCTCTTATAAAGAAATGGTTTGGACAGGTTAAGGAGAGATGCACACTTGCAGAGGAGTAAATAATTGCATTGATGCAATGGATGTAAGGCTGAGAGGAATAAGCAGTTTATATTGTCCCACTGTTTTAACATTCAGTGCTTCTTTGCTTTCTGGAAAGTGGAATGCTTGCTGCTGGCCCTCTTTGTTTTCATTTGGCTAGCTACGACGTATTAAAATAATTTACACGTGATGAGTATTTCCTTTATATTCCCCATCAATAAAAGTCATAGCAGTAATAAGAGAGGTGTGCAACTGTGAACAGAAGGGGCATTTATCCATCCTGCAGCAAGTCGGAGTCAGCTGAATACCAGTCAGAGCAGAGATCTATGCAAAGCTTCCTTTTCTTTAAGCGGTCAACATTATGAAAGGAGGAAAATGTAATTAAGAAAATACCTGCCATTTAGATGAGCACAGTCTGCATTGCGTACTAAACCTCTCCAACCTAAAGATTCACCTTTCATTGATTGCTTTGTTTTATTTTTCTTCTCAGGAAAATAATGTTGGAAGCAAGCTAGCAAGTACCCAAGCTGAATAAAAACACAGCCTGGAAGAATCTGAAGAGGTAGGCTGTTCTCATGCTCTGGGTTATAAATGATTGTGAAATAGGGTAGGGAGAAGCATTACCTTTTCTTTAAAATTCTAATCAAGATACACAGAGAATAATGCAGAGTAAGTAAGAATAACACAGATCCTCACAGGTCCCGCTAAATACCTCCCTGGCAGCTTGATAATTCATTATTTATCATTGTCCATTTTTTATGGTAACAGTTGACATTAGATTATTACTGACCTGGTTGGTATTTGAATTTATTCCCCTGAGGTTAAAGACTTTGTAGTTTTGTGTTCTCAGTCCTTTTTAAAATTCATAATTTTAGAGCATGGAAAATATATTGTTCTATCAAGTTTATTTCTCTGACATTTATTCAGTGGAAAGTGTGATCTTAATATTAAAGGCATTTGATTTGAAGCCCAGGATACAAATAATTCTTTTTAACCGATCTTCCCTAAAACAAGTCATTTTATCACTGCAGTTCCTCTCGTTGGTGTCTTGGAAGTTAATATGTTGAACAGCGTAATTATTTGAACCAGTATTTGTTTCTGAAGGATTTGTGGGTGATAATGGATGGACCAACCCAGTTGTGTCAGAAGGTATTAAGATTTCTGACCACTGATGTTGTGGTGTTGGTCCTACACAGAGCCATAAATAATATTGTGGGAGAAGCAGTGACAGGCTTTTACTCCAGCTCTTCTCTTTATCATGTTATATTAAATTTAAACATAATTGTTGAATTTCTTTGTGTGGGTAAATTCTTTTTGATGCCTCCTCCTATTAAAGTTGTAATATTCCTTTTAAATAGACGGCTGCGTAAGAATTCATACTTGCTAGGTGTGTTTCTCACATAATCGTAATCTCATTAATGTTGCCAGCAGAACTAATTGAGCTGTCACAATGAGGTTCGGTACCCAGTTGGAGAAGGATGGTGCGAGGCCAATGGAATTAAGCATATTCTGTTGATGGGTAAAGCTGATGTGACTCATTAGTGAAGCGCTCCTAAAGTATTATTCTCCGTGAAAATGCAGGTGTTTGGACTCTGCAATTATGAAGGTCAACTGCAAGAATCTTTTGAAATTTCAGAAGCAAGTTGTTGACGGTTCAAGATACAATAAAAGTTTTCTTCTTTATCAGCACTGACATTGAAAGTACTGCCAAGTAGCACCTAGACACCATAAATCATGGATGAGAGTGGATAGTTTGAAAATATTACGAAGGAAATGCTCTAGGGCACAGGGCATGTAAAGAAGTCGTTGTCTAGGGCCTGCCTTATTTAAAGTGGTCATTTCAGTTCCCATTAATTCACATCTCTAATTAGGAAATGGATTGATCTCTTGCTTAAAGTTGCTAGTGACTGGCTGGTGTCCATGGCACATCAAAAGCGTGCATACAAATGAAATGTTAGAAGTGACCACTGTCGTATAAGTTTAAATATATATAAATTGAAGGAAAACTGGGGGCTGAGTTTCACAGGCAGAAACAAAATATATTTCAGACCTGTTTTTGTACATGGGCCCTTGTTGCTTTTGCCCTGGTTTGTGGTAGGAAACCACAGTCAGCTGTGTTGTCAGTAGGCTTCCTGGTGAAGAAAAGAGAACTACAAATCGTTTTGGAAAAACAGAAGATGACTCCCTTGTCCTTGGTCACAGCGGTATCTCTGCAGGCAGGTATAATTTCATCTGTGTCAGACCTGGTAACCGTCTTGGGGAGAAATATCTAATGAAGAACCAGGTTGTGAAGAGCGTGGCGTCTTTTTAGGGCAGTTTTTGTGCACAGTGGTTCGCTGAGTTGCTGGTTAGCATAGTGTTCCAGGGGAAGTTTGTCCTTAGGATGAGACATAAACACTAATTAACACTTGTGCCTGTGAAGGAGCCACAGCTGCATTTCCAAGGTTTGGTATTAGTGCATGGGCTGGATTCCAATTAGCATAATTACACTCTGTCTTCCTAATTTTGCTTTGTACTTTAAGATGGATAATTATTCTTAATCACTGTGTGTCCTAATGTGCTGTTAAATAGCAATGTCCACCTTCCCACGGTTGGGTGCATTTCCATGCAAACTGCATACATCGTTTGCAGACTGCCTTGCCAGTCTTTTCTCATAACTGCAATAACTACAATAAATTGCAATAACCTTAAGAGAAAACATCTCAAAATGCAGCAAAGTTCCATTAGCCAGCATTCTAAAATGTCTATTCATATTTGTGTATATATAGATACATGGAAGATGGATGGATGGATGGATGGATCCATCCAAACGCCTCAGCAGAGACACAAAGGCCTGTGGAGAAGAGTTAGAATGAGATCCACTTGTGATACCTTGAAACACTTCACTTGAGTTTTCTGTCTACAGATCTCAGTTGTATGGCCGTACGGGTCAGGGGCTGAATCTCTTTCCTAATTGTCTTGATCTTTTTTTTTTCTGAATAAATTCAGTGCTGCTTACAGCAGCAGCTTGAGCACAAGAAAGTTCCCACGTGCGATCGTTTGCATTCTAAGACACGCCAAGGTGTTGCTTGTATACTTATTGCATCAGTTCATTTTAATTTTTCCCCATGCAAAGTTCTTGTAGGTGCCTTCAAGGAGACGCTTTAAATAGCTGGGAGTTCCAGACAAGTGCTTTACCAGTGTCATTCTGAGGAATAACGCGTTCCCTTAGACGGACAGGTTGGGGTTGTTTCTGAACATGGCATTAATTCATGCAAAAGAAGTGAAGTGAGAAGTTCTTACAGTAAATGTTTGAGATTTTCTTCATTTTGTTTTCCCTTTTTATTATGTTTGCTTAATGATTTCCATGTGGACCATCCTGAAAAATTGCTGGTGGTTTGGTGTGGGAAGAAATTTCCAAGGGAAAGGCAGACTCGTCATGCACTTTCAATAGATCGATACTAGACTTATTAATCAGTTTTGTTCGGTAATAGGTTGACTCTTTTGGGAATCTTTCAGAATATATTTCAAACTGATGAATCATTTTGACATTTCAGAAAATGCCTTCATTTAGAAATTACAGCTTTTCACATCAGCATTCTATTTAACCCATCATGTATCCGTCTGTTGTAAAAGCACACTATTTAGTCATTTTTCATTGTTGTGTTACTGAAGTGTCCTGCAGGTGTTGTAACTTGTCTTGGCAAGGTTCTTTCTGTTTTTCTTCTTTTAATTTTTCTTTGCTGAAGTATTATTTCTACTGGTAGAGGTGGAGTGATTTTGTGGGTTGTGGACGGTGTTTTCAGATGTTAGTAATCTCCTCTGAAGCTGGGTTGATTTCTGAGAAATCTCATGGTCCTGGAAGAAGAAATATTGGAGTCGCTACTGAGCTTTTCCTGCTGGTAGGGAATGAGTCGTTTCAGGTGATTGTATTTATGGAGAAAGATCTTGTGTCTTAATTTTCTGGGGCTGTTTTGAGATCTCAGCAAATTGGCGCTCATTTTAAGTTTGGCAACCAGTTAGTGCTGTGTGTGTAGATGTTTGAGAACTTTATTATCCTAGTCTAAGGCAGACCTAAATAAATATAGGCTTTATAAACTCAAATAGTGATTTTCATTGTATTGGTAAAGCTGTTGGTTTTCTAACAGCATGCAAATGCCTATATTGTCATTAAAAACTTAAAATTACACATATGGGAGCATATTTTGCACTGACTCATGTAATTTCAAAGTGCATTCAAAACATTAGTTGCTTTTAAAAGACATGTAAAATAAGTATTAGTGCTACTACCCCATAGATAAGAAAACAAACGCATAAAGAATAAATGACTCCTTCCAGGTCAGACAAAATGGCAACCAAGGTTCCTGGATTCTTACCCTGGCACTTCTTGCTGTGATAAGTTACAGCCTCTTATTCATCATCTCTTTCATTCTCATCCTCTGGTAATGAAAAGTTGTCTTGGCTGAGTTATCGTCTGGAGCGAAGCGTCACGTCGTGGCATTCTCAGGTATGTAGGAGATCAGGACTTCAGTCTAACACTCTGTGCCCAAGTTCGGTGAGCTCCCTGATGGCTGTTTATGAAATAATTACGCACCTTTTCTGTTGCTGAACCAGCTGCAGGGGGAGGAGATAGTAGGAAGGTGACATTGGGTTTGGCAGACAGGTTAAGTGATGGCGTGCACAGGGGATTTCCAGCCTCTGTATGAGAGAGGATTTCCAGAGTAACTGAAGAGTATCTCCCAACTCATGTCTCGTTATGTCAGCTAGGGAGATTTATTCTCTCTCTGTTATAGAAACTGAGTGTAGGCAGACCATAATCCTCTCCATTTGGTATCATATTGATCTTTGCTATCAGAGTTTGGGGACAGAGGGCACTCTATAATGAAAAAGAAAGGGAAAAGCAGAGATTGTATCTTTGTGCTTGATATAGTCATCTGCAGGCTCTGTCTGTGTGGATTATGGAGGAAAATTAGAGTCTGATTCTTTCTGACTCCATACGTGGGCATAAGCCGGATTTCTCTGGGTGGGAGTTGCTAGCTCATCTCTAGCTGCCAGAAGCAGTGCCCGTGAACCTTCTTCAGCGACCCAGCTTCTTCCAGGCAGCTTGAATAGCAGAAGTATTCAGAGACTCCAGACTTGGCTCAGCCCTGATAGGTACTCTTGAGTAAATCATTCTGTGCCGCGCCAGAAGACCAAGTCCCCAGCAGAAAATGAACCTGTTGATGTGATTCTAATTAAGTTCTCGATTTAATGGCAGTCATTTTATTTTCATGGTGGCAGTCATTGTCCCAGCTAGCTAGAATAATAGAATTGTTTTTTCTTAAAGCCCCATTTATGATGTATCCTCTGGTGAATCTTAAGCAACAGAAAGAAGAAGCCTATAGCTATTTCAAAATGATGGTGTTTGTATGATTAAAAATGCCAGGATATCTTGCTTGAGACTAGTGACTGGGAATTGCTAGTAGAACAAAATGAACACTCATAAACTTAAAATACATTCTGCATTGATTCCTCTCCAGTCTGAGAGGGTCTTCTCTTTTTTAATTATTGGTTTAAACACCTGGAAGTTGAAGTTCTCATAAAATTAAAAACAGGTAAACAGAATCTTTAAGGAAATTAAGCAGCTTGGGATGTGATATGTTTAATTACACCAGTATAAAACCAGAACAACTCCACAGAAGATAATTAAAAGCAACTGAAACAAACTGACTGATCTCCTTAATAACCTAACGGGCTGTATCATTAAAGTATTCTATTTCAGTTACCTCAGTTCCGTATGCCTTTGAAAATTATCCTTAAGCTGGAGAGCTATAAAAACATCCAGCCTTAGTTACATTCCCTTTCAGCTTCTAAGGGTTTAGCTCTCCACAGCTAGATTAGAATTGGATTAGGTCTCTTCGCACCGCAGTACGTGTTGTACTGTAGATTTGAGAGCCTGGCAGTCTACTTGCAAATCCCGTCCTGCTGGCAAATGAATCTCCTGAACCGTTATAAGCCGCTGGTCATTATCAAAATGTTGGTGAAGGAAAAGGGAGGTGGTGCCTGGCAGCTCTGTGGTGCAGGGCAGATAGACGGAAAGGAATTTGGGGTGCATGAGGTCTGACTAGGTGCGTTGGAAGGCATGCTGAACCTGATTCAATGGAAGGCAATTTTTTTGTCCCCCTGTTATCTGCACAGTCCACAAAGGATTCAGGTGGGGAAAGTTACTTATCCAGCAGAACTGAGGGGTTTGGGTGGTCTGTCAGCTTCTTGCCAGGTTTTAGTCCCTTTCGCCCTTCTTTGGTTCTGCATTAACTGGAATTATCCACTATTGTTCCCTGCACCTATTTACCTCTATGAATCCTTCGAAATAAGGAACCAGTAAGATGTTATGAGGCCCTGAGCTTTCAAATCCTTTATTCCTTGAACATAGCTGACTCCTGTGATAGCTCAACTTAAAAACTCTGTTAGATTGACCCTGAATTTTGAAAAGAAATGTGCTTTTATAGTCCCCTCGGAGTTATGAATAATAATTTAGACTGACCTGCTGTGTATTTCTTGAGGAGCATTTACGAAATAAGGGTTACATTCATCCAGTGTTGTCTTTTGTGTATCAGTCATGAAATATTGAGAGTAAAATAACTGAAAGGACGGAGGATGCGTTTTGAATGGAGGTTGCGATGAAAATACGTGGGGTGGGAAAAGCATGACACTGCAGTGTGCTGCTGGTTTTAATAATAATAAAATAATAAATAAATAATAATAAATAAACTAACGAAATAAATGTAAAGAAGTGTATTCTGTTAGGAATTTGCACTCATGTTCTGAAAGGTTTCCAAGTTCTGAACATGTTTAGATCAGGTACCCTCATACCCGTGCATAACTTGTATGAATAGCAGCGAAGAGACTTTCCGTCTGCAATGCTCTATGATAACCAGCTCAAGTGTCTCTAACTATGTGTTGCTCTGAAGTGCGGTTCAGAAAAACAACCAAGAGAACAAATCATCGTCAGAACAGAGACCAAGATATTAAAGCCATAATTCAGCTACAAAGTTGACAGAGTAAGATGAGGGAGTGCAACTGCGGCACCATTAGCATGTAACAGGAGCCCTGATGTGTGTTGGAACGTACTCTGCCTGAAAAGAATTGCTTGTCCTTACAGCGGTGTCTTATTGTCGTTTTGGTCCTTTGCAGCGTCAGGGAGCATTAAACAAAAGAGCAGGTTGGGGTATCTAAAAAAATAAAAAAATAACGTGACTTTGATCTAGGCTGATAGAGTGCCAGGAGCCATAGGGGTCTTTGTGAAAAGCTCCAAGCTCTTTAAACCTTATTTTCTTCCCTCACAAATAAATGAAATATTGACAAAATCCCTTTAGCTGGCTGCTGCGATGTGCCAGCTGAAGAAGCTGGTCTGTATCCCTAGCTGCCTTCCTGGCAGCGTCCAAGCCTTGTGTTGGATGTGCTCGCCCAGTTGCTGATGCGGTTGGCAGGGCTCGCGGAGGGACAGGCCTGGAGCTGCTTTCCACCTGAACCGCTCTGGTGTTCGCCTTCAGTCGTGCAGATGTCCTCATCTTCCTGACAGATCCTTAGTAAAATTTCAGTTATCTCCTACAAATTGCTTCCGCTGCTGGAAAGAAATCCCGATGTCCAGGTGAGAATTATAAGGGCCGAGGGGTGCTCTCTGATTCCCGACTTCCCACAGCAGCTCTTTCTGCAGCCCTGTGGGCCAGTGGAACGCAGCTTGGGGTTGTAGACCCTTTCTGGGTTGGTTGCTGGTTCAACTCCAGTTCATTACAGTACCAATTCCAAATCCCTATAACGCAATAACGTCTCAGCAAAAGCAGCTGAACAAGTCGGCAGTGTGAGCGTAGCGCCCAGCAGACAGATGAACACGATGAATTCAACCCGTGAATTAGGAAACCGTTGTGACCGCATGGGAAGACCGTCACTGGTGGCCTGATAGCTACAGCAAGAGATGGGCCGGCCCAGAACGGGCCTTGAAGAACACACTCAAACTGCAACAAAGCACCCCGCGGGGCTTTAGACAGCCACTAAGTGCCTTCCTGGTGCCGGATTTCTGCCAAGGACCTGCAGTAAGGTAGGGCTGGTTTGCTCCCTCCAGGCAAAAGGTAATGGAGAGGTTAAAGCACCGTGGTAGAAGATGGCAGGTAATGAGGGCTGGCGCAGCCGCTTCCCGCTCAGTGCTGGTGTTGATGACAAGCGCAGAATTTGCTGGCTGTCTCCAGCGATGCCAACAATTTCCAGCACTAACTCAACCTTTCCTTTTTGTTTTAAAAGTGGGATTTTTGCCGAGTTGCCGTGAATGCTTTCTGCTGGGTGTACAGATGGAAATAATTCAAGAATTGAAAAAGATCTTTTTCAGTACTGGGATCTTTGCCCAGAAGTAACGTTGAAAGTTTGACCGGGGAACCTTTCTTACTGCGATTACAGCTATTACTTCGGAGTGCGGTGTCCGTGTAAGATGTGCCATTGCTCTGGTTTCTGCTGACTGACAGGTTTGGACAGACGTTTCTGCAGACACCGCTGCTGCTGCTGGCAATTATGATCTTTGCAGCTGCTTCTGAAACACTTTCCTCTAATTCATTCCTTACCTACCTGAGCCTACCAGACCTGGTATTCCTCCCACGCCTGTTACCACTGCTACAGTCATGTAGTCAGTGTTAGTACTACAAACACATTTCAGTGTCTTTTAGTTAGAAATAGGAAGACATTGACTGGGTCATTTAAGTGTTGCTTCTGGATAGCGATTCCAAGGGCTTCAGGTGCCCATTATTAATTAAGTTTGCAGTTTTATTATTCTGCTGTTCAGCAGGCAGGGCTTTTTTATATATGACCAGTAATATATTTGTCGTCAGAGGCTGAAAATAATAAAATCTGTCCTTGGAACGGCAATTTCCTCTTCATTTGCATCTGATCTCACCTCATTTTAAAGGTTCTAGGTAGACAAGAAAATATTCGGTGATTGTCGTGGAAGGATAGTGAGTAATCCTGTTGATTGCAAATTAACGGTCGTATTATTTGTGAGGACAATTTGACAACCATTTGCTCGTTTTTATTACAGAACTTTCATAGTATCTTACAACTTTTTTCTTAGGCATCTGTGCTTGCAGGTGCGTGTTTGGCTATTAAGGGTGCTGTAGCTTACGTGCCTCCAGTACTTGCCTTATGGGACTCTGCAGCACGTCCCGGCCAAGTAAGATATCCACGTGTGGGTTGCTGTTCATCAGCTGTGTGGTACCAAACTGACACGGCCCTACGTTAGATATAAAGGGATAGATGGTGGCTATCCTCTCGCAATACAGACTAGATTCTTGGAATTTACCTAATTTTGGATAGAGAAGGGTGTTGAACTTCCAGGTAACCTTCAAGCAACATCTTCAAAAGAGTGTTTGGCAAATTTTGCAAGAGCACAAGGAATTTCCCCCGTGATTTAAGAAGTCCCTGTTTCCTCCACAGATGGTGGAACATGAGCTCCCATCGACTTTGAATGCTTCTGGTAAAGAACAAAACATACGGGTGACGATCAATTCAAGTATTTGGAGATTTGAGAGCATCTTTCCGTGCTGTGTTGGCATCCAGCTCTCTTGGGACTTGGCAGTAACTTGGCTGAAGTTTTCAACTCCTTCAGATTTTACCTGGATAGCGGGCAGTGACAGGTGACTTTATCAAAGGGACATAATTCAAGACCCTGTTTAGCTGCAGACAGAGTTCCTCAGGCTCGGTCCCAGGTTCCTGTGCTCCTACGTGTCAAATTATCTGTCAGCTCGGAATAAATTTCCATTTTTATGCTGGCCAATCTCAGATAAGTTTTCCCACCCTTTTAGTAGTTTTTCTCAGCTCTTCACAAAGTCACCTCTTCGCAGCAGTAGATAGAAGCTACAGCAATATTTCTTGCTATTACGACGTTGCACATAGCCTGGGCTAAACAGGAGGAGAATGAGATAGGAAAGTCGTAGTACAGATGTATAGATACAAAACCTATGGGTAGTTCTTTGGGATTATGTTAGTAATCTCCTAAAGCAATTGTGATACTAGAAATCAGATAGCACTTGTGCTTTAAGATAATGAGTGTCAGACACCGGCCTATAGCAAAATAAAAGTACAGTAAAAAGGAAAATAGAACTGTCAGGGGATGTTCTAGCTGAAAATGAAAATGCCAAGTATCGGTGATAAAAGGCAAAGTAAATATTATAACTTATGTCGACTCAGCCCTATCAGGTGCTCTGGACACTTGGATGTTGTTTTAGAACAGATTAATTACGATGATACTTCTTTAAACACTGGCAACAGCAGTCCCCCATCACATCCCATCGTCTGTGCTGCGTGCCAGCCGCGTGGTCTCAGGTACAAATACGCAGTCGAGGTTTCAGCTAATTACTGCGGATACTAATTGCAAAGTAGGTGCGGGAGCAAAGGCTGTGCCAGACTACAGGAGCCGGTCTTAGGGCTAAAAAAGGCAAATGACTTAGGGCAAGCAGGAGCCTACGCAGATTAATGTAGCAGTGCAAGCTCTTGAACAGCAGCACATCCAAAGTGACCTGATTTACAGAGCCGTGGATGGTGCTGGGGAGATTAAACGAGTTCTCCTACATCCATAAACGCCAGGAACAGAGCAGGATTTACAGTCCTGCCGCTATGCTCCTCGTCCTGTCCTCTGCTGCCAGGACATCCCTGCATCTCGGGCAATTTCTCTCCGTATACATAAGACATTCCGTGTTTTAGGGTGCTTGGAAGCCAGAGTCAGTTCTGATCAGACTTCTTCAACGTGTTAAAGTAAAACTCCACATCAGAGCAACCCCGTATTTTGTCACATCCAAATTTTAACGCCGTGACTTGAATGTATGTGTTTTTATTAAGTACAACGTATTAACAACATTGTTTAAATCCCTTCTACTGTTGATGCATTCCTAGTATGAAGAAAACCAGGGAAACCACTTTGCAGTCCTAGTGAACTATTTTCCTGTCCAAGTCTGCTTAATCCTTGGCAAAATGCAGAAGAAATGGTAGGGTTGATGAGTGCGATTCATGAAAAAGCTGACAGCGCCGTAAGTATGGAGCTGGCTCATTGACCTGCGGGTACGGCAACTTCAACATCTGAGGGGAGAAGGGAAGTGGTTGGGATAAGGGTTAAACGCCAGGTGCCTTGGTGAGGTAATCCAGTCTACATTAAGCATTCATTTTAGGCCAATTTGGTGTATGCTCAGTGGCACAGCAGGGGAAAGCAGTGTCCTGACAGCGCCTTTCCCCATGTCAGAGGTCCCTGTGCTTCTCACCCAGTCTAAATCAAACTTCTCCCTAAACCACCAAATGCCCCTCTTCTGACGACAGTTGCCTCTGCGGAGGGGTTGCAAAGAACACTCTTTGCTGTAGTTCTTCCAAAAAACACACTGGACCTGCATTTAGGAGGGGGGAGAATCCATAGGGAACTTCTTCACTGCAAGCTAATTCAAACAGACTGTTCAGGTATTCAACAGACATGAAAAGAAAGATGTTGTCGTTCATTACAGTGCCTGGGTTTTACAGCACACTGTTGCTTTCTTTGACTGGGATTTTGCATTCTGATGATACAAGCTTCATTTTTAAGCAAAATTTCTCACTAAGCCAAAATTTCCCCTAGGGAAATTTCAGCCCTTTGGCTGGGTGATAATGTGATTACAGATGTTTTATTTTTTAATTTTTTAAACGGGTTACTAAGGTGGCTGAATGCGATGCCAAGATCTAGCAGTCGGTATTAAGACTTTTGTTCCTGCGTATCCGAGATGGGAATTTCATTTTAATCACTGCAAGTTGGAGTTATGAGGTTCAGATAAAATAATAAGTATTTGCAATTATGCGGCTGGAGCCTCCTGAGGGATGTAAAATTCACCTCAGACTATTATGGGGTAAGCATACATCCCAGTTCTCAACTTGCAGGATCCTCTCTGAAGGAAACCGGGTGCTTCTACAGCGCTTTGCCAGTCCCGGGAGAGCTGGTGATGTACGCAGAGGCGTGGGGATCTGCGTAACCTTCCCAGCCCCTGCTCACTCGTTCAGTTCCAGGAATAATCTGATCTTTGGGATGGAAGTTTTCCTCGTTTATGTCCCTGCTTTCCTCACCCACGTGTTGTAATGTTGGCAGCTTCTACTGCAGTTTGCAAGATGGGGTTCTGCATTGCTCAGCGTTGGCATTCTGCTGCGAGTGACCTACCAGCCCCTGGTCTTGCAATGGCTGAACGAGTTACGCCCTGCTGGGGGCAGAGCCAAGTAGTACAGAGCTGCTCAAAGCCTTGACTACGAGGATATTTGGGGGAGCTCATACATTTTAAAATGATTTTACTTTAGAAGGTTAAGGAGTTACAATGCCCAACTGTTCCTAAGGGAGAGGCGGGTGGCATTGTGCTCGTTTGCCTGAATGGGGAGGAGATGCAGGAAAAAACCAGCTTGCCCAGAGTCGCTTGGTAGCAGACAGAAGCAAAAGCTGGGTTGTCAGACGAGCTGGGTTGTCAGATTAGACTGCCTGGAAAGTGGTTTCATTTCGAGCACTCTTTGAACAGAAGCGGTTCATTACTGGATGTTACACAAATGCCGTTGTACACACACAAGGACTCATGATGCTCAGGCTGGTAGGTAGCCCCTGGGGTGGCACAGCTGTACTGTGGCGTGTCCTGAAGAGGAACAGAAGAGTGCAGGTCTCTTCTGAACAATTTCCTCTCCAGAGCTGCCCCTGCTGCTCATAGGACAGCTTGCTATTGGTGTGCCATGTTCTTTTTCTTTTTTTCCCCCTTTTTTTTTTGTGGAAGTTGTGGTAGGTTTCTCCTGGTTTTATTTCTGTTCACTGCCATATGCCTGAGGGAGCTGAAAGGTTTTGTCTCCTTCCTTCTTGTCTATGGAACAGTTAGTGTATCTCGCTGTCAAATTAGAGGTAAAGTTACACCTTAGATATTTACTCATTTAAAAAGCACTGAGAGGACGCCCCCACATCTGGAACGAATTCCTCTAGAGATCAACAATGCAAGCAACAGCCTCACAATAACATTTGACACCTTTTTTTCTTTTTTTTCCTAATGACATAGACAATTAAGACCACTCTGCTGACCAGGGGCAGAAGAGATGTACCTATAACTGCATTTCTTGTGTTTGGGAAGGAGCGATGAGCACCACGTGTTCTTCAGGTCAGAAGCCCTGCAGGTTGGGAGCTTGTAATTCTGTTAGCATTTTAGATGAACTCTGGAACTTGTACAGATTTGCATTCCTGCATGCACACACTCGCACATAAATGCTAAAATATCTTCTATTTTCAGCACCAGAGAGCTCACCTCCGGTAAGCAAAGCACTAGGGAACAGAGGCACCACTTAGAATAGATTAAATTCCAGCCACAAAGAAACATCATTTGGATTTTTTCTTGCAGGAGACGCTATGCTCTGTTTCTTCAAACCCCAGAGTATGAATAAAACTTGTATTATTGAGGCAAATAGCTTAGGGAGTTTCAAATACGGATTATACAATTATATGAAGAAGAATAGGTAGGAAGAAAAGAGAAGGGCCATCAAGCTGTCTGCGCCTGCTTATAAATTCATCACCAGTATGCGGGTAAGGCAAAAACCCCCTAAGTGTTGCCATCAGGGAGAAGATCCCTACGTGAGCGGAGACGTCTCTTGCAGCAGTGACTTTGGACGGATTTCTAGGCTGCTACCTTGAGATGTTTTGAACAGACGCTGTTTCCAGGAGGTGATTGTTTTGCTCTTTCTGCCTCAAATAGCTAAATGCTTTTGATTACCTGTCACCTATGGAAGAAGCATGCTGCCAACCACATGGGACTGATCTGAGCTCAGAACAGATTGTTTTTATTCCTGAGCTTTGAGTTCTGCCTTATATGTAATTATTCCCTAGCATCAGAGGCAAAGGGAACCTGGACCCCTCCACTCTTAGCACCGTGCAGGTGTTAGGTGTGCTACACGATCTGGAGGAACAGTTTTTGTCTCTAAGCTTAACTTTAGGCTTACCTAAAGTGCCTAACTTAGTGAAATAGCAGGCTGCTCTTCTCAGGCAGGCGAAGGGTATGCAAACCTCTCTGGGCTATTCACAAGAAAACCATACCCTGGCTGGCTTAAATCACCTTCTAGAGGTGTCTCATTCTTTGCGCTGGCTCTGGAGAGAACCAAAGGAGACCGAATATCTAACTGAAGCTGTAGTTCCTCAATGCGTGGGCTTCGTTGGCTCTGCCTGCTTACACAGTTCCATTCTCGTGCCTTGCCGCTCCTTCCCAGCTCAGCTCCATCTCCCGCTTGTGCCAGCTCAGCTCTTTTTGGGACCATACAGGAACATGGCTCAGTGTCTTCTTAGGACATTGCCCAAACATGCCTGGCGTCGCACAGTTCGGTGTTCTTCGTCAAAGAAGTTGGTGGCTTATATGGAAATAAATTTGTAGATTGATGGGGGCTTCACAGATACCAGCAGCATGTCCACTGAGCCCAGTGCAAAAATAGCCTCATCCCCCTAAAATGGGGATGTTTCCCAAATAAAGGGGGATTCATTTCCATTAGATGATGACATTGCAGGAGCTGTGGCGCATTGATGAACGGTTTTGATTCTTTCCAGTAGAAAGAATTAATGCACACACGTGCCCAAGTGAGAGTGGCATCGCTCCCTCTGCGTTTTGTGAACTGGCTGTTACTGAGAGGGTAAAGCCAGGATGGCTCTGGATAAATCTTTATCTGAGTTAGCAACAACGAGTTTCTCTCTTTGTCTCATTTCATAGGCCATTGACCGGTGTTCCCATGCAACCATCTTTTAATAGAAAAGAAAAATTTCCTCCTAGGCAAGGGAAAAATAAATGAAAAGATTATTTGCTTGGACACATCATCTGGAGCAGGGAAATCAGTTGGGATCATTTATTCAGCAAAAGAAGCAGGGGAACCAATGAGGAGAAATGACTTATGGCTCAGGAGAAGTGTCCCACCCTGTTTGCCAAATGCTTTTTGTACGTACGGGACCTCTGCTTTTATTTTCTGCGGTTGTGATCCTGAAATAAACGTGGTTGCCTTTATAGCAGCCAGCTCTGTTGTTGTCACCTCTGGAACTTCTGTGTACTTCAGGGTTGCTGGAGGGGTGTCTGCCCTCCCGAATTCTTCTCTGACTGAAACTGAGGGATGGTGTGTGATTTATCTCAGAATTACAGATGCCCCCATCCAGCTGATTGGCACATCCTGTAGCGCCGAGACTGCCTTCCACCAGCTGGGGGGTGCCAGGTACTGCTGGAAATTTGCCTTTCCTTTAAGATCTCTTCAGCACCCCTCACTGCAACAAGCCGATGTGACTGGTTAGATTAGCAGTGCATTGACATTTTTTCCCTCCCAAACAAGCTGAGAGGAAAAGAGTGCGATACGTGGTTAAATTGCATCACTTCGGGCAGCACCTGCAGAAATAATCACCGAGTGTGTGCCCAAAAGCGGGTTGGCAGAAAATCTGTAGAGAATTTCCGCTCACAGGCAGTGATCAGCCCTAGATGAAGTCTGCAGAGCACGTCCCGCGTTCTCTTGAAGCCCCATAAAGCCGGCAGTCCGTGTTACTGGGCAGACACCGATGTGATCTCTCACCGCCATACACAGCCCCACCATTCTGCAAGTGAGCAGGTAGCTCCGTGTGATCCATCTTTTATTTTGCCTTGACATCCTTCGGCACTGAATCTGAGCAGAAATGATTCATTTCGTTCTTCAGTGTAGTTAAGCCCCTTGTAGGATTGTACTGTGATATTAGAATATATATATGTGTGTGTGTAATGCCACCGTTTGGGCAGGAAGGAGACAGATACAGACTGGTGAGCAAGGGGGTTTAGAGGTTGCTGTTCTCTAGCAGATGTTTGCCTACAACACCAAGATTCAGATTCCTCTGGGAAGCTCTGCGGCTTCTTGAAAGGGAGTTTAACAAAACCTGCTTTCGCATTTCATCCTGTATCGGGTAGTTAAGCCACTAACCGCCTCTTGTTGATCCCCAGGAGCCAAAATCTGAAACCTGATTGCGGTGCTTTGTGGTCCAGTAACAGGTGATAATTTTCAAACGCTTCTCTTTTGAAGCACTGTTGCTACAAAACAGGTAGGAGCACACAGTTTGGAAGCCATACGGGGCTTTTCAGCTGGGCACAAGGTCTCCTTCTTCCCGAAGGAGAAAGGGAAGGGTGTCTGGTCCAGTGACTGGACAAAACAGTGCAGGAGCAGGGCTGACCCTTGGCTGCTGGAGCAGGGAAGCCATGCAGGCAGGGTCAGGGAGAACCGGGCTGCAGAAGCAAAAGGAATGGAGGCAAAAGCCCGGAGAGGTCCCCCAGCAGAGGTCAGTGATCCCCTGGGATGGAAGAAGACATCCAAAGACTAGTATCACAGGGCAGTGATAGAGGTATTGAATATTTCTGGTATTATCTAGCATGGCAAAGATTTAGAACTGCAATACTTTGTTGCAGCAATGTCTGCATGCAGCAGGTGATGGTACCTGACCATTTTAGAGCTACCTTAGCAAGAAGCATGCATGTTGTTCATGGGTAGCCAAAGAGCTAGTCTGTGAACTGAGAAATGAGGCTGTTATCAGTGAAAAGCAGAGTTACCACAGAATGTTAGGGATTGGAAGGGACCTTGAAAAGCATCTAGTGCGATTCCCCATCTCACACATGATAAAATCAACTGCCTGTTGGGAATTCTTGTGCAACCTTCCACACAGAAAGGAAACTAATGTAAAGGTGGACCTTCTTTTCCTCTAGAAATGTTGCTGTTCACATAAAAAACATATTAATCTTAACACAGAAGGGTCCGGTCTTTGTGTATCATAGACAGGTTTACAGACAGCCATAGAAGGTTCAGGAAATTGTATTGATTTACCAGAGGGAATCTAAAACATTAAAAATAAGGCGTTTTGTTCTGTCCAACGAAACAGAAGAAAGCTGTTTTCCACAGCTAACAATTCCTGCCTGATTCTCACATGCTTCTAGATGCATGAGGACGAATAACCAACTCAAGCACAAACAGGCTTCACGAAAGCAAGCTCTTAGGATGACAATGGAAGTTATCAGGAAGCTCAAAAATTTTGCAATACGAGTTGCATACGGGAAACTAAATGGTAATGAATTTTGAAATCCCTGGCTGAATTAGGCTGGTTTCAGAGAGGCGTAGGAAAGTATAACTTTTCCCTGGGTGTATATTTCCACCAATTCATCCGTTTTTCTGCATAGCGTTTTTCTAACAAGAGATTGATGACTATAGTTTCATACTCACAGGGGGAAAAAAAAAAAGGACCTGTGCATGAAGTACTGTCCTCATCGCTTTAATTGTTAAAAGGAGTCCCAAGGATGTTGTCCAGCCATCACCTTTCAGAAGCAGTGCTCCGACTGCAGTTACATAGCTGATGACTGCATTGAAAATGTTTCTTTGCCAGATCTGAACTGTGTTATTTTGGTTTGACTTGGCTCTGTAAAAAACATGACAAATGAATTGTACCTACCTGAAGGTGCTGTCTCACAGCCAGGATTGCAATTTTTTGGTAACTTCATTATTGCAGAAGCTGGTCCGAAAGCCAAAGCACGCTGACCGAAACATTAATAGGATATTTAATTCATGTACTTGAGATAAGCTATGAGATAAACATAAAATGAGTATTATGTTTAATTTGGGTGAATGCATATGTTTATGCATGCAACCACATCTGTTCTCTTCTGGAGGGAATCAAAACCATCCATCTGTTTATTTTAATAGCTTCCAGTCTGTGGATCTGGATTCTCTTTCATGTTGGATTTCAGGGCCTGTTTTTGTAAGCCAAGTGATTCAGAGAATGAGAGCTGAAAAGCCCTGGAATTCCAAGAGCTATAATGTGCTATATATTTACATGCCATCATTTCAAAATTAAGTCAGATATGTTGAAAACAATATGTTGATTTGAATGATAGAGGAGATTTAGGAAAGGAACGCTGAAAACTGTATAAAACTACTGCCTGGCATAGCAAATACTGTCTGTCGTGTGACAGAAGAGATGCTGCACAGCCTGCACCCCTCTCCCTATCCGCTTGACAGCTGCCTCCAGAGTGCCATGACTGTTCCTGAATGTACGTGGATACATTTCTTCAAGTAATAATGCCGTATGTCCACTCCTGAGTAAACTGTAGTCTGAAAGTTGGCACAAATTCGATAAATTCATGAATTTTATCAATGGAAAAATCATAGGAGTAAAGCACAGGGATCACTGAGACACAGCTTGTTAAAAAGAATAACATCTTAAAAATTTCTAGGTGAAGCATCCACCGCCTTTGTCAGCTTCGCCATCTCTAGAAGGTTCGGCTATGATTTGATTGGAGATCCATCGCTGCTCCTGAGAACACAGGTATGTAAGGTGGCCAAGCCATAAAGATGCTCTTCTCCTCAACCTCCTTGTTTGAGCTCCACAGCCCCGTTCTGCTTTCACATATGCTGCTAATGCTGAGTTAGTGCCCCGCAGCACAGTATCTACAGCTGTTGTGATAGGTGAGGTGATTCCTTTTTAGAGTCACCGCTGGTTTTGGAGGTAAGTCCTGAACACTCACGCTCACACTGCAGATCCTATGATACGCGTCTGCATCCAGCCATCCTGAACTACTGTACCTGTCCTCTGAATTCAGTCGCCATTCCTCAAAGACTTTATTATCAATGGAAAAACTTTGCTCGGGTTAGAGCCAAGGTCTTTGGCAGATTATCACTCTCTGTCCAATCTCACTAAGAGAGAACGTTGAGGTTGTATGTGTGGATCGTCCTGGTAGCCTTTCTGACTCACGTTCTGCTAAAAGCCATACACAGAAACAGCCTCCCTAAAAATGTTCCTCAGGGGACTACTGCTGCTTGTGAATTGACTGGTTAGATCATATTTTTCTAGAACTACTTACCTCCATCAAAGTGTATGGATCAGACATTTTCACTCTTGCTCATGCGGCTTAAGAAACTGTAAGAAATCAGGGACTTGGCAGAAACAGCTCTTTTAGTGAAAGCGAAGCATAAAGCTATTAAGTATGGCAAGAGAATTCCCCCCAGGTTCTGCTGAAGGTCTCGTGGGTTAAAGGCCAGCTTACAAAGCAGGGTCATCTGTGCAGCCTTGCCTTTACTTTTCCTCCCTGGTGCAATATCAGTTTGTAGGTTACCCACGCTATTTGAGCCACAGTGGTTTTGCTTTCAGCAATCCGATCATTGCTCCTTAACGAGTGCAAGGAAAACAAACTCCCACATGTTCAGTTTCTCCTACTCACTGTATGAGTCTCTTACCCAATTTATTCAGTTAATCCCCTGCAGAAACTCATTGCCGTTGGAAAAGCTTGGGTGGAAGCTTTGAGTTCTCATGAATTCCAACTGTGGCTGTTGCCACTGCATACCAAATTCCAATATAAATTGGTTTTGATTACAGTACTTAGAAAAATGTTCATAGTGATCAGGTTTATTTTTACTAAAATCAACAATATAGTTTGTAAAGCCCTGTGCAGGGCTTCTCTCGTAGGGCACACGTTCATTTGATAACTTAAGCTTGTAGTTCTCCCAGTGGTAAATCTGTTTCTTTGGCACGTCGTACCTGATCAAAAGCTCTGATGACACGTGGAACAAAGCTTTGAACTAGTGCAATCTCTGTTTGGTTTGAGTCTGTTTTAAAAACGTTGTATAATAACTTTCTCCGCAGATTTTATGACAAACCAGGCATCATTTATCTTTACAGAGCTGGCAGAAAGCCAACACAAACCACAGAGGCTGCACAGCCACCTGAGCACATGCTTTGGCTAGTCTGATAAAACGTGTGATGGTGTTGTTCTGCCTCATCCCATCAGTTACACTGCCAGATTACCTAGTCCTTCATCTGACTGACATTAAAATCGAACCACAGCCTCCATCACTGGGTGAAGCTGTCCAAATAGAGGAAGTGTAGCTGGAACTATGATTAAAGGCCACTCAAGGCCAAGTTTCTTAAGCAAAATCCGTTTGGGGAGGCTCTGCAACACACACATGGAGGTGCCCACAGGGTGACTCAGAAGGCCGGAACACCTTCTGCTCCGTTAGCTCCTACTGTACTTGGGTGCCTCTGCAATTCAGTTTGCAATTTTTCAACCAGGACGCCCCAAAATCAAAACCCTCAGGTATTCATGGACCGCTCTAGGAGAATTAGACCTTAATCTCTCTGGTTTGATCTCCCTGTAAGTTATACTGGTAATAGAAATGCTGCAAACAGCTTAATGGTTGTGACAGAAAGCTGTTCCCAACGGCAGCTTCCCACGCATTTAATACAGAAAAGCCTCGCATGCCTCCAGTGGGAGTGGATACACAACTTTTGTATAATAGCCAGCTCAAGATCCTTACAGTGCGATGCTCAAATTCAGAAAATGAGGGAACAGGGGAAAAAAATAACAACAAAACCCTTAAAATTGCGTTGGAAAGACATGATCAGTTAAAGAAGGGTTCCCCCTACCCAGTGCCACACACTCCCAAGGAGATGAGACTTTGTTCGTCAAGTCTCTGTTTTTAATCTTCCCAAGTACCGTTTGAATCCTTTGATCAGGTTGTGCATATATGACACAGGAGCTGACACCTCGGAGATACGAAGTTCTTGCAAGTTTCATGAAAGTAGGAATCCAGGTGGAAGAGGCAAATCCTGTTAAAACTCCCAGAGAGAGGTGATCTGTAGGACTCACCCAGGATGTCACAGCACGGGAAAGTGAGCTGCCATGAGTAGCCAAGCCTTAGAAAAGCTTCACTCGTTTTTCACCTTATTAAGCATCAGACCGTATAAACACAAGGCAACCCCACAGGAAGCCAAGCTTCATTAGTTTCTGCTGCTGACAGACTGCTTACCAGTGGTTTTGTTACGCTGAGAGTAGAACTGTTACATTTTTCCCACGTACACATGACCGTAGACTTGCATCCTTAATGGCTTGCATACAGATGCCCAACAAGAAAGGTTTAAAATCAGAACCCTGTTAGAGGAGAGGGATAATATGTAATATACGTGGCCCTTGTGACTGTTTTTAATAAGCAGAACCCAAAGATGCGGTGCAGAGAAATCCAAAGTTGTCTGCGTTGTGTATTGTGCTAAGTGTGGAATTGAATCCCAGTTTCTCCAAACCTCCAAATCCATTTGGATCAGATACCCTTTGACTGAAGGGACCAGGGAAATTAAGTAAGCCTGCCACAGCCCATGAAAGTAATGAAGTGACATACATCTTTCTTCTTGTCTGCGTTGTGGGCTTTTTCTGGCATTTCTATGTTAGACAAAATCCTGACAGTGTCTGAATGCCCTAGCAAGCAATTCTATTCCCTTATGGAGATATAATAAGAAAATACCCTGTGCAGCTGTTCTAGAGCTCGATTTGTCCTTACAGGTAATTTAATTGGTACAAAATGTACGTTTGTCAGTACAGCTACATCTATACTGGGAGCACTTTGCCACTTCAGAGTAGTGGTACGCTTGTATTTGTAAAATGTTGTTGGAAGTGACATCGCTGAGCACCTGTGGGCAAGGACCCAGTCTTGTGCCAACCATAGCGAGGTCCTGGATCCAGAATCAAACTCCTTAGGCTCCAACAGAGTAAAATGAGTAAAGTATAAGAATGGACTACGGGATTCTGCACTTCAGCTTCCAGGGTGCCCACCAAATTCATTGTCACCTCACTCTTCACAAATTTTGCCTGACAAAAAAAAAAAAAAGGCTAGGAGAACATACTGTATTTTCATCTACACATGCAAAAGTCTCATACTGAGCCATGTCATCATTCATTTGTAAAAGCAGTAGCCTCGGTGCTTTGAACCACAAACACCTATCAGCTGGGTTCTGATCCTTGTCATAAACCAGGATCAGGGAACAAGTATTAGACTCTAGCGTGACGGGGGATAGATCTCTCCTTGGCCCCCATAAAACCCATTCCCTCCCCTTATAAACAGGGAATGGCTGTCCCATTTTGTGAGAACTACTTGGAAATAATTTGACAGTAAAATTAATGACTATTAAGGGCTTAAGAGAAAAGATATTCCAGCAAAATCAACGTGCCCATCAACTTGAAAGCATGCAGGCAGACATCAGGCATACAGGTAGGTAGGCCAGCACGTGCAGCTCCATGCCATATTTCTTAGGGAGGAAAAGAAGAATATTTCCAAATTCTTTCTGCATCTGAACCCAGGAGTGCCAGGCTGCTGTCATCTATTTCTGGTTAAGCAATCACGGCCTGGATTGCTGAGGCTTGGAAGTCAGCAGCCAGGCTACTGCGTTAGCCATCACGCATCAAAGGGAGAGAAGCGAGCTGGCAGCGCTGTGTGCAGGCTGAAACCTCCCCCAGTGCTCCAGCTCAAGAGAGCTTATTTAATTTAGAGAACAAACAAAGTGCACTGGCAGGAGTGCTCATTCATAGATAGGCTTTACATCTTTCAGAGACCCTAGAAATATGAGGAAATACGTAAGGATCATCTTTATTTATTTATTTTTTTCTTTCCTAGGCAGGCATAGATTTAGTGGAAACAGGCGGAGGTTGCAGACTTCTCCCACCCTCCACATTTGTGAGGTCTGGTGCAGCACCACGTTGACTGTCATGCCAGGCGCTGTGCTAGTGGCCATGCAGGCAACGTGCATCCAGTCTGAGGAGGTCTCTGTGTGCTCCTCAGCGCCCCAGCACGTTGCATTACAGACACCCAGTCTCCCTGTGAACCTCCTTCACCCTTGTGCATCTGTACCAAGCTGCTGGGATTCCAACAGGCAATTCCTAGTACGTGAGGCTTTGACCGACACTGTCCATTCCACGATATGAAGATCTAGTCACAATACAACGTGGGATGGTGATGGAAAGACAATCCAAACACTTCCAGAGTAACAGAAATGTACGTCATTTTCCACTGCCATAGAAATTTATGCCATTTCCACCTTTGAACTTACATTGTAATTAGCTTCATTTGAAGGAAAGACATAAGGAAACAGTCTAACTTCCATAAGAGGAAACCTTCTCCCTGGCCTGAGATCTCACAGAAATCAGTAGGTTTGGTGGGCTTTTGCATTGTGGCAATTTCTGATTCATTTGCCGGAATACCTGATCCTGAAGAACAGCAAATCAGTGTAGCTCTGCGAGAAGGATAAGAGGGGGTTCTTGGTGCAGCTCAAAGTTGAATTGAATTGATTGGAATGAATTGTTGCAGATCTTTGTGATGCACTTGGCATAAACATAAAAAAACATACAGTATCAGTAACATTCAGCTCCATTTTTACATCAAAAGAACCAACAACCCTGCAGCTGTGCTGAATAAAAGCAAATCTGCCTCTTAATGCAAGGCAAATGCCCATCATCATTCTTAACCAACAAAGTGCATTATAGTGCATCAATACTAGTATGCAGTGCTGCAATATTAATTGCAATAATGCAATCAATGCATTAATACCAGTAGGAGACTTAACAAAGCTGTGGAGCCAGGATTGCCAGAACGTGTTCAGAGTCCTGCCAATACACTGCGTGGCCGTGAAAGAGGTGAACAGTGAAAGTCCTTGTACAGTTTCCCTGTACCTTGGTTTCTCCAAGGAAAATAGTTAATAACTGGTCAGTTGTTTTTTACTCAAAACCTTAAAAATCGTGGCTTTAGAGAATTGGAAGTTAAAACTGTTTACGTTGTTTTGTTCTTGCTTTCCAGTAGGACAGAGTGGATCGGCCAGTGCTGTGCATTGATCCAGTGAGAAAAAGAAAAAAAAGGAATATTACAGAGACACGATTATATGCAACTTGCAGACCCTTCCTATTTTCCTATTTTAAACTAGTTTGTTTAAATTTGTCTAAAAATCTGAACAAAAACACAATTTCGTTTATCCCAGATCCGTTAGGAAGAATTAAGCTAAAGAAAATTAAAGCCACTATTCAACCAAAGGCAGGGAGTTGGACCACATGCAGACAAAGCCGGTAAGAAAGCAGACGGACACAGTTCCTTCAGTTAGCAAAGTTGTCTTGAGGACTAAAGCTTCACCTTTTCAATTCTTAGCTCTTACCAAATTCTTTCTTCCTAAATCCAGAGAGAACACACCAAGAACAATTCAGATCACCTGTGTCATTATTGAGGATTAAGGAGCAAAGAGTCGAAATCGTTTCTTAATTAGAAGTCGAGGGGAATGGGATTGGGGCATCATTACGCAAACAAAGCAAAGCGCCCGGTACAATAGGTGGTAAGTAGGCCATTAGCTCTGCTAAGTACCTCTTCTTTAGCTTCAACGAGGAGAGGCAGTTTAGCTAGGAAAAAGGGAATTAGCATGAACATATCCCATCTAGCTAAAGATGTGCTAAACTCGGTACCAAGGCCCCTCAAATTAGTAAAGGGATAACATTTACATAAAAAACACTCTGTTCTTTTTCCATAGTGCCCACACGGGATGCTCGGATTTTAATGCAGATGCTAATCAAGACCAAGGTAATCCGAGTTTACAGTGGTGCTTGGTGGAAGACATCGGGCAAATGGCTCTTAAAAATACCTCCTCAGCCCTTGGACTGCAGCGAATCGGTTAGTTCGTGGTTTCCCTTTCCCCAGGCTGCAGTCTTGAAAAGAAACACCAAACCCTTGAAATCTTTGCCCTGGTGTTGTTGCAGAAAGTGTTCGTCTTAATTTTGGACAAAATGCTGTGAAAAGGATCCAGAAAATCCTGTGCTCCCATACAAACCACCTTTGGCAGAGTGCTCAGCTTGCTTTCCGTCTGTTTTTGTGTTGCAGAGCTTCCAGGGGGAGGTTTGGGGGAGGAAGGCTTGCTGACTCCCAACACACTGCTAATCCTAGCCAAGGAGCAATTAAGGCGGCATGCACAGAGCCATTTAGCTTGTGCGTTCCTCAGTTCTGATCAGCTTCCTTCTCTTTAATTCCTTAGGGTTACAAGTGAACCTCTTGACGCTTTTCTGCCTTATGGTATCCGGAAAGCTATTGCCCTTATTTAATTTAAAACCTTCTCCTGGAGCTGCATCCTGGAGAGATTTCCATTTCTGTTGAAGTCGATGTGAGGCCTATGTACACTACAGTCTGAGGCTTAGGTGTACTGCCTGCCAGGTCACATATCCCTTTACCTTTCTAGTTCAGAAAAATCTGTGCTAGAACAACCACTGGCCGATAAAACTGGCTGAGCATCTCTCAGCACAAAGAGCATCAGGAAGGATATCTTGTTCATTTGTCTCTGAACTGCCTCGAGTTTTTGCCGTTGTGTACTGTCAGAATTGGACGCTAACCAGATAAAATACTTCATTCCGCTGCAGATTTTCCTAAGCCAACTGCAAACAACAAGCACTTTAGAAAAAATGAAACCATTTTCTAAGCGCTTCGAGCAATACAAGTACGAAACCTAACTTTAAAAATCAGCATTCCTGCTGCAGTACTTTGTATTGGCATAGTTAACAATAAATCCCAGTGACATTTCCCTTACTGTAAAAAGGACAGCGGCTTTTAGGTTCAAGCTAGTGTTTCTTGAAGCCTTAACTGGTTATTTTTTCAGAGCTAAGACAAGCGGATGACACTTGAGACTCAGTGTTTTGGGAAAGCTTTTATTTTTAGGATATTTTATTTTCATGCTTATATTCTTAGTCCAATTTCAAGAGGAAATGGGCAAGCAAGCTTAAGCCACTGCCCTGGGTCAGTTAAATTGTGGAATTTCTAATTCACCCCCATGAAAAAGCCAGGAAGTTCTCCAGCTATGTCAGCTTGCCCCTACAGACTTGGGGGGCAGGATACATGTGAGCTTAGCATGACTGTAGGACACGCTGCTCGCTAGAGCAAGAAGTAAAATTCTGCAGTAAAATATGCATAAAGTAGTCTAAGGTCACACATTCCTTGCAAAGAGCATCAGTCCCCTTGATTTACAAGTGAAGGGTGCACACATCTTTATTGTGCCAGCTTCCCCTTTGATAGGCACTGCTAACACAGGCAAGGCTTTAGCATTTTCTTCTCATACAAGGAAGATTTTTAAGCCTTGGTCCCTGCTCTTCCTGCAAACACCTGTGGAGGCCTTTTACCATGCCTTCACAGCATAACCACTCGGGATTCTGTGCTGCGAGGAGGTGTTAAAACGCTCCAGCAGCGAGTAGGATATTTTGACAACTTCTTCCTATCAGCGTCCTGCTGTGAAGGGGATGGCTGCAGCCAGGCAGCATGCATCTTAACAGAGTCAGAGCAGGCAGGTTTCTCCAGCATGTTCTCAGAAAACTGAAGACTCGGACTGACTGGAGTCTCCTTTTGCGTTTACTTTTCCCTAAAATTCTTCATCCTTTTGAAATGGCCAATGATGTGGAGAAAGAAAAAAAGACTACCAGGCCATTGGAGGAGAGGAAACATACATGGTTTTATTACCTTCCCCCAGTATCCGTATTAAACACACATTTTACCGAATTTAGGGCTAGAAGTTGCTCCTAGCTCATCAGCGGCAGGGAAACCACTGGCAGTGTTTTACCATCTTGAATGAGTTCACTGATAGAAGTGTGTAGATAAAGTACAGTCTTCCTGCGTCCACAATGAGGAACTGCACTGAGGCACAGCTCCCTGTCCTAATAGAAGATGCTGAGAAGTGACAGAGCTACAGAAACAAAAATGAAGTCCTCTGACATGTCCCCTGGGGCATGGCATGGCAGCTTGAAAGGACATGGGGAAGGGTGAAACATTTCTACAGATTCAGTCATTCCCTGAACAGGAAGAAATCCTCAGAATCTCACCCTTTTCGATTGCATTAAAAACAATACAGGTTAAAAACAAAGAGCCTAAAAACATTATCTTCGGGAATACGGAAAACCAAGAGTGATGCACTCCGTAATGCCTTTAAACACTTGCAAGTCCTCATTTCAGTTCCAAAGAAGTTTCTGTAGCAGTGAAGCAGAATCCAGCTCCAGCTGTACGCTGACGCGTCGTCTTCTCAGACGTGACCTCCTGAGCACATCGTTTGGTCACCCGGTGGTGCGCTGATAGGGCACGCGTTGGCACCGTGTCCGTAAATTGTTCTGTTGAGGAAGGATGCTGGAGTTATCGTGGTGTGCTCAGGGGGCGTTCTGTGGCTGGCATGTAAAGGGTACAAGAGCTGCGTGCTGGGAGGTGGAGAACTTAAGAATCGAGCTTCTTCGGCCAAGCCAATGACAGGGAGAGAGGGGGCTAGAGTCATGCAGATGCTGCTGGTCTGAGGGCAGCTACTCAGGGAGCTTCTGGTGGCAGAGCTAGAGCTGGAGAGGTGAGAAGGAAGATCAGGTTCTAGTAGCCAAGTCTGACCAGGTGCAAGTCCCCTTTGCTGCTCCTCATCCTGGGATTTTAAGCACTTGCAGCAGCAAATTCCAACACAGGCACCGCCGACAACAAATGCCACAAACACAGATCCAACAAGAAGGAACGGCAGGTACACGGGTACTGCAAACAGAGGAGTGACGTTAGTCAGCCGTTCATTCACGGGGTATTCTAGGTTATATTCCGTTGTTCTTAAGGCGTGCACCAGGGAGCAGGCCAGGGCAGTTTTAATCTAAAGTCTTGCTAGAAGAGAGCAAAAAAGATCAGAATCTGGCAGCCACTAAGGCAAGCTCCTTGGGAAAAGCCTGATGTACATAGGGTCAGACCAGTCAGTCCTATAGCATCTGCCATGTGTACCCATGCAGGAAATGTTGCCACATTCAGCATTCACATGAGCCAATACTCAGCATCACAGCTACAGTTCACTTGTGCACGATTAACAGAGTTATAACATGCAGCTGTTAACTGTAGGTTTTCTTTTTATACATATACACACACATAAAAATTGCCATTGGTTTGTATGGGGCTTGGGTCTGAGGGTTACAGGTATTCTTACAAGCCAGCAATTAAATCAAATGCATTACTTGGAGGCAGCCACATTCATTTATTGCTAAAACTGGTTAGCAACACACATACTCCACCAGAGCTAAAGCACCAGAGGTGTTACCAGACTACTCCATTAGCAGCTTGGAAGCTTTTTTAAGAGTAGGACCAACAGAAAAACACCTTGAGTAAAGCCCCAAGCTGTCTTGTCTTCCCCTTGAAAGCCAGTGACTGGCTCTGACCCATGCAGGCACCACAAGAAGCCCTGTACAGGTCTCCAAGCACTTCGACTGCAATGCTTCCAGCTCCCCGGGGCCCAGCAGCAGCGTGTACCCAGCTGGGGATAGCCCTGGAGGTCTGAAGAGGAAAAAGTGATTTTGATGCCACCAAGGTAGGCTTGCTGTAGGGCATGCAATGAGGACAGCACACCCGATCTGCCCTCCCGTCTGCAAGGGGCACGGCAACTTACCTGGCACCAGGGGCCTGGGGCTGGGCTGCTGCTGCTGGTCCCCGGGGCACCGTCCCTGGTCCAGGCGGGCCTCCCTGGCTGAGCAGCAGTAGCGCAAGGTGCAGGTCCCGCAGCACAGGGCAGCCTCCGGGCTGTCGTAGCGCTCCGGGCACTGGAAGCCGTGGTGCCAGCGCTGCAGGCTGCCGGCCCAGCCGTGGCAGTACTCCC
This sequence comes from Nettapus auritus, assembly GCA_011076525.1. NCBI lineage: Eukaryota > Metazoa > Chordata > Aves > Anseriformes > Anatidae > Nettapus > Nettapus auritus. The sequence continues at coordinate 15,533,928 of CM021768.1, forward strand.
CTGCGAGCCCAGGGCTGCCTCGCAGGGCCAGCAGCAGGGCCAGGAGGTATCCCCTTACCATGGTGGGGAGCCCACAGCCTCCTCTAGCTGCTTGGACCACTTCCACCCTTCTTTTTTAAAAAAAGGAAAGGCACGACCCCTGAGCAGCTAGAGTCCAACACTCCCAGCCCACCAGCTGCCCGCCAAGGCACTGCGAGCTCCTGTTTCAGGAGGTTTTATCTCTTGGCTCATGACCCACCTCTAATCCCCTCTCCCTGCAGCAACAAAGAAGGACCCACTAATTGAAAACCATTTGCAGCTCCACCTTCCTCACCTCTGTCCTTTATTCCCGTAGGGAGCAGCCACTGGCTCCTGCTGGAAGATGGCACATCTCTCACACCGGTAGGCATTTCGACTGAAAACGGCAGAGTTAGCAAGGCTAAAGAGTGCGGGAAACAAAAAGCCCAGCGCCATCCCGATACCAAGGCTTCATCCGTGCAGGGACTTGTAGAGTAGCTGAAGGGTCAGAGGTGGAAGGCGAGGGACTGAGCTGGGCACAGTACCTGATTACAAGTGAGAAATTGAATTTCTGAAGCAGAAGGAAAGAAAGTACAGGCAGCAGCAGCTGCCAGAGGGCTCCTAGGTGTAATTGCTGCAAATTGGTAAAGACTGATCAGAAGACAAGCAGTTTTACAGAGACCCCATAGCAGCACAGGAGTGGCAGTGACCTCTTCATCTTTCAACTAGAAATAAAACCAGACCGTCTGTGCGCGTGGGTTTTTCTCCTGACTGCTTGCTCTGTGGACAGGAACTGTGTCTGAAGCAAGGCTAGCCTGTGCTTAACTGCAGGGAGGACGAACATTGTTGCTAATTGACCCCTTTGAAGAGCAGGAAGTTAGGGCGCTATCTTTTGGACCAAGATCCTGATAAGCTGTAGCAGTATTTGTATCTTGCTTGAAGACTCCAAGATGCATTCTTCGCTGTAGAGAAAAGCTGGTTCCTGCCCAGTGTTTTGGAGGCTTGCCATGGATCGTGGAGGGAGGCTGCCCAATGATGCAGACTTTTAGAAACACTTGCTCAAAATGATCTTCCTTCTGATAATTTTTGTTTCAGTGTTAGATAACGGCTTCCACATTTACGCTTTATTAACGATTTCATGGCTTCAGTTGAGTTTCAATCTGCCAAAGACATCAGCACTCATCACCTTTGCCAGTCGGTTACCTTTCATGCAACACTTTTTAATTGGCTTTTTGGCATACCTGGTTAGAGAGATCCCTGTTTTCAGAGATGTTAAATGAAATTTCTGATTAGAACTAGAGACTTTTCCAAACGCTGCTCAGTGCGTTGAGGTCCGCATGTTACCCTGCTGTGTTTCAGCTCTGCAAGATTTGCGTAGGACCTAATGCATGAGCATCACCTAGAAAATGCCAAGAAGCCCCAACACCCTTTAAAAGACAGCCGGAGGTGAGTGACAGGCTGTGCTGGGTTGGACTCTTAAAGTACCGAGGCAATACTTTAAGCCCAAAGCTGTATTTACCTAAAGGCAAATTCTAGCTTATCCACACATTCAACCTCAGCAATATCAGGCCAAACGAACTGCTAACTTTATTATTTCTTGTTGTGGGGAAAACAACCTCAGAAAGGCCTTAAACATGCATGTAGCACTTCGCAGAGTTCATCGGAACACACTGTACCTCAGAAAAGACAAAGGGGTGCAATCATTTCCTCCCATCTTCCCCATTAAAGCAGTACAGGGACTCCTGCTGGGTCAGGTTTTCAAATGCTAAGAAATGCATAAACTTGTTCATTGCATTCGACCTTTGAATGAAAGTTGCCAGCGCATCGTTTCCTCTCTGCATATACACCATCTTTAACTCATGGCCATCTCGTGTTTTTTCCTGCGTAGGATTACATTACCTCAAGCAGCAAGGAGAAGCTCTTGGAAACTCAACACAGAGCTCCCGGCGAGGTCTCTGCGTGTGTTTGTGCATCTTCCAGGGAGCAGTTGTTTCCTGATTCAAAGTCTCTCCCTTCAGCTGGTCACAGACGGCTCTGTGCTGCGATGCCCGCTGAACTGCTGCGGAAGCAGGTTAATTTATTTGTGTGTAAAAATTGTATACGCTTCCATAACATAACGTGTGACCCGCTTTGAATCTCGGCGGGGTAAAATCACTACCATTAGGATGCTGGTTGTGAACTACAGGGGGAAAGCGTTGTTACGTTTCTGTTCTAATGCCTTATGTTGTCACTCATCTTTCTCAGTCTTTTACCTGCCAGGGTGACATTTTTCATGCCTGTTCTTTGAGGGCTTTGGGGAAGTTTTAAACAAAACCACCCAGCCTATTTTGCATGAGAGGACAGCAATGATGGTTTCCCATTATTAACAACAACAAACAGTCTTGTTACCTTTTCTGAGTATCCCTGCGGCCAAAACAGCTTGAGCTTTGAATTTAGAAGTTACCATGGAAATAGCCCTTAGAGAGAAGTCTTTTTTTTTTTTTTTCCATGTGAGGGTTGCTTCTCTTATTTAGGGAAATGTACATTCCTCTTGTGAATTTTATGTGGGCAGCAAGTTGATTGAAAATTCCTGTTATTCTAAGCAGAAAGTACAAACTGGAATCTTCTTAATGTGCAGCTGCTTAGCTAACTTCCCTACAGGACCATTGTTCAGCATCACTATTTTATCATCTATTACAACGTCCAAGGTTGAACTCAGGCCCCAAATTTCAGGTACGTTCTAGCCATTTCCTAATGCCAAGTGAACATTCAAAACAGAAGAAACAAGCGGGGAAGTAATCTCTCTCAGCGAGCAGGAGCCCACAGCCCGGTGGTTTAACCCTGTAAGGCCTCCTCATGCCGTGTATGCTGCTTCCCTCTGACAGCAGCTCAGTCAGCGCTGTGCTGCCTGCTGGCACGGGCTGGGACCGGGCCCTAAATAAAATCCAGGGAAATACAGGAGGCACAATAAGAACATTCTCTACTAGCGTCTGCCCTGCAGTAGCAGGCAAATGTCTCAGCCAGCATGCCCATAGGAGCCCTACGTGCAGACAAATATCTCGCTGCTTCCTGCTCAAGGTCTTTGGGACGTGTCTTTGTTGCCCTGCAGTAACACAGTTCTTTGCAATTCATGAGTGTGGCTCCTGAGTAAATGCTGCCTATGAGAAATTGTGCAAATATCCTGATAGATAGCCGGCACGTTGCATAATGTGTATCTGCCTCTCCACATACTTTATTCCTACCGTGCTTGATGTGCTGTTAGCTGCGAGGCAGGGCCCCCTCTGGAGCTCATCAGTCTTCAGAACATTTTGAGGGGGGTGAGGATGTAAAGTGCTGGCCAGAGAGCCTCAGAGGAAGCAGGATTCTGCTGGACCACTCCACGTACAGCACCCTCCTTCTCCCTGATCTCCCCATTGCTCCAATGCACATGTTAAGATTAACCTGAGAGAAGGAGCCAGTTCAGCGGGAACGGCCGGTCGAGAGAGGTGCGGAGGTGAAGAAACAGGAATCAGACCTGTCTCAGCAAGGAAACACCTAACGAGCATGTGGAGAGTAGGAAGGGAGCCAGGCTTGAGAGAGCGGCACGGTGAGCCTCCTGGGTCTGAAAAGCAAAGCTGTCTCGGTGATACCCTGCCGACAGGCAGTTCTGCTCCCTCACAAAGCTGTTGAGGCGCCTCCTAATTCTGGCACTGTCTAAAGCAGACAGGTGCCTCCCTACAGCAACTGCCTGCTAACTGCAGATTTGTCCTTTAACAAGAGTCTCTTCGTTAATAGTGATGGTGGGACTGCTTTATTGCGTTATAATTAGAGGAAGTGGAGAATGCAGGAAAATAAAAGACAAATTCGGGATAGAGCAAGAGTGTGCCAGGATGGTGGGTAAGCACACATCTCCCTCTGCACGTCGGTATCAGAGGCTGGTTAGTGAGGGGGTGTCATCCCAGGAGAAGAGGCCATGCTGAGGATGCTAAAAAAACCCATGCCCTTGTAATGAGGAAGCTACAGGCGAAGCTAATAAAGAGAAAGCAGCAGTATCAACTGCTTTCTGAAGATAAAATTTTAAGCCTGATGTCAGGTTTTCTTTGACTGCCCCTCCTTGCTGCTCCCTGAGTGTGGTACCGAGGCCTCCTTACCTCACTGGGAAAATAGCTCTAACATACAGGCTTGTGTGAGTTCATCTTTCGACAACTTTTAGGTGAAAACGGACTGGAGAATCAACAACAGCAGGATCTATGAAAACGCCTCTGCAGAAGAAAAGGAGCAGACCTGTAAGCTTGTTCGTTTAAGAAGGGACAGAGTCTTTGCATGTTTTATATAGCAACAATGATGGCCTCATAGCAGCCTTTAGTGCTGTGTGCTCATGTGGGCAGTGTCCTGCTAACACGTGGCTTTACTTTATCAGCGTGGTACTTTATCATGTGTGGCTCTAGTTTATCACAGTGCTGGTAAGAACGTCGGAGCAGGCACCGTGCTTGGAGTAACCAGCTCTCCTTAGGACCAGATATCTCTCCAATTTACTCAAATTTGTCAGCTTAGGGTTTGATTCATGTTAAAGTGAGCTGCAAATTTAACTGAGCTTCAATTTCAGAAACGTACACGAAGCTTCCACAAAGAAAAAAGAAAAAAAAAGGACAGCAAACATCTTCGCATTCTGTTTTCAAAGGCACGTGTGAAAGCAGACACCTCTGTCTTTGATCAGTCTGTACGGTTACAACCGTTGTTGCGTGTATCTAACACAGCCCCAAATAGGCTGCTAGGTGAGCCACATGTACTGTCACTAGTCACCAAAATGCCTCGTAACAATGCCTTTCCTTGCATTAGACACTGACAGCCCCTCTGCTCCTGGTGATTTTCCTTCTTTCCCTCCTCCAGCTACCTGTCTGTTGTCTCCTTCCCCAAGAGCCAGCCTCATTTCTGCACTTTTCTACCACAAAAGAAATCTTTTGAGAGAGAAAATGTGGTGTTCACCTGTTCCCTGCTGGGCTCTGCCCTCTTGCCTGAGTGCCCCCCTCAGAAATAGGCTGGACAGTCCAGAAGCCCTAAAGCAACAAGTGCTTACTTATCAGAACTTATCGAGATGGTGATTTATGGAGCTATGCTTTTTGAACGCTGCTTCAGCCTGAATGCTCTTGATTGTTCATATACAATAGGGCTGATTTTCAAGAGGGGACGAGCCCTCATAGCATCGCTGGAAGTCAGCAGGAGCTGCAGGAGCCACAGGAGCTCTTTCTGGGCAAAGATCAGGCCCAGGCGGTGCTGAGCAATGCCACACTGCACGCTGAGCCTACAGATCAAACACAGGAAGGGTTTAGCCAAACTTTGATTACCAACTCAAACCACAATGCATTTGGAGTTCAAACAAGTCTGGTAAGTTTTTCTTTCTTTTTCTTTTTTTTTTTTTTGGATCCAGCTGCTTCAGAGTTCACAAAGGGATTAGAAGTCTGAAACGCTGGAAATCTCGCAGGAAAACTTGCTCTTAAATTCTCCCATTCTGAATTGGATGAATATCTGACCTCCGGGGCTTTTATTATTTTCCGTTGAATATTTCTGCAGCAGGCATTTTCTAGCTAAGTATAAAAGACTGCTAAGAGAGGCTTGGCATTTATATCTGAACTGAAGACACTGAGAAGTATCCTGACAGCTTGAATCATGCTTCATGAGCTTCACTCAAGGTTTTCATGGGAGTTTGGGCTCGTCAGAGCATGGTCAGGAATATGTCCTGATGGGGTGTCTGTTAGGCTGGGGAATATCACTTTCATTTGTATTCCTGTGCGTGTATTACTTAACGGCAAGTGAAGGAATCTGCTAGGTGCTGTATAAAATAATACAGAAATAGTTTCTGCCCTATTAAGCTTCACATAAAGCATTCGGACCGAGGGAAGCACAAGGAGAGAGCAGGACTCCTGCTCAGCAGTGAGTGCAGCTTACCTGAGGGCTACAGCTGGCGATTTGTTGTGAGCCAGCTTTGTGAGCATTTAGTTAAAACACCTTTGTGAGCATTTAGTTTAGGTCCTCCTCCCAGACAGGAAAATGGAAAGAGCCCTCAAAAAATATATAAAACAAACAAACAAACAAAACAAACAGGAATTTCACCGCAGTTTTAATGAACTGGGAGTTTGGACTGGCAGGGAATTGGAACGAGCATTTCCATAGCAATTGAGACACAGTACAAAAGATGAAAACTAGTCATGAAGGTTTTGAAGACTGGTTGAGGAAAAGGCTGTGAATATTCATAAAATAAAATAAGCTTATTCCTGATAGAAAAGTTAATAAGGAATCAGCAGGGAAGTCTCAAAGAGAGGGGTAAGCAGACAGAGTAGGGTTATATTTATCAAGGTGGTAACCATAACAATATGTTGGAAGTCTGGCGGTGCTTCTCCTAAAAACACTTCAAACACTGAAAATAGAGACAAGCAAATTATTAAATAATTTCATGCAGGAACCCATCCTTCATGGACATTAAGAGAAGAAGACGAGAGAAGGCAGATGCCCTTTTACATCTCTTCTCTTTTTAAATCTCTGTAGGAGCAAGGCAGTGTAGAGAATAGAGGCTTGGGACCCAGGAGCTGGAAATTCCAGATTTTATTCAATCCCAGAGAAAGAAAGTAATATACAGAAAATACGCAAAACAGAAAAGAGGTAATCCATTGAAAAATGCCACATCACTTAAGAGTTTTCAGAAAAGAGTTATGGCATTTGATGACTGACCTCAAACAGGTCACCCCCAGTACTTAGACTGTAGATACTTTTACTGGGGATTAAATTAAGCAGTGATTTAGATGTCCACTGCAAGACTCATTCTTCTGTTACTGCTATTTCTTTCTTGAAATTACTTTGATGTCTCTTGTGATTGTCTCTCTTGACACTTTCTTACATTCTGCAGACACAAGTTGTGATCTGCTTGGCAGTTCTGCAATCACTCTGACACTTGAGAGAAACCTTATATGCCACCAGCCGCTTATCTCTGCTTTGAATCCGCTGGCAGACCACGTGCCTCTCGTACATCTACCGTGGAAGTGGCTTTATCTTCACTGGCTTGTGGTTTGGGCACCATCTGTCACAATCCCTCTTTTTAATCCTTTTTTATCATGATTGCCCTGGCACAATTCATCACAGCATAGCACTGGGGTAGCCTGCAATAACTGGTGTGGATGTCTCAGATGAATGAGGGATGAATTTGGCTCTAGTGGTCCAAAATGTCTTGACACCAGCGGGGTGAACCCTTGGCCGTGCAGTACTCCTAGATGTGTGACGAACACGTGGCAGATCAGGGAGGGACGGCAGCTGGGAGCGCGCTGAACCACAAGCCATGGCATGTGCAGCAAAACTGATCCCTTGGAATTTAGGCACAGGGAAATGTCTGAAGAAGATAAACAGGAAAATAACCAGTAAATCAAACTGTTATCTTCACAGAACCCAAACCTTTCTAGACACTTAGAAAAGTTCAGCTCACTCAGTATTTTTAGTTTTACCTTTCTGCTCCATGGCCATTAAAATAAAAGCTGAATAATTTCTGAGTACAGACTGTGAGAAAAATCCCAAATAATTTTTTTTTCGGACAGGATCTTCTGTGAAGCTATTTTATTTGCGATTGCAATGGTGGGTGTCCTGTCAATCAGGAGCGCATTTTAATAAACAAATCATCACCTTTTATTCCCTATTACCCGACACCTGATCACCTCCCCTGTTTCCTCACTGGTTGAGTACTACAGGTTCACAAGCTACTCGACGCTCCTCTATACCATATATGTACAAGTTTTCTTTTTTTCAACCCTTTAATTTCTCCTTTCTTATGTTTTGGGAACTTGTGTCTTTGTTTTACTGTTCTCACTGCTCATCCTCTTTTTCTCAAGCTTCTACCTTACTTTGGAACAGTGAGGCCTTCTACTGTCCACTTAGCTACTTAGCATTTCTCCTTATGATGACTACCCAACTACCTTGGAATAAAGAAAAATAGTTCTCTGCTGCAAAAACACAACTTTGTTTCTCACAAGACGGAAGCAAAGTGGCCACTTCTAGCTGTCCTCCTGTGCCCAGGGAACAGCAGAAAGTGCTGGAGAAACAGGGTACCCTCCTGCCCCTGTTCATTACCAAGAGGTTCAGGTCATTTATAGAGGCATTGATATTTCTGGAGGCTTAATCAAAGCCAAACCTCAAGGTGAACCTCTGAACCTCTTTCAGTTTGACCGTTACTTCTTAAAAGCAATGTTTTAATTTTCATCTAATGCCTAGAAAAGTCTTTCATTCTCCCCAGCTGGCATCAGAGATAAGGGACTAAATCCCCCAGACATGAAGACATCGAACGGTTCTGTCATGTGTTACTTTAGTCTCTTGCGCAAAGTTTTTCCCTTCCCCATGACTGATCTCAGATATAATGCAAAATAATCAGCAGGCAAAAGAAGGGAAGCAATTTAAAGTGTGGCTTTGAAGTTCAACCAGTCTTCTGGGCTGCAGCCCTTCATTTCTGCAGCTGTCTGAGAGCTGTCTGTCCTCAAGGGTTAACTCAGGCTGTTGGGCCAGCCTTGCGATGGTTTATGTGCGATTACAGTAGGGAGCACTCTTAGGATGCACCAGGAGTTGGTTGTGGGTTACAAAAGCTAAACTGGTACCAATTGCTGGTCCTTTTGCCCCAGCTGAACTGATTAATACCAGATGAGCTTATTCACGCTGTAATTTTGCTAGCATAAGTAGTAGCCACAGTCCCATGCTGCTTGTCAGTGACAGCCCCAGGTGGTACGGCCTTGTCCACAGAGGTGTATGACAGAGGCCTGACCTTGTCCTTAGGCCGCTGCCACACACAGGTGTGTGCAGAGCTCGCCAAGGCACAGCTTACCTGGCCCCCAGCTCACTTCTGCTTGAGCTGCTGACGTTCTTGGCAGAGCATCCATCCCTTCACTGCCTTCTGCCGTTGACTCCCAGCAGAACCTCGAGGTAAACGGCACTGCTGCAAGCAGCTGCTTGCGGTTCCTATGGCCGGACAGCAACAACATGGCAGAAGCCTGAAGAGATAGGCCTCTTTTCTAACAGAGATGATTCTGATCTTACTTCTAAGCAATAAAATCTTCTCTGTGTTCTCTTCCACCAGAGGGTGCCAGTGATTGATAAACCACCAGCCCTGGCAGCCGCTTGCCGGGGAGCAGAGCCCCCTGTGTTCCCGGGGCATCGACTGGAAGAGTGCAATACACGGAGCTGACAAAATTTGATTTTATTTTTAGCTCCCTGACAGGAAGGAGAGATGCTGCATGTTGGCAGAGTTCAGTAGAGCCGACCACAAAGCTGCAGTGCAGGCGCGGAGATATTCAAGAGAAACAGGCAGGTCCAGCCCCATTTTCTGTTCCAGCAATGAGCTGCACACATGCTTGCACATGGTGAGAGAAGTGGTCACCAGAGCATTTTCAGAATGCACAACTTGCTTATAGCCATTGGTTAAGCTAAAGTAGCTCTTTGTATTCCTCACCAGCCTTAGCGTTAAAACTCCTCTAAAGGTCTTTTTCAAGATCCCCTCTTCAAACCAAGGGACAATTTAAGGAGCCATTTCCTCACCTGAAATAAAACTTTTTGACTTGATTAATCTTGATTAATTATCAGCTGAAAGTTTGGTCTAAAATGACAGAGTTTGACAGAGAAGAGAAGAATAGCCTTTTTTTTGTCTGTTTTGTCTTGCATGATACCAACGTATGTATTATATGAATTTCAAATGCAAACCAGCAGAGCAATCCCTCCCTTGTTTTCAGGTCAGGCCATCAATCATTTCCCTAGAGACCCACTAAAAGTAACAAGGTTCCACATTTGAAATATAGGGCACTGTTTGGTCTGCATATCTTCATTACCTACTGGTGTCTGGGCTGAGTGTGCAGAAAGAGCCCTGCAGAGAGAGGTGAGTCCATTCCTTGTTACCTAGGCAAGCGTGATGTGCACTTACTGACATTTAATGAATGTAGAACTCTAGGATGAGATTTTATTTATCTGTTTATTTTACAAAGTCACTTTTCAGGGTATAGTTCCTTTTCAGTATTGTAACAAATTCATGAGATCTGCTGTAAAGCTGGTCAGAAATAACCTGATGCGTAGACAGTCTGGTAGGATGTGGAACAGGAAGACATGGCAGAGACAAGTGGAATGGCAAGACTAAAGAACTGATCTTCAGCTGCTCAAGGGAGGCATATGTCATATATGAATTAATTTTTTAGTCTCAGCTGGGTGACATTTTCCCAAATGCAGAAGTGTCACCAAATGGAAAGATTCGTTGTGATTGGCACCCTCCCCAGAGGAGGATATTGCCAGTAAGGGCTGATGACATGTTAGGTCAGGACTGCACTGCACTGTTGAGCCTTGAGACTGAAATAAGGGCTGTTGCAAGCCGGGGTTGTGTTTGCAGAACGGTGTGGGGGCAGTTTGTCTTCTGCCTCTGACACAGAGCAAGTCCTGAACACATTAAAAAATGTTGATGTCATTTCTGACACAAATAGCTGGTGTATAAATCTTCAATTCTGCCAATTTTTCTTTCAATTTAGGTGGTTGAACTGAACTCAGGGCTTTTAGTTTCACTAACTGAAACATACAATTGATAATTTGTCTCACAATGACTACTCAGAGTGCACCTCAGTAATTTGCTCAAATCTCTTTATAGGATCCTGAAGTCAGAGAAGCCAGAAGCAGAAAAGTATCCATCTATTTCAGAGCTGATATCGTGGCTCCTCGTCTAGATGTGTCACTGGCATCTCTCGGTGGGCTGGCACCCCTTGCAGGTAACTGAAGTAGCTCCAGCTTTGTTTGGCAGCTTGAACCAAGCCCCAGCAACTGCTGGGGATGTGGCTAGCCCGGGGTCAGGAAGATGAACCTCTGTGCACATCCCTCCTTGGCCATAGCAGAGGAGAGAGAGCGTTCAGGAAAAGAAAATTGTAAAAAAATCCATACAAACAAAAGAGATCTGGTAGAACATCTTTCCAGCACACAATTGTTTCCTGCAGCACACTGCCTATTGCTCCCCTAGTGATCTAAGTATGACAGATGAAGTTTGTTATGCACAGTGACTGAGAAAAATTGCTGGTTGTCAGAACATCAGCAGCCAGTAAAACAGATACATTTATTTACTTCCAAATTGCAATATAATCTTAGTTATTGGTAAATCTAGTGTTGTCCAACCCGATACTCTCTGTGGAAGCATAGCTAATGGCCTTCTAGAAGGGGTGACGGCCCAGCATACTGATCATGCATATTAAACTGTCTGTGAAACACACTGATGTATTGCTGCACTATTTTTAAAAGATTTGATGTTCTTCCTCTCGGTCTTAAAATAGCTCTGGTTTGAGGTCTTCTAGTCAAACGCAATCAACAGAAAAAATCCACAAACATGCATATTAGAAAATAAAGGTATAATTGGAGAGTACAAGGGGGGGAAGAAGTTATTCATAATAATGGAAATAATAGAATCACTAAAGGGAATATCAGCTTTAGGATTCTGAGGTTCAACAGCAAGGCTGATCTTATGGAAACTATCCCTACTTTTGCATCACTCTCCAGCCTTTCTAAATGTAAGTAATTATTAGACTTAACCTTAACTGAAGTTAGTCTTCTTTTGAGTAGGAGGTTCAACTAAATTACCTACAGAGGTCCCTTCCAACCTTTTTTGTTTGTTTTGTATTTTGTTTTTTGTTTTCTTATTCTGTTCTGCAAGCAGAACACCTGATACAGAGACTGAACCTACACAAGGAAAAGAAATAGCCCTTCTTGTGCTCCATTTGTGATCAAGAAGAAGAAACACAAATTTAGATGCTCATCCTTTTTGCATGGATGTGAGTGGCTGCCATCTGGATAAAAAGAAGTCTGCCTGCATATTGTTAAGCAGTATACCTCAGCTATGGCAGAACTGGAGATACAGGCATGGCTAACAGATTAAACAGGATAAACAAAGGTAACTGCTTACTTTGGTTACTAAATTCTTTTATTTCCTTAAGAGGATTTAAATAACAAGAAAAGCAATACAGCTCACTACATTTTTTTTTTTTTTTTTAAGAATTAAAAATAAAAATAAAAAAGAAGGGAGAAAGGACTTCAGAATTCCCCAGATATGTAATTTCATCAGGAGAAATGGTGATAAAATTCTAAACAGCACAGACAGTTCCATTCAGAAATTCTCAATGAAAGTAGTGACATCTGAAATATATAGATAATTTATTTTATTATGATTATACTAGGCTGGCATTTATGTAGGCAAAAGAACAACTTCAGGCTTCCGTTTGGAAAAGAAAGACTAAGATGGAATAAGATCTTGGCTATGCAAATACCTGCAGTTTAATGAGAACTCAGTATAAATTGTTTCACAGGTTTAGTTATTTCCATGCTGGGATCCTTCCATCAGATGGCTCAAGCACTGCTGGAGAAATTGTGGGAAGGAAGATCATTTATAATCTCTCCTGCAATCTTGTACACAAAGAGCCTGGGCAAGCTAAAACTTTTGTTCAGTATTTTATTTAATGCTAAAAATTACAGAGCGATGTGTAGCAAATGATAAATGTTATCAAAGTTTTTCTCACTGAAGTGAATTTCTTGCCACAATGAGAAACATTAAGTTCTCACTGCAGGGGAATTTCTTAGGAACAGGTAGTGCCAAAATAGCTCCCTAAAGGAGCGGAGTCTGGCTGGCATCTGAGATGTACTGAATATTGAAATATTTATGGGGGAAATAATTATGTGTTTTAGGAATAAAGGGTGAAAGATGAGAAATCCACAGCTAATGTACAAACTGGTTGGGTCTCTGTCTTGTACATGTATGATCTTGTGAAAGGGGGGTTGATGAAGAAAGAAAGAAGGAACATCAATGTCACATGACTTTGAACATCTATGTAGGAGGATTTAAAATTCATGATTCTTTTTTTTTTTTTTTTCACTCAGTACAGTTTTGTTTCTGGAATGGTCATGTTCCTGTCCTCTGATCCTCCCAAGCTTCGTTCACTAAAGATGCATGTGGCACAGTTACCCTATAGCATGCTAGTGAGAAATTATCTATGCACTGACTTAGAGGAAACTCTTTGCTGCAGAAATGTTAAGTGAAACAAGGGTAACAAATTAGCTCTATTATACAGATCCTGAAATCTGAACAAGACAATCCCTGCTATTAATCCCCATGAAAAGAAACTTAGAATTTTCCCCAGTATGGGTTTGTTCCTCAGTTAAAATCTTCATCCATGGGCTAAAAGGTCTCTTTTTTTCTGCTTTGCTGCATCTTTTTGTGTTTCATTTAAACCTTGGTCCAGGAAAAGTAAGTGCATGTTGCAGACCTAGGCTGGCTCTGCAGATGAACAATTGGATCGCTGTGGTCTTTACAGGATCTAGCTCAGGTTCAGCAAGAGGGAGGAAAAAGAAGAGGTAAGATATCTGCTTAATTAAAAACTGAAGAATTTGCTTCGCAGCGTTGGGTCAGGTATGTACTGCTGGTCTCTTAAGGCTAATGAAGTTCTGAACCAGTCATACTTTGTTTATACAGACTGCATTATAGCCTCACCTTATTCTAGATGGCATAAGGTGTCATTAGCATGACAAAGTAGTAGTTGCACAGATTATAAAGTATAAAGATGAAGAATTCTACCTTCAAGAGTCAAGGCTAAATTTTCTGTTGCCTATCTTGCTAAAATACTACTACTACTACTACTACTACTACTACTAAAGTAAGGACTTACTTTTATAACTCTTTTTCCATGCTCTTTTCTTTTTGCCTAGGCAGATATCTGATGCATTCATTCCACTGCCAACGTTGTAATCACTGACGGGAGCACACGCCTAACTCTTCCCATCTTTCTACTGAAGGAAGTTACCAGCACTCCTGCCTGCGCAAGAAGGCTTAGCTCAGTAAGGGAATAGTAAATATGGGGAAATATATGCCAAAGTTCCCTAAGTTGAACCATCTGGGTATCTGTTGTGTTGCCATTCTGAATTTTCATCAGGGCTATTTATTATTAAAGAGGAAGTGTGGGAAAAGAGAAAAGGGAATCGTTAGTGTTTATTTTCTGAGAATGTAAGTATAAAGCAGTTCTTAGAAACTGGAATGGCATTATCCAGGGGCAACGAGGTTCTGCCTGCAGGTGGGTGATGCAGTGGGGATTTCAAACTGATCTGTCATCTTGAGTTGAGGGTGATAACACCAGACCAGGGGTGGATGAGTAAACATGACAGTTTCACGAGTAAAAGTGGAGACCTGTTTCTGATAAGTGTTTTTTGTTCTACAGTTTCTTGTGACACTACAGGCATGAGCCAGCTGGCTGATGTTTTATTCACTGTCCGAGGGCACAACATAGGCCTGTGCTTCTTTACACCATGGACTTCAGTTCTACTTGGTGGTAGCTAAGAGCACAAAATGTTTCCAGAAAAATTGCCCTCTGTCAAGTTTGCTCTTAGGGTGTCCCTGAAATACTTTAGTAGACAACCATATATTTCATCTCCCTACCTAGCGGCTTTAATAGATGCTCAGTCAGTGCTAGGCAGGACTTCATCATTGGGCAGTATTGTCCAGTGGGCTGATCACACCATTCTTCACCGCTGCTTTAATTCCATTGCTCTTCAGCTAAAGCAATCCTGCGACACCTGAGTTAAAGAGATGACTGAAGAGACTCAATTCCTTGCAGCAGCCCCCAAATTAAGATTGCTTTCTTTAACAACAACAAGAACACAATGCTAAACACAGTGCACCTTCCTGAATACAGAACAACGTGTTTGGCCTTAAGACCGTGGGGAAAAAGGAGTAAAATTTTCCAATCCATTCACATGGGGCTGGGACTTCTGGAACAAGACTGGCCAGGCTACATGAAACCAGTTAGCATGAGATGGTAACTGGTGTGGATGGATGGGAGGATTCCTCCAGTGCTGTGCTATGCTGTACAGGCTGGTAATGGTGCTGGCAAAGGCAGAGCTGGGCAAAGGACAGCATGGAGTGAAGAGAGGACTGGAGCCTAGTCCTGGGGAACCTGCTGTTTTTTCCTCCCCTTCCCTTTAATCCTTCTCCAATGTTTTTTTTCCAGCTTATTTCTGGTGGCAGTTTTGAGTCTTTCAGTAGCGAACTACTTTCAGCAGTGAACAGAGATGGCACAAAAGTTCTGGGATGATCTTTTTCGGAAATGTAGCCTAACGAAGCACATTGAAATTTCGAATCAGTGCACAATGGAATAGACAAACATGGCTCATGAGCAACTGACTTCAGAAAGGTAAAGAATCCCCACTAGCAGAAGGTATCAGTAGGTTGTAGTCTGAGACACAAAGAAAAATGTATAGGTTCATAGAAAGGTTTAGGTTGGAAAGGACCTTAAAACCCATCTGGTTCCAACCCCGTGCCGTGGGCAGGTATGCCTCCCACTAGATCAGGTTGCCCAAAGCCCCATCCAGCCTGGCCTTGAACATTTCCAGGGATGGGGCATCCACAGCTTCTCTGGGTAGTCTGTTCCAGTGTCTCACAACCTTCATGGGAAATGATTTCTTCCTGATATCTAATCTAAATCTACCCTATTTTTAATTTAAAGTCATTATATTCACTTTGCCTTCCCCTGAAGTTTGCCATTGTCCCTATGCTTAAACCCCAAAAGAGTTCACCAGGCTATATTATAATTCATATGCATAAGTATCAAGTCATCTTCCTGTCATTTGCTATCACTCAGTGTGTTTAAGCACTCTACACATCGCTGATGACAAATAACCTGCAATTGTTCATCATTGTTCCCTAGGGTGCATTCCCTGACAATGGGATGACTCAACTCAGTCATGTTGACGAGATGAACACATGATTTCACAATAAAATAATCAGTCACTTTTTTAAATAAGGGCAAATCTATGCATCCACTTGGAAGAAAAAAGCAAAGTGCTGCCTAAAATTCCTTTTATTTACAGTGGGAAACGATGCATAAGTAAAATGATTAGAACTGCAATTAAACAGAATCAAATCCACAGATATGTACAACATAAAGAAGGAGGCTCTCAGAGAAACCACGTAGAACAATCCTAAAGTACTTTTTCCTCTCTAAGCCCTAGGTACATCCCTCCTTAATCTGATCTCCAAGAAGAAGCTATCTCCAAAAGCCCCTCTGTTTACCCTTGAATAAAAGCTAGGCCAGAGGAAAAGGTCTAGCTACTTTTCCCACCTAAAAAGATACTGCATCTATAGTGCATACACAGATGCTGGAATTTGAGCTTCATTACAAATGGGGAAAAAAAATAAATCTAAGTATGGCAGGGCAAAACCCCAGAGAAAATTCTGTCTGCAGCCAAGTAAAGCTTGAGTTTGGCTCCAGTCCTGAATTATATCCGTTTCTATAATTTGCCAAACACCATCTCCATTCTCCAGATGCTGCCAACATCCTAATATCATACTGCATTTAAGCACCATCCCTGCTCTCCTTCCCTGTGTTATACAGCTCTTGGCATGTTTTCAATAGCTTTCCTAAAGCCACATCCAAATTCACTTTGATAGTTTCAATAGCTTGCTGAGAGGCAGATAATCCACCCTTTGTCACTATGGATTGAGTCCTGTCTCGAAAAAAGAACAACTCCATTTCATCAAAGAAAAATAGTTAGGAATAAATTTGCCACTGCTAACAAGCTTGACTGGGTCAGAGCTTTGTGTACTGCAACGAAGAGTTTAACACCCTGAAACATGTTAGTATTGCAGAGAATATTCTACTCAGTCTCTCTGCCATACATATTTTAATGCATAATATAACTTGTATTTTCTTAGATCATGTCTTAGACTGGAGGAAAAGTACCTGCAAGATACCTACAAAGTACCTGCTCTGCTTTGGACTGAATTCTACTACGTAAGAGGTCTCAGTGCTTTTTTGCCTCTATCAGTTTCCAGACGTAGCAAAGCCAGACAGCCAAATCCAGCCCTTAGCTAACCTGGCGCAGCGCCGAGGGGAAGACACCCATTCCCAGCCCTCAGTCACTGATTCATTCATGCAGAGCTTTATTGCAAATTGGAAGCTCTGCTAAAAAAATAAATCAAACCCAGGAAACAACTTCCTTCTCTCTTTCCTACTTGACAGTAGGGAGAATAGCTCTGTATCCTTAGGGAAGCCTGGGATTGCGGAGACTGATGGGCTTTATTCTTCACAGTGGTAGACACATATTGCAAAACATTATCTACAGAGATTTGTTTGAAAATGTAAACACATCTGCTTTGGCCTTGCTCAGGCTTCTCTTGTGGTCCCATTCCATGAATGTTCATGCAAGTGAGTTCTCAATAACCTGGCTCTTTGCAAAAGTCAGATTTATATCCACTTTCTCAAGTTCATGCAGCAAGTAAACTTTGTATGAGCATGTTTCGTAATGTTCAGGGAGAATGTTTCTATTCAGGGAGCAGAAACAATGCCACTTAATGATAAGACCATTCAAAAACAAGAAGCATAGCTCAAATCGCAAGGCAATAAGCAAGAAGAGTCCTGTAAAAATAATTCTGAAAAAAATAATGCATGTGAGAAAAATCACAATCTGCTCCTAGCTGTTCACTAGAAAAGAGAAGAAACTTAACTAATTGTTATGAAGCTATTCAGTTCAGTTCCGAGAGCAACAAAACAGATCAAAATATGTGTTCATCAGTTAGCTTCCTAAACGCTGCTGGAAGTGGGCATAAGTGTCAGGCAATTGCATCAAGAGTTGTTACGATGACATTTTGTTTTCTTTCCATTAAAAACATCTAGCAACTATAAAGGAAAAAAAAAAAACAAAACAAAACCACTCAACGTTTCCTTGCCTCATGTCTCCGTAGTGATTTTCCATCTCTGCAAGTGATGCTTTAATTAACTAAAGAACTTCTGACTTGAAGCAGGCTGGAGGTGCTGTCCCACAGCCCCATCACAGCACGGCTGGCAGATTATTAATCTAAAGCAAAGCAGCACAACTGGGGAGTCTAAAAATACCAGAGACACCTGAGCTGCTCCATTTGATTGTACTGAATTTCACAGAGGAGAGGGATGGTCCCTGCATGCAGATTGCTGGATGCCTGTTTGTAGTTGCAACCTATGCTGAGGTGTAAAACCTTTTGAAGGGGCTGTCAGGGGCTAGACTGGATTTTTCAACCACTTTAAGCAATATTTCCTCAGAGGCAGCACATGTTGTACTAGTCCTGTGACACCTTTGGTACGAACAAGAGGTGGGCTAATTGTGTTTTAGCAAGCGATATCTGTTGATGTCCTGTGTTATGGAAGACATAACTGCACTACAGCACCAGTAAGCAGGTATTGGGAACCGCTGCACTTGGCCCAGACATACAGCACCGAGGAGGTCATCACTGTCAGGAACGTCAACTTCACCACCCCTTCACCACCCATATTCCAGGAGCTCAGCAGTATGTTTTCAACTGTGAGCATTTCCCATTGTCAGCAGCTCAGTTCTGCTCTGTACTTTCCCCATGGCTCCATCTATTACTTGAGAAAATCTCCCTGGTGGAAGTCAGCACTCTTTATGCCTTGGGGGTCCTGCTCAAAATTATGCTCTGTGGCATAATAATCAGTAGTTTGGGAGTAGGTCATGAGGGTGATAGCGGCTAAGAAGTGTATCTCTTACTCAATCCATGCTTTCTATTCCTCATCTGAACAGGCTTATTTCTTCCCTCCTTTGTTACTTTTTTGCCTTATGTGTGAAGTTGCCCTTGGGAAGAGGAAGAAGCAGTATTGCTATTATACATGCACATTGTGCAGCACTGTTCCTTTCAATGATTCCACCCAGTTTATTATTAACGTTGCGAATTATCACCATCCTGCAAACCTTATGAGAAGCTACAGGGAAAAAAAATGATTTGGAATTGATGTACAGTGCAGATGCAGAGCCCTAACTAACAAGAAGTGATTAGAAATGAAGGACCATCATAACCACCACAAAAGCAACTAAAATTGTATCACAGATGAATTTGGTGTGTGATATTTTCCTCCAAATTTTAGTGCACTTCTCCTTTTCTTCTTTCTTATTCCCATTGTGATTGAGGGACAAAGAAAATAAAACTGTTAGGATTTCAGTTTGTTTCCAAAGGTAATGCTGGGAGTTTTGTTGCACGCAGAGATGCTATATTTTAATATCCTTCATTTAGTCATGTTTGAATGGGTTTGCTTAGATGCCTACTTAGAAAAGCAATGAGGACACTGAGATATATAGGCCCTTTCCAATTTTATAATGTGCTTTCTTGGATATTCTAAATTTGGGGGTTCCATTTGTAATTTTTTTACTCACTTTATTATTTAATAACATGATGTATTAATTGTAGTGGTCCTAACATTTGGCTCTCGTATATCAAGGAGTCAGTGATCCTTGTAACAGCTGATGGGAGCAGGCGTGTGCTGTACTTAACACTTGGCTGCTGGATGCATTTAGCCTACTAATTGCAGCAGGGAAGCCTGTGTGCAGCTCCCACTTGGCACCTCGTGATTATACACCTGCATCTCATTTTATCTTGAAGTGAAAAACATTTTTTTTTTTTTTTTCTGCTATTAAAGCAGAAGATTACAAGAGAGGTGCCCACTGCTGTGGGTGTCCTATAAAAGCTCTGAGGTTTGCAGTGCTGGTGGGATCTGGGTAGTGTGCCATGGCTGGGGGTGTGCCCTGTATCCTAGAACTTGAGATTTCTAATGCTGAAGGAATGTAAGAATATCTGTGCTATCCTCTCTTTTCTTCTCATGTTATCTCACACAGTACTTTAACACCTTTCTTACAGGAACTTGCAACAAACATGTTCCTGCTTGTCAATCTGATGCCACCTGTTATGCACGAATTATAAAATGTAAATTATCAGGCTTGATGCAAGGTCACCCACCTGAATTTCTCAGCAAATTAAGGGTTTAGATTGCTGTGAACACCAGGGGAATCTGCTGCCCTTGGATTTGCAATGCATCATGAATATTCATTGTGGAGGCAGCAGCAGGTTAATAGCAATTAGAGTTCCTCAGGATCCAGCTTGGCAATCCATGAGGCAGCGTGAGTTTAAAATACACGGAGAGACAGATAAAGCTAGCTTTATTAAACGTTTAGGTTAGGCACTGACAGGCTAAATTCACCCCCTTGCCCCTTTTCCCCCCCTTCCCCTGAGGGCCCGCTCAGGCCTTGCCCTCACTCAAAATGGCGGCCGCGGCGCCGCCTGGCGAGAGGCTCGCGAGACGCGCGGCGGGGCCGGGAGC
The DNA here is from genome assembly GCA_011076525.1 of Nettapus auritus. Classification (NCBI taxonomy): domain Eukaryota; kingdom Metazoa; phylum Chordata; class Aves; order Anseriformes; family Anatidae; genus Nettapus; species Nettapus auritus. Next base: position 15,554,045 of record CM021768.1, read on the forward strand.
TGCCTGCTGCAAATGGCGGGGCGGCGGCCGGCAGGGCTGAGGCGAGGCGGGCGGTGCCGCCATGGAGCACATCACTACGCCCAAGGTAAGGGGCCGCGGTCCCCTCGCCCCGGCCGGCAGCAAACCTTCGGTCCCCCCGGCTCCTCGGAGGGCCGGGCTGGGCCGCGGAGGGCTGGCCGGCCGCTGGGTCCCCGGAGCGTTGCCCTCAAGCTCAGGGAAACGCGTGAAGCGCGAGTGGAAGCGGCGGGTTGTAGGGTTAGGTAGAAGTTACTGCCGAGGTGGTGTGCTTCCAGGGGTGTTTTATTTGTTTTAAAGTCCCGGCGAATTTCTGTCAGCGAGCTGTCTTTGTGTTCCTTTAAGGAACTCGTGTTCTTCAGTGGCCCTTTTGCTTGTCAGGTCGCTGTGAAGTCTGGAAGGCTTTAAAGTCTTAAATGATATATCTTTTGGTATCTCTTACCGCATCTCAGTGTTGGAAAATGAGATTTTTCACTGAGGATACTGAGCAAAAAGTGTTTTGAGCGTGATTCTTGTAAACTTTGTATCAGAGTGAAGAGGCCCCTCAGTCTGAGTAAATGGATCAAAATGTATTTTTAAATGAAGTGAAACAAGTTCTGGGGATGACAGCTGGGAAGAATTTCCTTCAAGCAGCTGCCTATGGAGCAGTGGTTTTGATACTGCAGTGTCACTAAGTCTGATGCTTGCTGTGTTTTGTTTTGTTTCATTCTCTAGGATATTAATTTGGGGATGTTCCTTACTGACGTTGCCCAAGCACTTGGGCTGTACTGACGGGCGTCTGCAGGGAGCTGAAAAAAGCAGACATAGATATATGCTGAAAAATGTGATGTAGTAGGAAGTTGTACAGCCAAGACCCCCTGCACTTCAAGTTTCTTACATGTTTTCCATTATTTATCTCAGACCAGTGACCATAAGGAAGCTTACGTATTCAATACACAGAACTAACTTATTTGCACGCTCTTAAGCTGCCTTTGTCTTTCCACTTTTTTTTTTTTTTTTTTTTTACATTTTTTTCCATTATTTTTGTTTCAGGATCAAATCTACCTTCATTAACAGGCAAATTGACTCAGGAAAAAAATATATAAATTATTTTAATTAATATTTTAGACTGTCCTCATGTTTCTTGAAACCCTTTTAATTAGGTTAGTGTGGTTTATGAAATGCGCTTACGTGCTTAAGAAGTGTGTTACAACAAGTGGCTACCAATACTTCTTTGTAACGACTAAGCAGTTGGAAGTCAGACTAGAAGGGTTGTGTCTTTACCAGCTATACTTTAATCATACTAAACATGGACAGTTTTCTCTTGTAATTTTTTATCTTATTATTTCTGCAGCCTTGCACAATAATGAACTTTGATAACATTGGCTACAAATCCAGTAATCCTACTAATTCATGCTGGTGTAAAATCTTGGCTGTTTGACCTTTTTGACTTCTGAATTAGTTTGCCAGCTATTGATTTAAATTGTAAGGCTGGGTTAGTAATGCAGGGGGATCTAATTCTTAGGTTTTTCTCTTTTTCTGTGATGTGTATGTTAGTGGTATGATTATGGTTCAGCAGGTGTTTAGGATTTCCTTGATCAAAGTCAAATTTACTTTTTAACCCTCTTATATTGCAGGTTGAAAATGTGAAATTACTAGATCGGTATACAAACAGGAAGGCAGCGAACGGGACGTTATACCTGACAGCTACCCATCTTATCTACGTAGATGCTTCTTCTGAAGTCAGAAAAGAAACATGGGTAGGTGTGATACTTGGAGCCTGTTTAAATACCAACATGAGATACAAAGTATTTTTATATGCTTTATGAATGGTTTTGTGAATTTTAAAGTTGTGTTCGTCTTTTTATTGCATTCTGATTCTAAAAATGTTTAACAGAAATTACTGTTTTGGAAGGAAATGTACAGAATGGTAGAGTGACCTGATAGAGATCGCTCAGAGAACTGCTGTCAGTTCCAGGAAAAGAAAGAACTTAACCTAGTTTCCTATTTCAAGCTCAGTGTACAAAGCTGCCAACCTTGAATTTACAGGTTTTAGAAGTACAAAGTTAACACTGAAACCAGCAGCCTTTGTTATTGATTAGAAAATGGGAATGACAAGATACATTGTAGATGGGGGTGGAGAGGAAACAAAATGAAAAGAATTTGACTCATCTTACAACAAAGCAAACTCAGTTACATATCAGTCCCTAAAAATAATTTATACTATACACCTGTGTTTTTTCACAGTCTGGCTAATAGTTACTTAGCCTTTGGGTGCACAGTCATAGATGTTTATTAAGTTTTCTTGATAAACATAATAAATAAACTCATTTTCTGCTGCTAGTAATGGGTTAGATGCATTAAGCATATTGCAGAATTTTCCTGTCTGTTTGTACAGCTTATGGCCTTATTAGTATATCTGTAAGATCTGATTGTCTCTTGTTTTTTTAGATTCTGCATCACCATATTGCAAGTGTAGAAAAATTGCCTCTGACCACAGCTGGATGCCCCCTCCTTATTCACTGCAAGAACTTCCATGTGGCTCACTTCGTTATTGGGCAAGAACGTGACTGTCATGAAGTGTATACCTCACTGCTTAAACTTTCACAACCAGGTATTTGGGACGGAGTCTGCTTCTCAAATCGTTGACGTGCAGTAAGCTGGAAAGCTCATCTGAGCAATAGAGAAAGCTTTGTTTGTCAGACTGGGTTTTGCTGTATTGGTACGGGAGAGGAGGATGTGAAATCAAAATCTGTTTCCATTGCTAGAGATAATCGTGTGGGTTAACACAGTAAGTAGAGCTCTGCCCTGTGCGCCAGGCTGTCTGCTTCTAAACTAAACAACGTTTTGTGACAATGGAAACAAGGAGGGCTCTGAAGGACTTCTGAAGACCTGTACTAAGTTGATTTGCTGGAGTGAGGTGGTGTGCAGCATCTCAAGCTTTTTTGTAGCACTCACGCTGAGTAGTGTCGTTTCAGTACTGGCTGTTCTGAGTTCTTTCTGTAATTTAGCTGCTGCCTATGTGTATGTAGTTCTGCCCTTGCTGTTTGAGCCAGATGGCTGTAGAATCCTGGATCCTACAGAGCTGTAAATGTTGTCAACTTTCATCATTTCCCAATAGCAGGGTTAGGTTAGTCTTCAGCATTTGTCTTGTTTCATATGTGAAGCCCTGTGCTTCGCCCTGGTACCATGACTTGGAATCAGTCTTAAGAGTAGATGCAAAACATCCTCAAAAGCCTGTGGTCTCTTCTGGCCTTGGCTGTTCAGTCCATGGATAAATATTCAGGCTCTTTGTTCTTCTTGCAGGACAGCATTCCAGAGGGTTTCCTACCCGGCTTCTCTCTGTAGTAGCTTCTGTCTGTTTTAGTGAACCAGTATTTGGTGTCTTGCCTTATTACAAGGGTGTAATTTTTGATTGCATTTTGTGACTTCGGCACTAGTCTGAAGGGAGGGAATTAATGGTGCCAGTCTGCTTCATGCTCACCATCGCGTAGGACTTGAACAGAAGGACTTCAGTAGAAATAATTCTGCTGTGTTTGAACTGCCAATCGAAATTAGGACTTGTCTGTTCCCAGCATCTTCCTTGTGTCCTGAGCTATGGAGTTTTCCTAGTTCTGAAGCTTTAACTTTAATGCTGGATCTGGCAATTTTTTGATGTTATGTTTAAACGCTGTCGCTGCTCTGTCAGTTTTGAAAATTAGACTCGTAGCATCCTGAAGCGTGGGAGCTGTCACTTCGGGAGATTACATCAGTCAGTTTCTTTTGTCTTGTGCTTATTTGTGGAAGGTGTTGTAGCTCTTTTGTTCTATTTATTGATTTTCTTAGTTCTTTGGTCTAAAATTTCTCCATATGTGCTTCCTTCATATTATTTGGGAGAGCATATAATTATTTATGATTTGCACATGTGTGATTGACAGTTATGGGTTACCTGTCTGGTAACCTGGCTACATTATCAGACTCTGACAGGTTGCACTCTTTCTGGAGAGCTTACTGCCTTGGGAGGCAGCTGAATGAGTTATTGGTTGCATTTGCATTTTCTGAAGAGAGTGAAGGAAATTGGGAAGGATGAGATGGAGGGAGGAAGAAATTACCATTTGTCAGACACAGCCCGAAGCTTTTGTTGGGCTGCCAGAAGTATTCAAGACGTCTGTCAAGCTTTCCATGCAGCTCAGAATTCACTGTTGAATGATGAACTTGCAGGTGTGCAAGAGCTGCTGTATGACTCTTCACAGAAAAAGTTATCTGTAATGTTTCCATTTCTGGATTAGTTCTTCCAATATCAGTCTCTTCTAGCATGCCTGTTGCAGAAAATTCAGTAATAGATTGCTCAGAAGGAATTAAAACTTCAAAATAGTAATTCTGATAAAGTGCTTTAGTGTATCTCCCTGTCAGTGGGAAATGAGTACTAGAAATTCCGGAGGATTTGAATATGAATTGATGACACTTGGTGTTACCCAGAATGAAATGTGTACGTGGAAATGTGAGGAACGTTGCATGAAGACCTAAACTTCCATGCTTCATCTAATTCATTCATCTGAGAGTCCTGTTTGGCTTGAAAGGATTAGGAATGGTTTTGAGGAACTGTTGAGAAATTCCAAATATCCATACCCTTCTATATAGCACTCAAATAATATCCTTATGAGGAGTGAAAATCAGTCTAAGTAGTCTGCTTAGATCAGTAGAAAGTATGAAGTGATAAACCTCGGGCTTGTGATCTTTGAGGCAGAAGCGTAAGTAAAGGTATTATCGAGACATAGCTAACTCTGAGGTGCAGTGGCACAGCCCTTGGCTTTTAAAGAAAAACATTTCCAAGCTTCCTGATTGTTCTTGACTGAGCAATTTTTTGGTCCTTGTTTTCCGTTAGGCTACACCTGTAGCGCGGCGTCTTGCACAGTGTGCTCACACAAAAAAAGGCCTTTAGGAAGAGGTGTTGACCTTTCCATGTGTCTTCTCTAACAAGTTATTTTTTTTCTTCTTCCCAGTGAAACCTGAAGAACTTTATGCTTTCTCTTACAACCCGAAAATGTCTAAAGATAACCGGGAGATTGGATGGAAGCTGATTGATTTGAAAGTTGATTACCATCGTATGGGAATTCCAAATGACTATTGGGAAATAACGGATGTTAATAAGGACTATGAGGTAATCCTTGTCTAAAGTAGCCATTTGGTACGGCATCTCTTCTTTGGTATTAATGACATCCAGCAATCCTACTGCTCAGAAGTGATGCCTCTGGGGAGGACTGAGCTCAGTTGGTTTTAATTGAAGCAGCAGCTCCTTGATGTGAAGCTGTGGATAATGATGCCATGAAAGAACAGAGCTGCAGAGTCACCTTGGTTTGCTTTGATTCCTCTGGCAAAATACCAGCTACTTACTCTTCTAGAGAAATGTCAAGCCATCTGTTACGAAAAACTGAAGTACCTTTAGTTTCTGTAGGTTTTTCCAAGTCCTGCCCCACCAGGCTGGTGCCAGATGTGTAGAGGAGAAATAAATGGCAGCAGTTTGGCTTGGTGTGAGGAACAAGGCAGAGAGGAAGGGGACTAGGTAAGGAAGGAAAAAAATACTGAAAACAAACGCTTTCTTGGTTGGGTCTTATGCTAGGGAAGGGTTCTTAGTCATTTCAGTCCTAGCTAGCTGCTGCTATTTCCTTCTTTTTCCCCTGTAAGGTCAAGTTATAGGTCTAAATATTAAATGGAAGCATTTTTTTAGCAGCATTACTCAAACCCCTGCTTCATATTTCCCTTTTTATTTCTCTGTTGTGCACAGACTTTGTTTAAAAGACAAAGTAAACAGGTGAGGAAGATACCAGCAGGTTAAGTCTTGAATCCCTTTTCCCTGCTCTCCGTTCCCTCCCCTACCAATTGTTTTCTCCTGTTACACTTTGAGTTGAAGAAGTAGATGCCTTGTTGTCAGAAGCCCCTGGTAGTTTTTAAGTGACTGTCTTTGGATGTCTGAATTGAGATGACATGAGAGGTGCTTTTCCCATCAGGGCATTGGAATGTGGGCAGCTAAAATCCTTAATCACTTTGAAGCTTTCCTTGCTAATACTTTAATTGCCAATGCTGTACAGCTTCCTCTAGGCTTCCAGTTTGTGTTGAAAACTCGTCAAGCCTTAAAGGCTTATCTGTGAAGTAGATGCTGAAAAGACATTTTTTGAGGAAAATGGATAAAGCTGGAGCTACCTGATTATTAGAAGTTCAAGCTGAGTAAGATTTAGAGGAAAATATTTCTTTTTGTGGCAAATCAGAGACTTTTTTTAAAACTTGGGTCTTTAAAGAAGTTCTCTTTAAAATGTTTGGTGTACTGTACAGTCCACTTCTAGGCTCACTTGCAAAATTATGTTACCCCACTGTTTTTTCACCCGTTCCCTTGCATTTTCTAAATGCATTTTAATGGCTTTACGCTTCAGATATGGTTTGTTTGATGTGCTCTGGTGAATAATCTATTGTTGTATCTGTAAATGTGAAATTATGAAATTTTTGTGAGTCTTAAATGGATAAGTAGTCACACTTGGATTTCTTCTTTCTTCTCACTTCAGGTTTGCAACACGTACCCTCCAGAAATAGTGGTGCCTAAAGCAGCGAATAAGGCAACGGTGATTGGAAGCTCAAGGTTCAGAAGCAGAGGGCGGATTCCGGTGCTTTCCTATTTATATAAAGAAAACAACGTTAGTTGTCCATTGTCTATTGGCTTGGGGGTGGGAGGGGAGGGCAGAGCTTCTCCTTCTAGCAAAAGGAAAGAAGGTGATGATTATTTAAGTGAGTTAACTTTCAGTTTGAGAATTGTGCTTTTCCTGACAGCTCTAGAATTGATTTGTTCCTAGTCACAGAACAAGCTGGTTAAAGCCAATACTGGGGGCGCATCCAGCGTTGTGTAAAAAACACAAGCTCTCCGAGCTTCCTGTCTGGAAATTTTTGATCAGCTTTCAAGAACTCCTTACATGCTTTTTTGTTTTTAATGTACCGTGTAGCTATATTGAATAATGTTTAACAAGATACATGTTACCTCAGCTAAATTTTCTTACTATTGAAGAGGCAGAACCACCCTGAAATGAATCTCAGTTAACTCAGAATAAGTAAAGGTTCGTTTTGTTTTTTTTCCTTCAATGACCAGAATGTAAATTTTTAACTTTGCTGTCTCAGCAGTGTTTTAGATGCAGATGTTAGGAAAATGCTGCGACAGTCAAGCTGGTGTTTTCCTGAGGAAGCATGCCTTGACCTGGGCGACCGCGTGGAGTTGTTCTGGCAACAACGGGAATTTCCTTAGGGCATACCCAGCGCAGTTCTGAGTGTGGAATGATAACAGCAGCTGATAAGCAAAGCAGTGAAAAAGAATGGTTAGGGAAATAGAAGTCAAGTGGAAAAATTGAAAACGTAGTGTTTGGGATGGCGATTATCAGGCAGAGCATAGTGGATTCGAGGACATGGCAATGAAGGGCTGCTCTGCCTGTTTTTTTAGGATTCTCAAAATTCTGGTTCTGTGAAATATTCCCATGGTATGTCTGTGTGTCCATTTCAGTGGCATTTTTTAGCAAAGCAGAGAACAGGACGTTTAAAAACAACAAATTATGGTATTCTTTAGATCAATGCAGTAGAAAAGATCTGAAAGTAGAAAAAATGTGCTCTTGTGCGTTGCAGGCTGCCATATGTCGCTGCAGCCAGCCGCTGTCTGGCTTCAGCGCTCGCTGTCTGGAGGATGAACAAATGTTGCAGGCGATCAGAGAAGCCAACCCTGGGTGTGCCTTCATGTATGTTGTAGACACAAGGCCAAAGGTATCTTCACCGCGTTTGTGGCTACTTCTAAAGCTTGCATCTGAATTAGCGACACTGTTTCCAGTTAATTCTTTCACAGCTCTGCTGATGCTTACTCATGCACTGTTAGGTTAAACTCTGTCTGTCCAGAAAGATGAATTCAGAATCAGGCTCCTTATTCTGTGTCTTCATGTGGTGAATGGATGATTGCGCATGACGGAATTGCGTTGGGAAGTGGTGAGAACGCTTGTGCTCCTGGGCCGTTCTGGGTCGAGGTCTGTGTTAAGGATGACCTGAAGTGAGCAGCAGTCTTGAAGCCGGCTGAGACAGTGAGCCGTTTTCCAGCAGAAAGCCGGGTCCTTGATACGTTGAGTCGTAGCAAAGCCTTCAAAATCACTTTCCCAAGGCTGAAGTGCTTTTATCTGTGAACTGGGCAGAAGTGGGGCTGTATGCAGTCTGAGGACAATTGAGAAAGGCAATTCTTCCTTCTTTTTCTTTCTTTTTTTTTTTTTTGCATTTGTAAAAATAAAACTATTTTCTTGGCGTGCAGCTCGGCGTTTAATACAATTCAGCTTTTCTAGTCAGTAGCTGCTATCTGGAGCTTGAACTCTGTCACTGAGGTGTTTATATAAGAGGTTACTGAAGAAACTTTCTCCAAATGAAATCTGGAATCCTCTGGAGGATTTGAATTTAGAAACTTAATCAAATGATTGCCTTAAGCATGCTGGGGGTATAGGTATAAGCAAATTAGGACACGCAGCACACCGTTATTTAAATACGAAGATGTAAATGGCTCTGATTAATAAATGACTTCTGAGAACGTGCTTCACTGTTCACATTTTAGAGTTATGTTACAGAAACCACAAATTTAGTTAAAATATGGTGAGGAAAAGTCATTTGGGGAAGATGGAATACTTCACCCCTTTGCTCAGGTTTATTTTGTCTTGTCACAGTGTGACGTTCCATAGAGGTCTACATTTAGTTACAGAACAGGCTGTGTATGGCAATTATTGCGTATTCGTTTGGTGCAGACATCTTCTGGTATTGTAGTTGTTCCACAGAAATCTATCCGTGGTAACTTTGTATTTGGTGAAAAAGAGCATTTGTGGTTAACCACGCTTCAGTGCAGCGTGTCGTACCCTGGGTGGATAAACTGAAGCACCAGAATTACGCAGTTCTGAAGCTGTTCAGATACCACCGTGTCTGAATTTTTTCTTCTCTCCTTTCTGTGGAAGCAAATCTTTCCTTCTCCCAAATCAGTATTTGGGGGCTGGAGGTTATTTTCTCTTTTTGTCAGCATTAAAGGTTTCATGGTAGCTTCTGAACAGTTCTGGGTGATTGCTGGAACAACTGGCAGCTTTTCAACTTCTTTTCTGCGCTCCCAGTCGGTTGCTGTATTCTTTCTGCTCAACTTTAACGTTTGTGTTTCCCTCAGGTGGCTTTATTTCATCTGTGCATGTGTGTCTGTGAAAAGCTTTGGAATTCTCTTACTACTTCTGTACTACCATGTGTGTATGTTACTCGTAAAAATGGCTTTCCTAGTTTTACTTTCGTATGCTTTTGTCTGGCTCTCTCTGTGTAGTTTCACAGTAAAGACAAAATGTTTCTTTACCGTTTTGGAGGACAGTTCTCTCCTGCTGTTGTGTGAGGTTTTGCTGCTGCCTGTCCTAAGAAGTGCTGTCCGAGGTCGTGATGAGCCTGTGCCTATGACTAGTGGATTGGAGATGCTGACGTAATTTTACTAAAAGGGCTGGAAGTAATGTATGGGGAGGTGGGGAAGGACACCTGAGTAGCAGCTTTTCTTTAGTATATATTCTGGGAGATTTAAACAAACTGGCAAAACAGACTCGTTTATTTCTGTGTATTGTTTGTCACTTTCTCTCGTTTCCATGCTGTTCCCTGGAATTTGACAGTTAAATGCCATGGCCAACCGAGCTGCTGGGAAGGGCTATGAGAATGAAGATAACTACGATAACATTCGCTTTAAGTTTATTGGCATAGAAAACATCCATGTGATGCGGAACAGCTTGCAGAAGCTCCTGGAGGGTAAGTACGGTGCATGCAAGCAGCCGGTTTGTATTACCTTTGGTTCCTTTTGGACAGAACTTTTCACTGATAACATATAAAGCCTATGTGCACAAGTGCGTGTGGACTTGGGAGCTGTGGTGGAAGTTGATTAGCGAAGTCCACGTATATTTGTCTCTGCCTCACTGCAGTGGCCGACAGTATTAATGTTAAACTTTTTCCCAAGAGACATTTCATATTTTATTGTACTTAATTTTATCGTGGATCAAAACTAGGAAATGACATGAACAACATTCCTTCATTTTATTAGTTACATAAAATGTGAATTTCTCAAATGTTCCACATGAAAAGAAGAACGCTTAGAAAATGCTGTTTAACTGGTGGGAGATTCTCACGGTTACTTTGAGCGCTGAAAGAAAGCAATCGTTGGTTGCTGAGATACTTCTCTGGGGTTTGCTTTGTTTAGTTTGGACTACTTCAGTGTTAAGCAATGTGTCTAATTGGAAATGAAATTCTAGGCTGATTTTTTTCCAAGGACTTTAATCTCATAGTTCCTGTTATTCACTTCTGATTTCTGTGACAGAACTTTTGTTCCTAGTACATGAATACTCAGGTAACTAAGCTACTCCTTGAAATTATGATCCTGGGGGGGAAAATGTGAAGGAGGGCAGGAGAAATACTGCAGAGCCTTTGGAAGCTGAGAGGTGAATCAGGCCCATATTTGTACTGGGGTAATTTGGGAGAAATTCCCTTGAAGGTGATAGTGCCTTGGATCAAACAAGTTACTCGGCAAGCTGCTTTCCAGGAATATTAACAGATTTGTGCTAGCAAAGGCTGCGGAACAAGTCAGAGTAGGTGCTGTAAATCATCCTCTCTGGTCCATGTGCTTAGTTTTCTAAAATGTAATATAAGCACTGTCATATAAAATACGAATTCAATATTTAAGTAGCCAGCATAATGGTTATCTTACTTGGAATAGCTGAATAATTGATGCTACCGATTGCCTGGCCTGGTAGCGCTGCGGAAGCTGTAGTGACCTTGGGGAAAAATGAGGCTGTTCACATCACCCTGAGATTGGCCTGATCATAAGTATTGAGTCCTCAGTTGCCTGTAGCTGGCAGATTCGTTTTGTGGTGGAAGAGGAGGAGAAATAAATGCTTGTTTACTCCCAAATTCTTATTTGCTAAGCTTTAACAGTGATAAACTCTCTTACTAATGCTTAGGGACTGTGGAACTGTGTTCCTGTAAGTATTTTCTGTGCTGGTTCTCAGTATAGCATCTGAGCTGCCTTCAAGGCCATATATTATTTTTCTCTGTAAATTAGAACTCTCCTTTCTTCAGATCTTTCTGATAGCGACAACGTGCTGGCGATTGTTAGGTGTCTGTGCAATGGTGGTTGAGAGTGAAGTGACAAATCACTGAAAACTAATTTGTGTTGGAGAAAGCCCAATTAAAAAAGTACTGAGGTAATTTTAAAAGGAAGAGGAGGAAGGTACTGTTCTCCTGTAGCTAAAAGTTCTGGGGTGTGTGTTTGTATGTGCAACCGATAGTTTGTTTCCTTTAGACAGGACGCTTAGTCTGAGAATATTAACACTGAGGATCTACAAAACTTCACTGCTCTGAAGGGATAACGAGCGGGTGGGAAGAAGATGGTGTTAACAGAGTCTCAGCTGATTTGTTTGTGTTCTTAGTGTGTGAAACCAAGTCTCCTTCAATGAGCGATTTCCTCACTGGGCTGGAGAACTCGGGTTGGCTACGGCACATCAAGGCTGTGATGGATGCAGGCGTCTTTCTTGCCAAGGTAAAACTCAGTGCTGACCTGCAGGTGAATTGAAAAGTATTTACCTGTCGTGTCAGGGACTTTTCCAAGGCTGTAAGGCAGTCTCTGGAGAGAAGATGGGAAAAGCTTGTTCAGTTGGCCCCACCTCTTAAAAACAAACAAAACGCCTGCAGTGGAGCACATCAAGTCAGTTACCCAACTCGCACTCAGAGTTGCTTCACGGAACTAAATGAAATGCCACAGGGATTGAGACAATCCTGCGGACTGCATTATAACAAATGGTCATGTGGACATCCTTACTCGTTTGAAATGGGTAAAGTCATAGAAAATGAATAAATGACCTTTTAGGAATGCATCTGTACCCTACAGCGCTACCCTTAGGAGTGCAAGCAACGTGTAACCTCACGTTCCTAATGCAGCACGCTCATTAGTAGCCGGGCTGTTGTGTTTGAAGTGAGGAGTTGTGTAGACCAGCTTGTTTTCTCCTGGTTTAATGGGGTGCAGGGGCTGCTAATTTGTATCGTTCCCTGTAGTCTTTGTTTGCACAGAGCCTTTGAAAAGAATGTGACTTTGCAGCCCGGGCAAAAGGAAAATGTCAGTGAAGCAAATGGCTCTTCAGTAGTAGTAGAGGGAATACAGGCAATGAGTGGCAAGAGCAGTGAACTTGTGTAAATGCTGCCTTTTCTCTCTTAAAATTTCATGGTGTAGCAAGCAAGAAGCTATTCTGAATGTATCTTCTGCCACCGGTACATAGGGATAAGGGTAATCCTGTGGGAGGAGGTTGGGCTGAGCTCTTCTAATTTATCCTAGTCCCTGGGTGTCCACTTATTATTCTCTACTCATCCACCAAATGTTTCCTCAGAGGGAACCACAAAAATTCTTGGCGTTTCAGAAAACTTTGTGTTTTGAGATCAGAGGATCTTTTGTTTCTTGATGGTCTCTCATGCTGACAAGGCGTGCTCCAGCATTTTGCTCTGGTTGGGGTTTCTGGGCACGATGGCTGTATGCCCAGAAATGGTGCATTTCCATGGCCCAGATGAGAAATGACAAATTTCCCCCTTGGGTTTTAGGCCAGTCTGGTAAACGCAGATGAAGGGACGGCATTTAATTATAGTAACCAAGCTGGAAAGCTGTTAAACTGTTCTGTCTGGTCTCCTTCGCAGGCTGTGAAAGATGAAAATGCCAGCGTGTTGGTCCACTGCTCTGATGGGTGGGATCGCACGGCGCAGGTCTGCTCCCTGGCTAGCCTCCTCTTAGATCCGTTTTATAGGACTTTCAAAGGATTCATGGTAAGAATGCGAATGTTGGAATGTCAAAAAGAAAAAGTGCTTCCTGGATCTGAAATGTAAACAAGCCCTAATTAAATGTTTTAGGCCATTTTCTGGAACAAACAGTAGGTGACCTATATAAAAACGGCTTTGATTCTATAAACAAGCTTTAATTGCTCTGAACAGCATGGGCACAAAACAGCAGCAGTTGATTTACAATTCCCAAATCTTTGTTTCCTTGAAAGTCCACGTGAGAGCTGCTAATGAGACATTTCATCAAGAGATGAGCGAGCGAAGGATGGGACTCTGGCAGCAGTCCACAAAAAGAAGTGGTGAAGAAGCTCGTCGCTTCAGACTGTTAGGCTGATCTGCTAGGGTTTTGAAATGGGGGACCTCATTCACGTGCCCATGGAAGTGTGTAACCTGTATATCACACCAAATCTGTGCATCATTTAAGACTTACTTTAAAGCCATTACACAAGAACTTAGCCATTTGCTTCTACTGGGAGGTTTTTCTTACGTGAAACCAGCACTGCGTGAATAGTGTGATCTGTACCAAAAGCAGATGAATGGAAAGGTCAATTAGTGAAAGACGAGCTGCTGCTCGTCCTCTGAGTTCCTTAAAAGAAGCCCTGAGATCAGAACAATGCAAATTGTGCTCCTTCGCTGTGTTGTACTGCTAGACCTGTTCCTTTCATTACATGCTATTTTTTTTAATTACTAGTTTTGTTTCCGGATTACACTGCAGTCTTTTAACAATTAAAATGGTATCAGTGCAAAGCATTTGCCTAGGCTTGGGTAGTGCTCTGGACAAGTCTGTGTGATGAACATGGCTTTGAGTAGGGTCAGGAACTGTAATTAAAATGCACAAATGCTTGTCCTGTGAGTAAATAGCCTGTATACACAGATCCTAAGACAGCGGTTATTCCTAGATGAATGCAACAGCTCTGTTTAAGAATTGGAAATAATAAAAAAAAGCAGTATAAATTAATTTTCAAAGAAACTTCTTGTGAATTTCTGCCTTACTTTTCCTTAAGCCTCTGGAGGATGATACCAGGAATTGATCTTTAATATGATCTAGCGAGACGCATAATGAAGGATCAAGCATCAGTCATTTGGTTCCTTATGATGCATATTTTAAAGGAAAATGCTGCTTCCTTGTCTACTAATAATAGGTTCTTATCAGGACATACATACAGCACAGACATTCTATTTGAGAGAAGTAGCCATATCATTTTTCTAATTGCATCCTGAGCTCACTACACAGCCGTACTTCTTATGTTCATATGAGTGTTAAACACTTCTTAAATTCCAGCTGCTGATTTATTTTGCTGAATGTCAGGATGGTCTTTTTCAACTCAAACAACACATAATGTAGTGTTAAACTGTTAATTGGTTTAGCTCTGTCTGGATATTATGATCCTAACAACCCAGAAACAAAAACTACCTTAATACAGCACTGGTCTTGCTTTAAATAACTTGTGATTCCAACAGTGATGTTGTAGTGATAACTGTGGTTAACTCTAACCTGTAGATCACTATTACTGTTTTCATTAACTTCCATGGATATACTTAAAACTGTAGGGTCATCAGGAAGCATCAGCTGTGAGCTTCATGGAGCTGATATTAAAGGTTTCATTTTGCTTTTCCTGGACAAAGTTTAATACTATTTTTTCCTATCTTTGTTCTGAAACTAAAGGTTCTAATAGAAAAGGAGTGGATTGCAATGGGCCACAAGTTCTCTCACAGGTAAGAGCATGTTGCCTTGGGTGTAGCGACTGGGTGAAGCCTTGACGGTGAAGCTTGTATGGTGTTCTCAGGTTTATGCCTTCCATCTAAAAGCTAAAATGAAAATACAGCACAGAGGAGAAAAAAATTGGAAATGATTTGGTGACCTGAGGCCAGTATTGCTGGGGTTGTTCCACCAGTGCTCTGTGGGGATGTTCTTTTCATTACTTCATGAAATCACGCAATCGTGAACAAACTGCTGGAATTTTGAGCAATTTCCTACCTGTAAAATCCCATCTGCGTTGTATGGGGACTGTGAATGCATTGGCAAGATATGTTCTTCTCTAATAATTTTCTTACAGAAGATCTCTGCTAGTGTTTTTTGGGATTCTTACCAAAACAAACTTCAGGCCGCTATAGTGCTAAAAAGCAGTTTTGACCTGCATTCTCTAAGTAGGGTGAAAATGTTGTCATCCTGGTAGTTGGTAGCCTGCATATACTGGGGATATTGCCTTGGAGTACTTCTTGTTCCACTTGCCATAGAGAAACTAGAAACTGAGATGGTCCAAAGGAATACTAGGAGGGAATGTACGGGTCTATTCAGTGGTATTAGCTTGTTAAAAATGGAGGGTTTTGTTCTTGATTGGAAACTGACTCCATTTAATAGTAAAGCAAGTCCGTTTCCATGAAGTATATCAAGGAAAAATAAGTCATGTGAGCACGCTTAATACTCTTGCTTTAGAAGAAGCTATCCAAAGATAAATAGCTGTACAGATATTGTACAGATATTGTTGGCTAAACAAATGCCCCTTTTTAGGGACTACTTTCACATTTCTTAAGGCTAAAACAATACTCCTATTCTACTAATATATAGGGTTGTTCCAAATATGACACCCCTGTAAGAGATAAAAAATGTACTTGAGAGCCAAATTTCACCATTGCCTAAGAATATGAACTTGTGCCAATAGCTGTAGAAAATGTTTCCTCTCCTAGGGGTGGCCTGTGTCTTACAATTCTGAGAGTAATCTGTCCTTTTTCGTACTTCTTACAATATTGTAGTTGGAATCTAGCTGGGATCTGATTAACTTGATCCCTGTAATAAGAAATCTTAATTTTTCCACCTATGTTTGGGGGCACCGTGTTTATTTCCCTGGATTGCCAGGTCATATCCCTTCTGAGGAAAAGAGCGCTCCGCCCTAAGTTTTTCCTGTTAAGAAAGAGCAGTCGGTACAGGACAACAGAGGCTTGGCTGCTTTCCAAAAATACCATCATTCTTACGGTTTATAATGAACACCGTTATATCCCTGGCTAGGTTTTTGCAGAACTAGTAGGATTTTTTCTGAACTTCATCTAAAGCTGTGAAAAGATTTTTGCTTTTTTTTTTTTGAGTAAATTGCCTACCAAGACTTCATTTCTGCTGTTATTTTGGTTGTCGCTGTGCGTTGTGGCTAGTCTTGCACCGTAAAATACTCTCATGTCTATAGAAGATCACAGAAGACTCCTTTTTTCATTGTTTCTTACTGTTCCTGGTAGACAGAATCCTGTTAACGCCAACCTTTTTTTCTCAGTTAGGGGCTAGTGTTACTTTTTATGGTAAAGCCATAGACACTCCTTTGGAGAACATTGCCCTTTTTTCTGGTGCTTGCGTTACGGCGTAGGCTCAGGGATTCCTATTTCACAAGTATTTCTTGTGATGCTCAGACGTCTTATGTAGACTCTTGTGTTGCTAACTTCCCTTTTGAGAAGGGGACGCTGCCCAACTGGTCCCACTTCTACTCAGTACCCTTGACAAACTAGTCATGCTTTCTTGAGGCTGTCCCGGTCTGAAAGAGAAAAGCTGGCACGTGATCAGAATCCCGTTGTGTGCAGAGGCTTAGTCCTATCACAAGCGTAATCCCATGACGGTGGCACGCTGTAATGAGTAGTAGGATAAACTGCATGTTTTTTTCTGACTCTGCAGAATAATTTCTTATCCTAGTAGCGAAGAACGTTTTGTAGTTAGTGACACAGGATCTGACCCTGCTGTGTTTGTATCTCTCTAGGTGTGGCCATTTGGATGGTGACCCAAAAGAAGTGTCCCCTGTCTTCACGCAGTTCATTGAATGCGTCTGGCAGCTGATGCAGCAGTTCCCTTGCGCGTTTGAGTTTAATGAGCGCTTCCTTCTTGAAATCCATGATCATGTCTACTCCTGCCAGTTTGGAAACTTCCTTGGGACCTGTCATAAGGAGCGTGAGGATCTGAAGTGAGTTGGCAGTTTATAAGGCCAACAGTCTGGAAATCACTTCAAATGTTAGAAAAAGGGCAGGTTGTGTGTTTGTTCCTAATGGCACTGTAGATTGGTGAAGAGTAGCATTGTCTCCGTAGGTGTTTGTTCTGCAGTGTGGCGAAAAATAGTAGCTGAATTATATCCACCATAGTCAGATACGATCCAATTTAGAACAATACCTTGCAGATAGTGCTTTTGGGATTGGATATTGTCCATTTTAAACTATTATATGCTCCTCAATGATACATCTTGTGTTTATGAAATAAAGCAGATACTGTGTAAAAGTAATTCTTAGCTCCTTTAATCCAATTCTCCTCAGAACAGCTAGCATTATTAATCTACTGAACTTGATTCTTTTTTTTTTAGTGATTAGATCTTATTTGTAATTGACAGAATCTTTGAGAAGACCCATTCTCTGTGGCCTTTCCTCTTACAGAAGAAGCAGGAATTGAGAAATCCATTGTACAAAGGATTTACAGCTTACAAAGAGCTTCAGCCAAACACGCTACCTTTCAGTTTCCAGTAAGTTACTTATTTAAAAAGGGCAGAAGTTACTTATTTAAAAAGGGGCGTTTCTTTCATTGTAACGGTTCAGTAACTCAGGTTTACTGAAATAACCTTGCCGCTTCGAGTGGTTTGTTCTACCCTTCGCCTTCATTCCTCATCCATAAGCTGAAGATAGTAGTACACAAGTAACTGATAAATGCAGGTACTGTATTTTTTTCCCTTTAACAATGATAGTGGGGGGGGAAAGCAAGGAGAAGAATAATTCCACGTAGGTAGGTTAACACCCTCCCCACATGCACCACCACCACCTCCGACTTCCTCTTCTGACAAGAAAATTTGAGAGGGTAGGCAACTGTTAAAGTTCCTCCTTTCCTCTTTTTTTTAACATATATTTAGGAAGTCTTTCAAATGAGAATTTCAGTGTCCGGTCACACCCAGGCTTAACGCAGTGACAGTGCCTAACACTTTCACAAGGAGGGATTTCTTGCTGCACTGTGCATTTGCTTGCCCTGGGTGCTACAGCTGGAGTGGATAGCTGTGCTTTGTTTCTCGCTCACTCCTCCTTGCTGAGAGAGGGATGCAAATGCATTCCTATGAGCTCTGTTATTACTGGAAGGCCAAGTAGGGAGGTAGGGTGAACTGAGGACTGGAAAATCCAATCCTGAGTGAATCTGTTGTAGAACAGTGTGTCTGTGTCATCTTTTAATACCTATTGCAAGCACCTGTGGATCATAGAAAAGAAGTATTTAAACCCTCTGAAGTTTTTCTTGAACTCTGTTAAAGCATTATGAGAACTCGTCTGTCGATACAAATTTGATAGTCAGAGGTTGTGGCATTTTCTTACATCGATGACTAACGTTTGATACTTTTTGCCTTGAGTACCGTCTGGTTTCTGTTATGACCGGTAGTGTACAATTAGCTCCCTAATTCTTCTTTTTTGCCCTGTTCTCAAGGTTTTGGTGTGGGATGTACAATCGCTTTGACAAAGGAATGCATCCAAAACAGTGTGTATTGGATCATCTGCTGAGCTGCATGAGCCAGAAGATGAAACTAGAGGACAATGCATCCGAATTGGAAAATGTGAGTCACGAATCTTGTTAATGCTTAAAATTATATGCTGGTTTTGGCAAATATAACTGGATTAAATGTTGGCATTCTACAACTGTTTCAACATACTGCGTAGAGTTGGACAAAATGAGGAGTTAAATGACATTACTGTAATGACTACATTCTATTACCCAAAACTCTCATCTTCTAAAGTTGTTTGGTCAAGTGCTGTTGCAGGCTCACGATGTCCTAATTCTCTAAGGAAAACACGTTAAAAGAATTCTGGGTTTCAACCTGATTTGCAGCAAACTTCATGTGAGGGTTAGGAAAGAAAAGAATGGGCTCAATTTCTGTCCCCTACCCCCTAAAACATAAACGTTGTTGGTTACAGCTTGCTCCCCAGTGCTTCTTTTCTACGTTCTCATTTACAAGACATATTGGGGAAAAAAAAGTGATGATCAGCCAGGTTTTAAAACAGTGGAGTTAAGATGGAAGCTGGCTTTCATGCAGTGGCTGAAATGTACCTAGATCAGGTGGGCTGAATTGGCCTCTAGAAGTGGCTGCCTTGGCGCTGAAGCTCTTGAAACGAAGGGCAAGCTTGCACATTCACCACTTCTGTTCTGTGGTGTTGGAGGGCAGCGATCATGTGTCCAAAATAACCAATTTCTCTTCTCCAAGCCGCAGTAGTGTAATAAACAGCAGCACACTGTGCAAAGTGCTCAGTTCTGTCAGATTCCCCAGAGATGTGTCTTTATCTTCGTATAGATAATTATAGATGTTTGGGCAGGGTGAGAAGGAAGGTGGGGGCAGGGCTGTAGTGGAAAATAGTCCTGTTAGCTTTTAAAGGGCTGTAGTTTTGTTTCCATAGTTTCTATGTACAGCTGCGTGAAAGGAGAAGTGTCTTTTCTTTCTGCTCAAGGCTCTACTTACAATGTCCTTCGTGTGCTTAGAAAATAAAAAAATCTAAAAATACAGTCGTGAGAGATCCATCTAAAAATAAAGGAGCGAGAAGACCTGTGTCAGTGCCCTTTGCTAGGTTAATGTGAATGCTTAGACTTGTAGTTTTATCGATTAAACACTTTTCTTATGCTTGTTTCAAGAAGCTCTGCTTGGGCATAGAGAATTGCTTGTGTTATTTTTTCAGCTCTGTAATTGAGCATTACAGTGGCACTGACACGAGACTGTTATGTTGACAGTTGTTTGTGTATCCCTGACACCTGGGAATAACAGCTTTCATTAACGTTTTTAAATGTCTCTGTTTGTGTAGAAACTTCCCTTCCTTGATGGTCCTTTGCCCAGTGAAGCTTGCTCCTTATCTAAAGTAGGAAGTGCTTCAAAAACACCAATGCTGAACACTCCCCAGGATTATGAAGGGGAACCACCGCCTGTGTTGACCAACGGTATCTCAGTGGGGAATATAGATGTTATGTCAGACGTGGACCAAAAGAACAAAGAGAACCTGTCTCATCACCAAGACCTCCGTGATCTTAACGACACCAGTGTTTTAGACTCTGAAGCTAAGGAAGGAGAGCCTCAGTGCCACTGATCAGCTCTGAGAATTGTGTTAAATGAAGCAGGTGCTCGTGGTGCTGAGGCACGAGGGATCCATGCCCCTGCGACCACCTTTTCCAGCCAAGTGTTTGTATGTGTGTTGGCAGCGAGCTGTGCCCTCGCCGTGGCAAGCGCGGTCTGTGTTTGGTTTGCATCATGTTGTGGCTAAAATGATGAAGGTGCGTTCAGAGCTGCTGAGGCTATCTTGAGTTAGCATAAACCTTACTGTTCAGGGGAAACGAAAATGTTTCAGGCCATTAACTGCCTGCCAGTACTTGTATTTCAAGGTGAAAGACATCGTGGCCAATTAACGTGGGGTTTAGAAATTGCGCAGTGTTCACGACTGGAGTAGGAAAGATGCAATCCGTTTATTTTCAGTGGTGGTGCAAGGTTGTAAATGCCCTTTCAGTTCATCTAAAATTGATTTAACAAAAAAAAACTTTCTTAGCTTTCAATGAATCTCTGCATGGAGCCTCACCTTGTGGCAGAACTGATTCATTTTTTGTTTCCTATGCATATTTGTTAAACAAAAACAACAAAAAAACTCTGTGCCTTTTTATGGAGACCATTTTAATGTCTAGCAATGCAATGTAGTATTTTTATTATTGTAGTGTAGAGTGTAGTATTTGGTCTTCTTTGTAGTCAGTATTTTTAAACACTGTTTTGTATCTGCTGCCAGCTTCCCAAGGATCTGTGCTGGTCTCCTGAGTTTAGTAGCTTCAGAGACACAAAATGGTTATTTCACATCACATGCTGAGTGATTACAGTGAATGTCATCTGGAATGTTAGAATCATGTGAAACCTTAGAGCTGAGGGCTCTGTACTGTCAAGACCTGGGGAAATGAACAATTTTTCTCATAGCAATGAGCTTTGTAACTTTGTGAAGATGGCGACAAAACCTAGATCAGGATGTGACCCGTTGCTGGATCAAGAAGTGGACATCTTGGCTCATGGCTGTGGCTCCATCTTGGACTCACTGCAGTGCTTGTTGTGCTGCTTGGTTCCTTTGAACTGCAGTAAGTTCGGCTGGAGAGACTGGTTAAAGTTGAAGGTTTAACACAAATGTATTCCACTTACTCCATTCCAAAGGTTCATCTCCCCAGGGAAACGGATGGCACAGAAAAGCTGTTCTCCAATACTTGTCTGGACAAATTTCTCCTATGGATGTGTTTAATTGCGTAAGAGTCCCTTCATGCAGCTTAACTCAGTAGGTTTTTTGCTGTCTTTTGGATTATGTTTAAGTTAGATGCTGCAATCAGGTCTTAATCAGGTTTTTACTCTTCTATAAAATTCTGAAACAAAAAAAATCTAAGTTAGCCCCTCCCAATCTGCAGTAAAAAGTAGGAACGTTCCTTTATTCCATTACAGCATTGCCATATGCAGTAGCCGTTGTGTGTGTGCTTATAACCTGTCATGAAATCATGAACACTTGAAAACACTTTTTCAAGAAGAGGGGAGGAAAAATGAAACAAAAAGCACCCCAAGTGTCATTCTGGGTAAGAAAATCTGTTCTATCAGAAGCCCCAAGTAAGAAGGGCAGTATCTGACAACAGTTTCTTTGGTGCCTAGAATGGCAAAGAGAAACTTTTTCTAATGTTGCAGGTTTTTTAATCTTCAAGTAATATTCGTCTGCTTTACAAAATAGCTGTTTTCCAGGTATGAGTGAGAGAGCTAGCGTGTATGCTTGATTTTTCAAAGCTAAACACACAAAATACTGACCTAGTTACGCTTACGCTGAAGATGCTCAACGTTTGTTGTGTGGGTATGTTGCAACTGCGTATTGCATCCTGCAAACAGGTAGATATTTTATTCCGAAGGATGCACGCTTCGGAATGCATCATTTTTAATCTCAAGATTATCCACTGTGGTGTCTCTATTTAAAAAAAAATCTGATTAATCATGCTTAGTACTAAGCAAGATGGCCTGCCAGCCCTTGTTTGCTATATCCATTTACTCCTCAAGCAGAGAGATTACACCCAAATCTTAGTCTTGCTGCTCTAAATACGCAGGGTTTGAAATTTTGCTGTAGATTTCCACTGGAGAGTAGTGGGGAGATTCCTTCCCTTTGCTTCTTCGTAGCCTAAAAGCTCAGTTTGGCATATGCACTTTGCAGTTTGGAGCTCCTTTTAAGCAAACTAGTAGACTAACCCTGTCTTCTCTTTCTAGGTAGTAAAAGAGTAGTGGGTAGCATGCACAACTTCTTCAGTAGAGAACTCTTAAATGGTAAATTGAGACCAAGACAGGCGTTTCTTAGGACCAGTTATTCTACGTCAACAGTTTTTTTAATGTACTTTGTAGTGAAAGTTAGAGATACAGAATTATAGACAATTTTGACTGACTACTGAAGGATTTAGATATACCACTGGTTAATCTTTGTATAAAAACATTTTGCAGGAGGTTTCTATAAATGTTTACACACTGCCTTGTCTTTTAAATTACCATAGATTATCTTAAAAAAATGTATAATGAACTTTGCTTATCCCTAAAATAGGATGCTGACATCTCCACGGATCTTTGACTACAATATTACTGCAGCTGCATAAGCCCCTGAAAAGATTATTTATACACTGAAAGTACTTGTAAGCTTTTAATAATCTTGATGCTTTTGACTTCAGTAGCAAAACAATGCACGACTTTATACTTTGAAATGCAAAACCTAGGCAAAAAAAAAAAGGGTAACGATCTGTCGTCTTAAACTGCTTGGATTTCATACATACAAGCTTGGCCAAAGCCTCCAACGTATTCAAAGTCATTCATGCTGGTGCTGTAAATTTATGGAGCTGGAAAAATACCAGGGTTTCCTGGAATTCCATGAGATTATTTGTTTGAAAACCAATTAGCTAGAAGCATTTTTTTTTGTTTTGGAAGATGAATTCTGCTTTGAACTTTTTGTGAGTTTTTAAGACCAAAAAATGAAAAGCTGTTCCAAGCACTGCAGCGTCCTCAGGTCTCTAATCAGCCAGGATTGGCTTCCTGGAGTCTTGCAGAAAGCCCGTGTTCTGATTCCTTACGGAGTGCCCTGCTGGCAGTGGTGAGTGACTTCATTATATGTTCCCTGAAAGCGTTAAAGGGAAAAATTAAAAATGGTTAGGTAGGATTTTTGTGTGAGCACTGTAGAGGTGAAAAGTTACTCAACTTATTTATTCCTAGTGGAGCATCTGCGTGTTGAAGTGATGAGTACTTTTTTTTTTATTCGGAGCTGTTCACTGAACAATGCAACTTGCTGCTTTCCATTTGGATTCCTCTGCCGGGGGGGTAGAAGGGATCCTGTTTGCTGTGGGTGGGTTCTGTTCATGTAAAACTCTTCCCTTTCTGGAGCACTTCCTGCTCTATCAAGACAGTCTGTTACGGTGTGCGAAACGTCTCTTGCTACAAACAGTTACGATATTGCAGTGGGCAAGTGCCTGCATTAAAGCTACTGTTCTGAAGTGGAGGAAGGGATTCGCCTAGCTTTATTTCGAAGTGAAACGTCTTAATGTGAACCTCATAATGCTGGATTCTCAAATAGCTTTGTTTTGCAGTTGTCTGTGGCAGGGAAAATCAAACCTGTAACATTTGACTGCTTTACAGGAAAAAGGGAATGCCACAGGTGTTGTAGTTCCCAGCTGGCCCTCTTCCTCAGCAGAGATAAAGCTGTTTAGAAAAGCCTATGAGCGTACAATATCCTGGCTGTGTTGTGTTGCTGCTCTGAGTGCATGCCTGTCATTTACGCGCTTAGAAGAAGAGGCTGCCATGTGGGTGCTTGTTGATACGTGAAGCTGCTTTGTCTGGGATAGAGAAGGAGAATTGCTTCTAGGTCGCTAGTAAACTATAGTGGGCTTCTCAAGTCCTGGTGAGAGACCTTTGCTGGGAGCTGAAGGTGTGCGGAGCTTCCCAGGATCGCAGCCGTGAGTTAGACCTTCATGGGTTGCAGGTGGAAATACCCACATTGGTGACGGGCCCTGTCTCTGCTGTTTCCATTGGCTTAAGGGATCGCGAGCCCTGGTAGGCACTCAGCGAGTACCCTTGCATCTGAGAAACCTGTAATGTGCAGGGAAAGTATTTAAAAGAGCTCTGCCTGGTGCTGCTGCAGTTCACTTTTATGGCAAAGCTGGCCTTTGGGTAGCTCCAGTGCCTGGCAGTTGCTCCCCCAAAGGGATAGCTTCCTGGCACTGCTTAGTAATGAATAGTCATGAGTGACCAAAAGAGATGAAAGTGTTTCTCTCTTCTCCCCTTCACCACTACTTTGAGTGCTGGGATCACTTTTTGATAAACCCAACAGTCGTTAGAAGCTGAGGCAGTTCCTTGTTTACATGCTGTCCCTCTGGCACACAGAAGCACTTCCCGTGCCTGAAATCTGGGGTGGGAGGAAGTGATCTGTTCTGAATGTAGTAGTTTTGTTTTCATTAACACACAGCACTTCATTAATTGGATGAGGAACGTCCCAAAACAGGTCAAGTCCATGTTTTAGTATCTTCAACACTAGTTGTAGCCAGGTCAGTGCCAACTGCAGGCGGTGTAATCTGTCAGGGTGAGCATTTAAACATGCAGTCCTGTCCTTTTGGCATCTCTTGAATTACCAAGGCAATGCAGAAGGAAGGTAGGCTAAAATCCTTGCCCTAATCCCATAACAGCCATCCGTGCGTGTATGCCTGTACTCAGTGTAGCAGCATCCTACCGGAACAACTTGTAGCACTGGATCTAGTCACGTGCATTGGAGCACAATGTGGTACTTACCATCACCAAGTGATCTTTGTAGGAACTTACCTAAACGTGCGTGTAGTATGCAGTGAAAGATTTAAATGTGTTTGCTGTTTCTATAAGTCAGTTGTTGTCCTTAGTGTAATTGATGAGGGACAATTGTATAAAACTGTGTATGATTAAATCCCGTGTTCTTGAATGTGCTGCAATGGCTGTACGTATGGAAGTCACGTTAGTTAATGCACTGCTTAAAGACATTGTACCGTGTTTAGAGGAGCACTGTGTCCTTTCCCTAAGTGTATTTGTCTCATGAAGTTGCATTTGTATTACGGTTTATTTTTATTTCTTACAAAAATAAATACCTTGCCTTTTTAAATGAAATGATTGATCAGTTTGTTAATTAAACTCAAAGCAGAACTTCATATTTTGAAGTGTAAATGCATTTAAAGACTCTTAAGTAGTGATCTTACCTTAATGTGTATCCACTTCTTTTACAGAATAAAGGTAGGTGACCTCTCTGGATGCAGAGGGACTGTTGGGTACACAGTGCGGCTTGGTGTCTTTACTCTTGTTTGATGATGATGATGGTTAAGGGGTGTTAAAGCTTTGTACCTTCTGTACATGTTTTAGATTGCTTTTTTTATATAAAAAACATAAAATTATTATAAAAACTGTATAAAACTAATAGTTTTATATAAAACTAATATCTTTTCTGTGTTTTCTTCCTCCTGGAAGGCAGTCTGTCCCTCACTCCTAGGTAAGACTGTCCACAGATTGCTCCAAGCTGAGTTAAAAAGCTTTCTGAGAAGCAACTAAACCTTCCTGCTGGCCTGCTGTAAGAATTGAGTTTGACCTTTGCAGGTGTTGCATGGTAACAGGTGAAGAGGCTTCTTCCTGATAGCTTTGAGCAAAGAACCTGCAATCTGTCTGCAGATGGTATCGTTTAAAAATGTTCTTCTATGTGGTTCTTTTTAATCATAAATTCAGTACTGAGGCAAGGTGTGGTTGCATCATGCTTGAGGAAGGAGGAGATTCCAGGTGCAAAACTTGTGTTGCTTATATACAAAGCTGGAACTGGTGCTTTAATTTCCACCTGTGCTGCAGCAGTCAAGTCCTCCACTTCTGCAAAGCAGATAAAATCAAAGTGATACCAGTTAATTTGCTGTTCATAAGGCTCTACAAAATGCTTGGGGATGCCATTTGCGTTGGTAAATTTATGTAAACTGTTAAAATGTGTGCCTGGCAAAGCAGTGTAAGCTATTTTAGCAAGTAATTTTAAAAGAAGTGTTTGGAGGCTTTTAATGCCATGTGAGAGATGCAGGGGGTGCTTGCAGAACATACAGAAGGGCAGCAGCAGAGAGAGAGGAACTGTTTCTGCTGGGTCAGTTCAGCACCAGGCCATTCAGGCTTAAATTTGAAGTATGAAGAGCCCCCAGCCACCCATCACCAGTCAGGAGGGCGGTGAGACCATGAACACTAGGAATGGGCCCAAAGCCAATACCTGTTACCCAGCTGGTGAATCCTTCCCACTGCACTGTACATCCTAAAAATGGGTATCTTCTGTGTATGGAGGCCAAAAATATGCCCGACAGTTGGGTATGCTCAGTCTTCAGATGTCCGAGTGTCCTTTTTTCTTTTTGCTTGGTTTAAATGTTCCTAATGCTTTCAGAGAAATTTCTCATTTACCTCGATTACTTGCCTTGCATTTCACTGGATTGTTAGCATGTAATGCATGTAGCAAATTCTTTGGTGGCGATGTAACTCTGTGCTCTGTTCCTTTCAGTTCAGTCACCTGGCAGTTAAAGATGATGGCAGTAATTTGAGACTTCATGCATACGTGTAAAAAGGACAAGTGCATCTGTTAATGAAGTGCAGCAACAGAACTGAACCTTCACCATCGTTATTCACGGTGAGAGGAAACGCCCGCAGTGCCTTGCATGGGTGTGCACAGGTCAGTTAATGTGGAGCTGCTGCAAATCCTTTCAAGTTCACATAACTAAATAAAGTGAAGATGAAATGTCTTTTGTTACAGGCAGAAGGTGTGTTAATTGCAATTTCTCACATGCAATCCAAAGCTTCTGTATTCAAGTGTTTTCCTGTAACTTGTGTTTTTTTTCACTTGGGGATGGTGGAAGAGATGGGAGAGACAAAACAGAGTAACTGTAAGGGTAATACACATTTTAACTCAGATGAGAGCCTCATTTCCCGTGTCTCTATTCCAGTGGTTTGGGGAAAAGTGAATGCTATTTACTGAATCTTTTCTTTCCTCCCCACTTTTCTTAACAAGGAATGGATCTTGGAGCCTGTTCAGCCACGGGAGAGGAGCAAGGAATCTCGTGTTGAGTAGGAACTGGTAAAATAAATAACACCGGCGGGGGCACAGTTAAGTTGTGTATAAGCGGAGTTATCAGGTGCTGCTCTTATCTAATGAGTTTGTCTGGCACACCAGGAATGAAGCAGACACGAACCAAAGGCTGAGGCTGTGATTCTCAAGAATTCGAGGGTCCTGCAAGTGTTCTGGGGTTCTGTACAGTCACCCTTACCGGTGAGGCACAGAAGGGAGTTAAACAACGCAAGTGTTTACGGATCTTACCTGACAAAGGGGAAACTTGGGAGAGGATAAAGATCACAGAATCATTCAGGTTGGAAAAGACCTTCAGGATCATCTGATCCAACCGTACCGAGCTAAGGGGAGCACATTGTCTCTTTTAAGAAAATCAGATCCCGTTCATGGTTTTTATCCTACTCATTCTTCCTTTCACGCAACACTTCAGAATTTAACGCTTTCCTTTTGCTGATTCTTCTTCTTTGAATGCTGCTTTTCTGGAAGCAGTGATTTTTTTTTATTGTTATGCTGTGATCTGATGTGGAGTTTAAAAAGTGGGGTAAATACGGTGATTCACAGGTCAGAAATTCTGGTTCTCAAAGGTTGTTGCAATCGTACCTGCTGTTGGAGAATCCTTTAAGAGCAGGTATTCTATGCCTGATCTTTTTGCTTAATACTTTGAATAATCAAAACCAATCTTCACTGACTGAGTATCTGGTTTGTGATCTCAGGGCAAAGTTGTCTTTGGGGGTGGCATGACTCAGAGCTTCTTAGCTTTGTCTTTAACTTTATCTTCAAATCTTTGGAATTAAAAGCAGTGAATTTTGGTATTGTGAAATAAAAGGAAAGAGACCCCCTGCTTCTGCCATGAATAACCTCCGGAGCGTTGCCAGCCTGGAGCACATTGAGCAGAGAATACTGGGGCAACCAGATTGATGTGAAAGATCAGCGTCACACAGATTAACTCATGTAACAGAGTGGGCACATGCTGAGTTTGGGTTCTTTTGAGGGCCTTAATAATTGTATTCTAGCATCAGTTTACAGCCGCTGGCTCCAGC
This sequence comes from Nettapus auritus, assembly GCA_011076525.1. Lineage (NCBI taxonomy): Eukaryota > Metazoa > Chordata > Aves > Anseriformes > Anatidae > Nettapus > Nettapus auritus. The sequence continues at coordinate 15,582,025 of CM021768.1, forward strand.
GCATCTTTGGATCCGAAAAGCGAGTGCCTGGAAGGGAGCGAAAGCAGGGAGCTGGCTTTCCGTGCTGCTGAACCGCCGTGGCTCAAGTTCCTTGAGGAATTTCTGCTCGTGGAGGAGGAAAAAAGCTTCTCGGTTCCTTCTTCAGCTCAGTGAGCTCGTCTCACGGTGGTTTTAACCACACGTTTCGTAGGTTAATACATGCCTTTGACTATAAAATGCTGAGGAGTGCCCTGGAAGTGTCTGTTCGTGCCCTCTTGTGGCTAAAATCCGAATCTCACTGCTGCTGGGCGCTGTCACCACAGCCGCTTGGAGCGAGTGCTGCCGGCAGGACGGGCAGGGTAAGTGCCCGCAAGCTGCGAGCAGGTATTGTAATGGGCACGGAGGTAAAGTTCAAGTTGAAAGCAGCTCTGGCATTGTTACTGTTTTGCAGTGATTTACAGTGCTAAGGCAGGAGCCAGAAGTAGCCCCACACAGCAACTCTGCATTTCAGATCTTGAGGACTCTTAGTAAATCCCTAATTCTGCAAAATGATCTATTCGGTGCTGTTTGGTGCTAAGTCGGAATGCTTTGCAGCATTAAATCAGAAAGTTCATTACTTTTTTCAGCTATGTTAATAGCTATAATCTTTCTAATGAAACCAACTGCACTGGACAGGATTTACTTTCCCAAAAACCTTTCTGATTGGCATTAAATATACTGCTGCCCTTTAATTCTTCTCCGGTTAATGGACAGCTGAGAAAGGAATTGCTTTGCCTGGAGAATGTGTCAGGTCAGCGAACTAGCTCAGGGTGAGTCCACTTGCTTTTGGTGTTCAGACAGATCACAAATGCTCCTCCTGATTTCTCAGCCTTCCCCAGGCTTCGAAGCATTAGGAGGCTTAACCAAATGGGTCTGACTTATCAGTCAGCTCTGCTTGGGCTCCTGTTTAGTGTTTATCTGAACCTAGCGATTTAGGTAGTCAGGCAAGATGCTGTTTAACATGGCTCTTTAGCACTTACAGGAGCATTAAAAGTATTTGTTTGCTTTTGTATGGTTTTGAAGGGTAGATTTATTCAACAAGTACTCCAAGCTCCTTGCTTCATTACTACTGGATTTATTTCTCACTGCTCTTTGCCAAAAAGCTGGTAGTGCTTCTGAGATTGCTTGGTTGAAAACTAAACAGCAGCAACAGCAAAAGAATGTGCAGTTTATCCTTAAATTTTCCATTCAAAGATTTTCCTTTCATGTCCAAAATCTTAGTTTCCTACATTTCCTATTTTTCAAGGTGTATTGATTTATCTGTATTCCCCCCCAGTACTCTGCCTCTTTATTTGCTGGTTTTATCTCTGTGTTTTCCAGAGTTGGCTTTCCTGACTGCGGAATCCCACTTGTGATTGCGGCTTCTTGATATTTAATAAATCCTTAACTCCCAGCTTTTGCTCAGATGTTTATTTACATTTTTTTCTTAATTTTACACAGTCTTGATTTTGGTAAATGGACCTTTCTGTAGAATAAATATTTTTGAGTGAATTTGGAGAGAGTGAAACTGCAAGTAAGCCAAAGGTCTAAAACCTGTTAATATTTCATGTTCTTGCTCTTCACACTTTTCGCAGTGCAATTACAAAGTCACTGGAGTGCAGAGGAGGGGAGCGACATGACTTCCAACGTGTTTTGCAGTCCCCTGATTTCAGTGCTTGCAGCAGAGATTTTTCCTGCTGGATTCCTGCTGGAACTTGGTTCCCTTCTCGTTATCTCGTATCGCTGGTAGTGCTTCTTCAAGCTGTCAGACCATTCCCGGTCCACCACCAAAAAGTTAGGAAAAGGTTTACAGGGAACTGGATAAAATACGATTACACTTACCAGCTGACAGCTTTTGATAAGACAGTCCAAGCGCTCCTTCCCCCTTTTGTGTTTGCCTCTGTAAAGTTTTTGCCTTGCTATATGCCGTGTAATTTTATAGAGCCCAAAAGTGTCTTGTTCTGGCAGGCTTAGCGGGGAGGAGAGCACCTTTGGCCCATTATTGTTCTGAAAGTGGAAGAGGCGCTCAGGAGAGGCATTAATTGGGGAATCCATTGGGACGGTGGTGCTGTGAAGGCCGGTGCTGCAGCAGGGCAGGGCTGTCCTGCCAGGGCAGTGCCCGGTGAGCTGGGTCACAGCACAGACTCAAAACTAAGCAGTTCTCTGCAATTTCAGCAAGGAAACAAGCAAATGAAGCTTGTGTCTGCCCGGAGCTACTGCCCTGGGTCAAACAGCCTCCTGCACCTGTCTGAATCTCCCCCCTGCTGCCCCTATCTATATTTACCCAGTGGGAACTTTCCAAGAATGGAAGTGGGAAGATAAATGCCTGCCGGGGCTAAAATTAGCCCAAGCTCCCTGGCCCTTCTCCCCGCAGTGGCATTTCAGCTGTGAGCTTGACAGCCTGCGTCCTTCCAGTTGCTCAGAGTGGATCTCCATCCCTGGCGGAGCGAGAACTTCTCTCTCACCTCCATTTTGCGCTTAAACAATGGGGGAATTCGCCATGGGACCTCGGCAGCCCCGCCTGGCTCGGGTGTGAGCATCACCTACCTCACAGAGGTAAGGCAGCAGCATAGTGACGCGTGGGCAGCGGGGGGTATTGAAGATAACTTGGTAGCCAGAGCTATAAAGGTGTGAGTATGGCTCTGTTGTTCTTTGTGTCACCTTTGGCTGTAGCCTTTTTCGTGACCACAGATAGGCGGACAGCTTGCATTAGCTCACGTGTTGGTTGAAAGCTCTGACTTTCAGCTTTTTGGATCAAGGAGCGTCTGCGAGCTCCTCATACCAGTGTTTATTTACACTGTCAAAGCACTGCCCCTAATTTGTGTGTTCAGGAAATATTACAGCTGGCTCTATTTTCCCAGAGTATCTTCATTGGAAGTATAACTGTCTTCTTTTCAGATCAAATCTGTAATAATCCCTGACCCTCAATCCCCCCCCTTATCCCACACATACCCCCCCCCAAACAACAACTAGCTGTGTCAGTAGGGAGGTTTCCAAAGCCCCAGCACTTGTTATTGGTGTGTCTGAAAAATAAAAGTAACGTGTAATTCCAAGTGTTTCTATATAAATGGGTTGGGTTCATTTAACAGGTGGACGTGCAACAGAGCTTTGCCTTCGCTAGCTGCTGTCAAACTTGCTCTCAAACCCAAAAATAGAGCTGCGAAGGTGACTTGGCGCAGGGGAGCCCTCTGAGCTCACACACCTTGCTATCAAAGGCTGATGTGGGACACATCTCCTGTGGCTTTGCCTTGGTGCCATCAGATGCTCGTTTGCAGAATGGGGCTAATTGCTCAGCGCCCTGCTGCATTGAGGCGGGGGAGACTGAGCCCTCCTCCCGCTGCTGCTGCCTCTCCTGCAGGAAACCCGAGCTGCTGCAGGGCCGCGGTGCTGCAAGGAATTCCTCTGCCCTCCCGGCGGGTTGGGCGTCCAGCTGTTCGGGTGCCTGTCCCACATCACATCCCTCCCCGTTGGTGCTGCCCGGCCACCCCAAGGCTGGACCCTGCAAACGGCCTGGGGTTTGGTTCCAGGGTGGGTATAACAAGCTCAGGAACCCTTCTTTTTCCTCCCTGCTCAGCCTGCTAGAAAAAACACAGCTCCTTCCTGCAGCCTTGTTCCTTGAGTAGGCAGGAGAGAGGGGGGAGTTCATTGCGCTGGATTTGAATGTCAGCACTTCAAGGAATGGCGATGTTGAAAATCCTTAAACAATATGGCTACGTTCATGTCAGCTTCCTCTCCTATTGGGAAATCCAATCCCTTTAAAAAACAAAAGTGGCTGGGTTGAAAAGTTGAGTTAGTTTGTGAGTGTTCTTGAGGAAACCCAGATCATGTTTTCCTTAGGCCTCAAAATATCTGGAAATGCAGCTACCGGTGAGGCTTTTTACAGAAGTGTTGGCCCATATGAAGCAGGGTCAGTTCTGCTACTTGCTCCCACGTGGTCTTCCCTCAAGCTCTCCCTGGGAACAGCTCGATGGGGTGATTTTTTGAGGGTTTTGGGAAAATGGGCAGCTTCATTTACCAGCCGGGTGCAGTCCTTGCAAAACTTTGTGGCAGTGCAGATTCCCTCCTGAGCTCTGGGTTTGAGTATCTTGTGAGTGGTCCCATGCCCGTCCCCACCTCTGGGGGCAGCAGAAAAGCAAGTAATAGTTGAAATAAAAAGGTGAGTTCATCCACGCAGCCTTTGGCCTGCACCAAATTCAACTCTTGGCATGTTCTTGATGGCAACGTTTTAAGGGGAGGTGGCCCACTCGAGTGCTACAGCAACGTCCTCAGTCTTTGCCTTAACGTGGATCAATCCTGTATGGATTTCCTCACCCCTGGAGGCAGTGGGATATGCGTGTCAGAAATTTAATGTGGTTGGTTTTGAGAATACTCCTTCAATGCATAGATAATGAAAGGGTAGGGTTGGTGTCGGAGGTAACTGGTTCTAACCCTGTGTTGTTGTCCTGTAGATATTGGGCTTTACTGTTTACAATGAAAGTGGTACTCAGGAGACAGACCAAAAAAATGAGCCTGATGGATATCACGAAGATTTTCTCCATGCTCCAGCCCAGAGAAGATGAAGAAGGTCACAGAGAAAGCGAAGAGCTGAACCAAGCAGTAGCCGAGGATGATCATCAAACCCTTGAGAGGCTCCTGAGCCAAGACAGGTACAAGAGGGTCATCAACAGCCGGAGCGGCTGGGGCGTTCCCAGTACCCCGCTGCGCCTGGCCGCCTCCAAGGGCCACCTCCGGAGCCTGGAGGTCCTCTTGGCCCACGGGGCGGAGGTGGACAGCCTGGACGTGAAGGCCCAAACCCCGCTCTTCACGGCGGTCAGCAACGGCCACCTGGAGTGCGTGAAAGCGCTGCTGGAGGCGGGGGCTAGTCCCTCCGGCAGCATCTACAACAACAGCTCGCCGCTGCTCACTGCAGCCAGGGACGGGGAGCTCGGCATCCTGCAGCAGCTCCTGGACCACGGCGCGGAAGCCAACGTCCACGCGAGGGTGCCCGAGTGGGCCGCCAACTCCACTGCCTGCTCTGGCCCTCTGTACCTCGCGGCCGTCTACGGGCACCTGGAATGCTTCAGGATGCTGCTGCTCTACGGCGCCGATCCCAACTACAACTGCACCGAAGAGAAGATGATCGCGCGCATCAAGGAGCCCAAGACTCTGCTGGAAATCTGCCTGAGGCACGGCTGCCGGCGTGAGTTCATCAAGCTGCTCCTCGACTTTGGAGCCGACGTCTATTTGCCAAAAGTCACGGTGGAGAAAATGCCACCCGGTAGCGAGGGTCTGGAGCTGCTGTTGCAGGCGAGAGGTAATGTGTGTGTGTGGCCCCATGGCTGGAAATTAGCACCAATTTTTGTTTATTTGGGGGCAAGTTGCTTCAGATTCCCTTTCCCTTTAATTCTCTTCCTCCACAGAGAGGGAGAGATCAGCCTGAGCAAGGCTTTCTTGCAAGCTTTGACCCTCTTTGCAGCCTCCCTTGAGAGCACGGCTCTCTTTAGTCTTACATTCCTGAATATTATTGCTATTTTATTCTGAACGTTTTTTTTTCTCCCTCTCCTCCAATGACTGTGCTGTTCACACACACAAAAAACACCCACAAAAAAGTCTGATACTGAACACCTTAAGAGAAGGGTTTAACAAAGTTACAGAGAAAGGTCCACCACTGGTGATTAAACGATGGCTCAGGTACACATGCTGCCCCAGGAAACTCCCCAGAGAAATTGCTGGGATTTAGGGGAGTGTATCGTGGCAGGGTTTGCTCCTGATGTCCACCAAATATCCTCAGTTCCCGCTGCTGGCTGTTGTTGGAGACAGCCTACCTAATTTAATTAGGGGTCTTTGGTGTGACTTCGTGCAGCTACTGCACGCATTTCTGTGGTTACAGTTGGACTCACCTTGGCATTGGCTTTTCATAGATATTTCTAGAAGCTTCCTGAAGGAGCTGCTTTAAATGACAGTCCTCACTTCTGCTGGTCTGGAGCATGTGGGAATTTCTGCAGCCTGATATTTCCACTTAATATAAAGCTTTTGGGTTAAACGCTGCTTTTTTTTCCTCTCATTTCTGCTGCTCACTGCCAGCTTTCCTGTGCTGCCTAGGTCCCGGGAAACTGCACTTTTTCAGTGTAATATTGGAAAACTTCCTTTCTGTGTACCCAGCTCCTACGAAACGTGTGCCACGAAGTTCGTGGCTGGCTGCACAGCGTGCCCAACCCCAGCAGATGCTCGGTTTGGGTGCATCAGTGCTCCCTTTGCTGACAGCACACGAGCTGGAGGGGAGCGGGGTTGTGTGTCCTGAAGCTCTGCGGTGATGGTTTTTTTCCCCCTCTCCTTATGCAGCTCATCCCAAATCCTTGATGTCTCAGTCCAGGCTGGCGGTGAGGCGCCTCCTGAAGCAGGCTGGCCACGCGCAGGCCCTCGGCGAGCTGGACATCCCGCCGGTGCTGGTGAGCTACCTCCGACATCAGCTTTAGCAGGGACACACCACGGAAGATGCCTGCCCCAGAAACGTGCCCAATGCCTCAATTAAAAGCTGCTCTGATGCTGCCATTGCACAGCACAAAACAGATGTGAATTTGTGACCGCAAAGTACTTTTGCTTACGAAGTCTCTCTGGAAACACCTGCCTGAAAAGATAGTGAGAGGAGTGGGAGAGAAAACAGAAGCCTTCAGCTCCTGCTCTGTGCCAGGCGTAGCAGAGTGACGGCAGAGCAGGATCTGAGTAGACCTGCAGGTCTTACCCCACAGCGTGGCCTCAGCGGCACGTAAGACCCATTTCCCAGAGAGGTTTCAAGGGGCTTCCTCCGTATTGCAGCCTGGCGAGGTCGGCAGGAGGCTGCGTTCAGCCACAATCCGCTGCCCCAATGCTCTCATGTGGCTGTCACCTCCTCCCTACCACGCCTGGGGTGCTCCTGAGCCCGGGGGACACCGGTGCAGCTCTCCCATCACCACAGCCGTAGGTGACTCAGGCAAAGGCTGCAGTAAGTATTCAGAGCCAACAGTCCCCTGATGCCCAGTCTCCCACCTCCCCTCTCCAGCACTATCTTTAAACATCATTTTGCCCTCCTCAGAAGTGGTCATGTTCCTGCTGAGGGGCTGGGGTGTCTGTCTTGGCTGAGTGCCTATGACTGTGCAGGCTTTTTTTTTTTTTTTTAATGTATGCTAATATTCTTATTAAACTGTTGTGATCTGTTTGGTAAAATATTGTTGAATTGGTATCCGAAGAGACTAAAACCCCAGCTGACCTCATCCAGAAGTGACAAAGAGACTGCTACAGCCTGGGCCACCTTTAGGATTTAACAGAATCTATCCCTGCGCTTTGTTCAGTCAGGTGTAATTGTACCTCAAAGGCAAGCGCTGCTGAAACGGAGGCAGAGGGAAGCACACGCCACAAGGTGACACCACAGGGTGCCTTCGGAGCTCAGGGTGTGGGGTTTGCTGCGGGTTCCTGGCTGCTCTTGAACTTCTGCACAACGTCAGTGTGCCATCAGCTCTGCGCAGGTCGCTGTTTGTAAACACAGGCATGCCCTGCATTATTTATTGGTTCACAATCTAATTGTTATTTCAGAGGTTGTGGAATCTATTAATTAGCATCCATTAGGCTGCAGGAAGCCTCCTGGGAGAAGCATCCAGGCCCCCTGAGCTCGGTGTGCTTCAAATTAGCCTGGAAAAAGCACTGGAAATCACTCTGCAGGGAGTTGTTGTGTGTTGGCTGCGAAACAGGGCTTCCTGGTCCTGTTCTCCTCAAGACACTGAAGCCTCTTCTCGGGGAAGGCATTAACACCACGAGCAGTTGTTCCTCCACCCAGTGGCAGCACATCCCCACAGCCCTGGGAGAGCCGGGTGCTCTGTGCCCTCTTAAAGCTGACCACTGCCAGGGGATCCAAAAGAAGAGCGCTTCTGCCCGCTCCCAGTGCGGGTGTGCATGCACAGAGGTGAGGATCGGGCCAGCAGGAGTGTTGGATGCCTTTGACCTCCAACGCAGTGGTATTGTAGCTCTGCCTCCTGCTGCGTGTGCTGGTGTAGCTGTGTCAGGGCACTTAGCATGTGCTATGAACTGCTTTCCTACCTGTTATGAATGAATTTCTATCTGACATGATCCAGCATCCTAGGAAGACAAATTTAATGGAGGCTTTATAAACATGCAGATTTTTATCATGGCTGTAGGCTGCCCCAAACAGTATGAGGTCTTCCTCCGAAGGGCCTGACACTGGCTTGTGCTGTGTGGAGAAACTCTCCAGCCACTCATTCAGCACTAATTCATCTCCAGGTTTCTCTTCAGAAATGGCAATAGAAGTTAGAGTGAAGTTGTTTTAGATACAAAGGCCTGAGAGGGTTGCATAAACTTCAAGCTCTACCCAGGAGCAGGCACTGGCTCTTTGACTGCAGTTGATGACAGGTAACTCTGGTCCTGTTCTTGTTTTACTCCACAAGATTTTGAGTTGGAGCTTATGCCCTGCTCTTGTTACAGTGCTTCCCAAACACCCAGAGAAGGGTCGGACTCACACAGGTGCAGCTTTCACCTCCACCGAGCCCCTCATGCACGTGGGGGGGTGAAAAGGTGCCTTTGCTTTTCAGCTGTGGGCAGGGGAGTGTGGCTGAGTCTGCATCACCTGGGGGGTCCTGAGCCTTGGCTGTGCAGCTGTGGAGAAGAAAGCTGGTTCCCCAGCAGGTGAGCTGCCCCTGGGGTTTTGGGGGATGTTTTTTTGGGGGGGAGGACACCCCCCCTGCATTGTGCCTGGGCCATCAGGCAGGTGTAAGCAGATAATGACTGACAGACCCTGCTGACCTGGAATGGAAATCCAATCAGCTAATACTTGAATGGATGAAAAACTTCATTTTCAGAGTAATCACACTAAGCAAGTGCCAGCTGGTGGCTCTAATGCCAGCTGCATGTATTTATTAATTACTGGATGTTAGGTGATTAGGAGGAGTTTTTGGAGCCTCTCTTGCTGTGCTCCCTCTTCCTCTGCCTGCCAAGAGATGTTGATATCTCACTTCAAGGCATCTCCTTGACCTTCTGGCTCATGGGGGTCAGGATCACAGGCTCAGGATGTTCCACCTATGGCCAGGTGTGGGAGGCTCAGCCTGGTGCAAGCAGCCACGCACTAGGGCTGCTTGTCCTCACGTGTGTGATAGGGTTTCTACGCCATTCAGTGAAAATCCAGGCCCTGGCTCTGTTCAGCTGAAGGGAGAGAGGGCAAGGACTGTGTCCCTGGCCAGAGAGTAAAATAGATATTAATTTAATGGGGATTTTGGCCTTTGGCTCGCAGCGGGGTGACCCCAAGGGCTGGCTCCAGGTGCAGAAAGGTGCAGAGCCCCTCAGGGCCCTTCCGTAGGGCCAGCAGCCTCCCCCTGCCACAGCGGCTCCTTCCTCGCCTCCTCCCAACGCTCCACACCCCCGAACCGGGACGAGCCCGCAGGAACCGCCCCACCGGGCTGCCTGTGACCAAACCCCGCCGCCCCCGTCCCTCCCTCCTCGGCTGGCGCCGCCCCGTCCCTCCCTGGCGGCGGGCACGGCAGGGCCGGGCCGTGCTTCCTCCTCCTCCTCCTCCTCGGCGGCCGAGCTCCGGCCGCGGCCCAGCACGCCGGTAAGGGCGGGCGGCGGGGCCCGGCGGCGGGGCCCTTTGTTGCGGCAGCGGCCGCTACGCGAGGCCCCGGCTCGCCCCGCCGCACCGGGCCGCGGGGGCCGGCCGGCCGCGGTCCCCCCGGGGGTGGCGGCCGCGCTCCGGGGTGGTTTTTTTATTTTTTTATTATTTTTGATCTCTTCCTTCTCGGACTGAGCCCCGGGAGCGCTGCTGGGCCCGGCCGTGGGAGTCTCTGCAGGCTTGGGGCTGCCGGGGTGAGGGGGGCGAGGGGCCGGTGGAGGGCGAGGGTGTCCCCGTCCTGCGGGGGTGCGGGGAGGGGAGCTCCGGGCTGGGGAAGGGCCTGGGGGGGAGAGGAGAGGCCGGGCTGCTGAGGGGGGCAGGCTGGGCTGAGCCCCCCAGAGCCGCTGTGCCTGCATCCCCTCCATCTCCACGGGGGCTGCCATGGGCGACACGCAGAGGTGGCACCCCACGGAGGTGGCACCCTGCTTGTGCCGAACCCCAAGCCCAGCACCCGACAGCCCGATCATCCCCAGCAGGAATCACGTCCCTCCAACCTTCCTACACCGGTGTCAAACCCACCGACGTGGTTGTTGGCTCTCGGAGGTGGCGGGATCCGAGCATCCCGACATGTGGCTCTGGATTTTTCCCTGTTGAGACTTCGTGGTCTTCAGGAAGAGTTTGGATGAGGCTTTTGTGGCTGGATTTGTTGTGGCATTGTATGTGGCCCCAGGTTCTTGGCTGTGTTTCTCATCCCCAACGGTTGAGGCCTGACCGGTAACTGCTGGTGTCCTGCTTTGCACAAATTCAGCCATCCGCGAGCCATGAGCGGAAAACTGAATTTTCCTGGTTTTGTGTTGTTCTGATAGACCAAAATACCCGTGCTGCGTACTGGCTCAGGTTTCCGTTGGTGCTCGCTCTGGCTTGGGCAGAATGGGATCTGCTCTGCAGCGTCGGCGTTCAGGTTAACGGTGAACTGCTTGAGCCCCTTGATGCGCTCCATCTTCCCCCAAAGGTTGGGTGGCTGCTCGTTTTTGTCTGAACTCCCTCTTCTCCGTAAGTTTATTGTGACCTTTCCCACCAGGCTTCTGTCTTTCACATCCCAAAAAGCTGCGAGGTGATGGACAGCAGCCGAGACGAGCCGTGCGTGGAGCGAGGCACCCAAACAGCCGCACAGGGCTGAGTGGGGAGAGGCACGGGAATGCCTCCGTGGGAGGGATCTGCCTTCCCATTCAGCACCAGACTTAATGGAGGCGTCACGAGCTCCTCAGGCAGAGCTGTTAAACTTACACCCGTCTCGTAAAAGCGTTCTCTGGTGTTTTTTTTTTCATGTGGTTACTACTCGCAGTTGTGGTGGCTGTGATCTCGGTGAAGGGAGCGCGTGTGAGGGGAAGGCGCCGCGCTCCTGGCGTACCCCGAGCTCTGCACCTGCCGTCGCTGCGCTGCTCCGGGTCAGCTCTGCTCGGGACTGAGGTTCTGCAGCAGGCAGCCTGCGGTGCCTCCTTGCTCGGCGGTACCCCGGTGCACCAGGTTATTCCTCGGGCATCGGTTTTGTGCGACCTGACTCATTTCTCAGGTTTGGGGCTGATTTTTGGCCGCTGCTGAGCATCTTCGGTGGCAGCTCAGAGCTGGAGTGGGGACGTGCTGGGTGCTGTTTACTCCACGGTGCGTCTCTCTTTATACCCATCTGTGTCGGCACGCTCCAAACCCACCTGCCTGATGTTAAAACGTGATGAAACACAAAAGAATTTCCTTTTACAAAAGGGGAGGCAGAAGCTCCGAGCAGGGGAAAGCTGAGGTTGGTGGCGAATGCAAATCGTGAAGCTCGTTCTGAGTCAGCGCCAGCGTCTTGGGACCTTCTCGGTCACAACCGCTAACTCTCGCCACAAAAACAAGGTGCTGCCGTGTAAGTGCAGCACGTCTGCCTAAGCTATAGGGTTCTTCTTGCCTGAGGACCCCGGCTGTCTCCATAAGTACGTAAATATGGTGTGTTAATTACACCCAGGTGGGGTAAGAGGTCAGTGCTTCCCCGCTGCAGATGTGGCTGTACCAGTAGGTTTGGGGAGAAGCAGCACCGGTGCCAGGCACTCTTGAACTTGTAGATATCTGCCCACGTGGTGCTCCACGTTGGTGTAATTATCGCAGGAAAAAAAAAAAAGAAAAAGAAAAAAGACAGAAGAAAATCACAGCTCTGACTGAAGGAGTTTTACAACTATAAAGCTCCTGGTAAATCAGGCCTCGGGACTGAAACTTTGAAGTGCTCGAGTTATCTTTGTCTCTGAGACAGAATGACGTTAACACGCAGCTCTCCAACAAAACGATTTCTATCGCCTGCTGTTTTTAGCGTAACAAAAATCGTTTATGCAACAGTTTATGCAGGCAGTTCCGTGCCTGTCAGCAGCGAGGCTGCAATAACGCGTCTCAAACGAGGCGGCACGGGTGCTGAGGGGCATCGTGGGCAGAGCTGCTGCCTGGTCGTAAGCAGCGTCCGGCGAAATACCGGCTGAGCGGAGCTCCTGCGGGCCATCTGCAGAAGGATCGGGGCCGTGCGGTGGTGCTGGCTCTGTCGGGAGCGCGGGGAGGAAGCTGCAGGTACGTAGTGCCACTCGGCTGCCGGCCCTTGCCCCTCTTCTCGCTGCTTCTGTTCAGGAAGGATTTAATTCCTGTCGTCGTGGGCACAAAACAGGCTGCAGGGTGGCTCGGGGGGTGCAGAGCACGCTGCATGGCAGGAGTCGGGAGGGCTCACGTGGTCTCCGAACCGGGAATCTGATGTAGGGGTAAGGGCACTGCGGGTTAAGCTCTGCAAGAGGAATCAGACGTGTAAGCTAAAGTAGATACAAAATGGCCACGAGTGAAACACTTTGGAAAATGTAAGGTGCTTTCCAGATCTCAGGGCTTTTGGTTCTTGGGACGGGCAGCAGCTCCCACGTGGAGGAACCCGACGGTTTGTGGGAAGGGAGCACCCGAGCTCGGGGAAGAGCTCCCCAGCGCAGCTCAGTTCCTGCTGCCTCAGACAAGGCTGCGGAGGTCGGTGGAAGGATCTCTTTTGTCTGCAGGCTCGGTCAGGATCTGGTGCCTTGACGGGCTGGGCTGGGTGTTATTTGCTCGGATTTTTTGTTCTTGAACTCCGGAGCTGGGGCACAACCGGCACTTTTGGAAAGGTCCCGGGAGCAGCCTGCCGCGACGGCTCCTGGGCGTGCTGCGGGGCCGGGCCAGCCCCGGGCTGGCTCTGGCCGTCTGTAGCACCAGCTGCGGCAAAAGCAGCCCCCCGGGTTAAGGAGAGGAGGTGCTGCCTCTGACACAAAACCTCCAAGCGGGCCTCGAGCGGCTCTCCCGGATTATAGAAATCCGCTCTCTTGCCGGGGGTGCTTCTGCCTCCTAATCCTGACAGCAGGACGGACTCCCCTGGGATGCGGGTAAGTCCCTTAATTCCCAGTCCCCTGCTTGTAGCATCGGGACGACGCTCCTGTTCCCTCGCTGAGAATTAATTGATCGTAGCTTGTCCTTGCCTGGTGCCTGCGAGAATTAATTGATGGTGCTCGGGTGCGCGCCGCCCGTGCTAGCAGCTGTGCCGTCCCCGTGCACCTGCCTGTGCGAGGGGGGATTCCTGGCTGCTTGTGCTCCGGCCTCGTCCCTTCGGTGCCGCTTGCTGTTCTGGAAGGTCTCTGATCCGACGGGGGGGCCAAAAACCCGCGGCTGGATGCGTGCTGCCGAAGGAGGAGGTATTTCAGGCGTACGTAGGCTGCGAGCAGGTCGCCGAGGGGTTTGGGGGTTTCTGGCCCTGCAGGGTGAGGCGCTGCCCAAAGGGAGCTGGGTCAGTCCACGGATCGCTCCCCCCAGTATCTCTGGTGCGACACAGAGAGGATTTAGCAGCCCGTGTACCGCAGGCAGCATCGGCCCGCCTGGAGGAGAGCGGCTTGATGAGCGGCCTCAGCCCCTGGGTGTGTTCGGGGGATAAACGGGTGGCGTTTTCCCGAAGCTTTGGGTGCAGGCTGTGCTGCTTTCCTCCTCCTTCGCTGCTGAAGGCCGAGGTGGCCGTGTGCGTGTGCAGAGCTGGGTGCCGTGCCCTGCTCCGGCGGGCGCTGGGGAGGATGGAGGCTGTCCCTTCCGCTTGCCCGGCTCCCCCTTGTCCCTCTCGTCCCCCCCAGAAGCTGAGGACAGGCCGAGTGCTGTCTTTTACTGGGATTTGCTCGGTGTTGCTTTTAACCCCGGTTGCAGCTTTGGGGTTTTGCCCTCGGTGACTTTATTTTCCGAGCATCCATGAAGAGCCGTGCGGTTGCAGCAGCGCGCATCCATTGGTGTCCGTGCTGATGTGGAGCCTGAGCCGGTTTGTTTTCGATTGGAATTTGTGAAATCTCATTCCTGATTCATTGAAAAGTCTCGTTCCTGATGCCTGAGAAAGCCCGGAGTGGCTCCAGAAAGGTTTGGGAAGCTTTCCCAGCCTTGTACCAGGCAGGGCTAAGCCTCAGGTACAGCAGCTCAGCAGCGCAGCACAGTCTTCATTGGATTTATTCTCCAATCTCGGCTCTGGAAAAGAAATATAATTATTTTATTTCTCTGCTGTTGACATCGGCCCAGGCTGAAGTTTTAAAGCCTCTCTGCTACTGAGATAATCTGATCGGGGTGGTTTGTCGTGGATGGTTTTAATGCAATTCTTTCGTGCTCGATGATTTTACAACTGAAATCTGGTGAGAGGGGGGGAAAGTGCAGTGAAGAGCTCTTCAGCTGGGTGCACGCTTACTGGAAGGGCTGCTTCTGGCTTGGCTCTCTATCAAAATGCTCCTCCTGTTCGGGAGGGCTGGAAGCAGAGTTTGGAGGTGTCAGTCCCTCTCCCTTTTGGAGATGCCATGGGCCACCGCGCATCTACTGATGCGGTGGTGTCGCCCAGTGGGTGCTGGTGGGTTTCGTGGGCTGGTGGTGTGGTGAACTGGAGTTTGGTGGCGTTTCCATGCCGAGCTGCAGCAGGTGAGGCGAGGTGAGCGGCTCTCGGAGGCGTTTGCAGCGCCGGTGCGGGACGGGGACGAAGCACCTCGCCTCGCGACACCGCCGCAAGTGACTCTGCACCACCCCCTGCCGTGCCCTCACCTCCTCTCTCTTTTCTCTTCGCTTCAGGTCAGCCACGATGCTCCAGCCCGCGTGCCCGGAGGAAGACTCTGCCACCAAAGTCCTCGCTTCCAGCTAGACAGACGCGAGCCCGGCAGCTGCCATGGAAGCGGCCTGCGCAGAGGAGTCTGCCCGCAGCAGGTCGCAGTCCGCCGGGTGCCGGCAGCGCAAGGGCAGCGACCAGCAGCCCGAGGAGAACGGCGAGCGGCTGTCCCAGTGGAGCGACGCCTCGGTCGCGGCCGTGGAGCAGCAGCAGCAGCCCCAGGCGCCTCCCGGCAAGCTGAAGAAAACTGCTTTCAAGCTGTTCGGAGGGAAGAGGAGCATATGTACGCTGCCCAGTTTCTTTGGCGGCAGAAACAAAGGGCAGGGGAAAGGGGCCTCGAAAAAGGGGCTCAGTAAAAGTAAGACCCACGATGGGATCAGCGGTGCTGGCTATGACGAGGGCAGCAGGGTGCAGCTGGAAAGCCCTTTGGATGGAAGCAAGGATTCGCGTCCTTGCCCGCTGCCGAGCTCCCAGAGCGTTCACGTGGCCATAGACACCAGCGTCAAGTTTGATTTTGGCAGGCAGGACGGCTCTCCGCCGGGGAGTATTGAGGGCGGTGAGAAGAAGCCCAGTGGAGACAAGTCATCCTTCCCCAGACCAAAAAAAGGCCTGAAGGGGCTGTTGAACAGCATCCGGCGTCACCGCAAGAGCAAGGTGGCTGAGTGCGAGAAAGCAGAGCTCCCCGAGTGGACCGGGGACTCGGAGGAGGCCAACAAAGCTCGAGGCACGGGAACGGAAACCCGAGGAGCCACAGAGGAAAGGGGACCCGGGTCTGTCCCCCTGGCTGCGGCCTGCCCGGGGAACTCGGAGGATAACTGCTCGGAAGGCACGACCACCAACTGCGGGGAGGCTGCGGAGCCAGACTGGCTCAGGGCTGACCAGGGCGGCCCCGAGGGTGACGGGGTGGCGATGCCGGGGGACCGGGATGCTCTGGATGCAAAATCAGAGGTGGACGGCGCCGTCTGTGCGGAGTCTGACTACGGCCACCTCCCCGTGGCCCTGCACCCCGACTTGGCAGACAACGACCCTCCCTCGCTGCACTCCGGGGACCAGCTGAGCCTCCTCTTCGGAGACGTCACGTCCCTGAAGAGCTTCGATTCCCTCACGGGGTGCGGAGACATCATCGCCGAGCCCGACATCCTCAGCATTGCCGAGAGCACCATCTCCGTGGAGCGCAGCAGAGACGCTGCGAAACGCAGCTCCTGCCTCGTCACCTACCAGGGCGGCGGGGAGGAGATGGCCATGCCGGAGGAGGCGGAGGAGTACCTCCAGCAGATGTGGGACAGCGCCGCCGAAGGGGACGGGAGCTACGAAGCCCAGCTGCCGCCCGCCGTGAGCAGTCAGGACCCGCAGGCGGCGAGCAGCAAGCTGGAGGCGCGCGGTTCGCACGAGGCAGAAGCCCACCCCTACGCCGGGGGGGCGATGGACGGCGTTGAGCTCCTGACGCCGCAGAGCGACCAGCAGGAGTCCGCACCTAACAGCGACGAGGGTTACTATGACTCCACCACGCCGGGACCGGAGGACGAAGGCGGGGATGGGCTTTGCGAGATGAAGAAGGACCGTCTCCCCAGAGACAGCTACAGCGGCGATGCGCTTTACGAGTTTTATGAGCCAGATGACGCGCTGATGAGCCCCTCGCACGGGGAGGAATCCCTGTTTGAGAGCAAAGTCTGTCGCCCAGAGATCTTCAGCTACTTCTTGGACTTCTGTCTCCCTGCTGAGAAGGGCTTGATCCAGATGATGGATCAGAAAATGGGTGTTATGGAGACCGAAGAAGAGCGGCTAGCTGCCATCCAGAAAGAGCTGCTCTACTGGGAGCTGCAGAGGGAACCGGTCCTGAAACGGCTCGATGTTCCCAGGGAAAAGCAGTACCTTGAATGTAAAACTAGAGCGACCAACTTGATTGGCAAAAATCAGAGTTGCCTTGGTAGCGAGCAGATTGCCTCTCAAGCTCCAAACAGGAGCGTGAGTAGCGGGGTTTCGGTGGCGAGAGGTGAAAACCCGGAGTGGAGGGACTTTCCAGGGCCTCTGTGTCCAGAGAACTGTTACAACAGCCAAAAAGCCCAAGGAAGTTGCCTTATTCAGCTCGTGAAGAACAACCCAGGCTTCGATCCTGACCCGGACCGGGCGTTGTTCGGGGGGTCCGTCCACGGCGGCGTGGCCCCGTCCAAAACGGGGCCGTTCCCCGGCTACCGGCCCCACGAGCGCGAGAGCTGCTCGCAGAGCGACCACCGCGACGGGGCCGAGGCCGCCCCCAGGGAGCCCCGGGCTGACAGCGAATGTGAACCCGAGCACGCCGTGAACTTCTCGCAAGCACTAGTGGAGTTCACCAGCAGCGGGACCCTCTTCTCCAGCCTCTCGGAAAGCCTGGGCAGCTCCGACTCCGGCTCCTCCTTCACGCAGAACCTCCCCGTCCTCCCCACCATGGTCACCTTCGACATCGTCGACGTGGAGCAGGAAGGGGAAGGGGAGTGCGAGCAGCACCTCGAGATGAACGCCGACGAGGACATCGCCGCGTCCTTCGAGGCCTTTGACGACGGCTACGTGCAGAAGGAGTCGTTCGCCGAATGTGACGAGAGAATGTTCCCCGGGTACCCCCAGGGCTCCTTCCAGAGCTGTAACTGGGGGGTCGCCAGCCTCCCCCGCCACCTGCGCCTGCACGGGCTCAGCCCGGCCATGCCGGCGCCCCTCTCCGTCAACAGGAGGAGCAGGTCGCTCGACACGGAGAGCCTCGAGTTCGAGCTCGCCGACCTGCAGGTGTCCAAGAACGGCCTTAAGCCTTGCCAGCTCTGGTCTAAATGGGACAAAAAGGACTCGGACGGCGCGAGAAGGAGCAGGAGCAAAGAGGACGCCGAGCTGTCCGCTCCTGCAGGCGGGGAGGCCGACGGGGTGCTGGGCTGGCCGGGCTTGCGGCACCTGCAGTACGACGCCGAGCTGGCTCCCGGGGGGGGCGAAACGCTGGGGCTTTGCTCCGGCCGCTGGGCTGGAGAGCGGCTGGGAGACGTCCGAGCAGCCGGACTCCGACTCCCCCTTCTTGTCCCTTTCCCGCAGCGGTGCCAGAGAGGCTCTGGAGAGGCGGCCCCAAGAGCCGGAGCCGGACAGGCAGCCGGTCCGCCCGTCCAATTTACCTCTGCAGGCCGACACGAGGCAGCCCCCGGAGGCGCCCGGTGCCTACAGGTACCACGGAGAAGTCGCGGCCAAAAAGCTCGCGCGCGTGTTACCGCTGGGCGAGCCGGAGCCGCCGCAGAGCTTCGGCTTCGCTCCGTCCCCGGAGAAACCAGCCAAGTGCAAACCTGTCGGCGTGGCCCAGGGGGTGCCCCAATTTCCCGACGACAGCACCGAAACCTTAAAAAGCCCCTCCTGCTTCGCAGAGCACTTCGGGAGCGCCGGCAAAGAGCTGCTGAAAGGGAGAGCCACGCCGGGGAGCGCGCTGCCCGCCGGCTGCCCGGGCGCTGCGGTGAATGTAACGGGAGCCAAATAGCTCCTGGAGGGGGGAAAGGGCTCAAAGGGTGGGCAGGGGGAGGGAGAAAGCGAATGCTAACAAGTGACTTTAATGAGCGACTTTAATGTCCAGCTGGGCCAACAAAGATGAACTCCTGCAGCTGCAGTAAGCACCTGGCCTGCATGCTGCCGCCGTTCCGCGCTGCTGTGGGTACTCTGGTTTGGTGCAGAGCAAGCTCCTGGATTCATGGATTGACACTGAGGCACTTCTGTTGGTTTTTGTTCCCAGTCACCACTCTCGAATACGACACACAATGCAAAACGCGGCCCCAGCGCACGGCCCCGTTGCTGCTAGAATAAATTCTGGAGACGGAGCCTTGTCCAGCGCGGCAGGTTTGTTCTCGGCAGGTTCAGCTCAAGGGGCGCCGTCAGCTCTGAAGGAAAGATTTGGAGGATTTGTGTCTGGGAGGAGCGGGGAGCTTCGGGCGTTAGTTGGTTGTGTGGGTTGGGCTGTTTGGGGCCAGGCGGCTTTCGGGCGCCTTCCTGAAGTCCCCGCTTCGGGATGGAGCCAGGGGAGCAAAGTCTTGGGGAGGCTTTCAGAAGAAGCTGTTTTTTCTTCCCCTTCTCGGTGAAACGCTTTGTTTCGGACGGGCTTTTAACGTCTTCCATCTTGTTCATGATTTGGGGACCCCAGAGGAAGGAGGCAGGTTATTTTGGGAGCGAGGAGAGGAGGCGATGCAGCTGAAAGGGGAACGTTGCCCTAACTTTTTCTTTTTTCCTGCCCAAAAGGAAAGCAGGAGCTTTGGTGTGCGTGCCGATAACATTTTTCAGCTCTAGCTTTAATTTGCTCAAAAACACAACGCTCGGAGAGGTGTTCCCTTGATGGATTCCCTTTCCAGAACAAAACTTCAGCCCCTTTTTATTTGTCGTGGTCTGTCTTCGTGGTGCATAATTTCCAAGTGCAGCATTTCCCATGCTTTGTCCCACATTCCTAGCCTCTCCCAGGCCACGGGCACGCGTAGGAATTCTTTGAAATAAGCTAGATGTGCATCGTGCCGGTAGCCGTGAAGTTGCCGATGCTGTTACTTTCTTCAAAAGGAAGTTGTGTGGGTTTTTCACTTTGTGTTTTGTTTTCTCTGCATAAACTCACGCGGGGAAAGTATTCTGTTAATTGGAATACAGGATGTAACGCAGCCTAAATTAGGCTTCACAACTTCTTCCTCCTAACGGGAGGGAACAAAAAAGCTGGAGCTCGCTGCAGGTTTGGGGTTGTTTTGTTTGCTTTTCCTCTTTCAACGGGCGCGGAGCAGGGACGTGAGCGGAGGAGGCCGTGAGCTGCTGGGAACAGCTCGAGGCTGGTGGAGCAGAGCTCCTGTCCCTCCTCAAGGAGTCTCCTGCGCCCTGGTCGATCCGAAACAGCTTTGTCTGGAACCCAAACCTCGCCTTCTGTGACTTAGGAAGCCTCTTCCTGCTTCTGTCCAACTTCTGGAGCCTGCTCTTAATTCAGTTACCGATAGCTTTTTATTTTCCCCGACTTACCCCTTTTCTGCTCATTTTCGCAGCGGAGCCTTTAGCATGACAAAACGAATCCCAGGCTGGCGGTAGCGCAGCCTTCCCCTGCTCCGGGGCCTGCTGTTCGTGGCCGGTGCCCGGCTGCGCCCCCGCCCCGCTGACGGATGTGCCTGGAACACGAGCAGCCCCCGGTGTCCCCGTGCCACCGAGAGCTGCGTTGTGCTGCGTCCCCAAGCCAAATGAAGTCCTGCTGCTTCTCCTCGGGAAGAGGCTTCTTACCCCCGTCCTTGCGCATCCATGAAGGAGCAGGGAACGGCAAAGCCAGGCTTTGATTTGGGGCAGTTTCATTTAGGCATGATTTTTCCCCCCCCCCCCGAACAGGCTCCTGAGGCTAGAGCAGAGCAGCCTGCATATCTGTGGGACTGAACCTTCATTTGTCAGTATTTCTGTGGGAACCCGCTGGGCCACGTTTTCCTTCCCTCTGTGCACTTCTATCAAAAATGGTTTCGTGGGACAGACTCTTCCACCCTTTGTTCACTCCCATTGTAGCCAAAAGGGTTTCGCGGGACGGAGCGGCCCTAAATGATGCCGGCATCGTAGCTGAGCTCTGCTGCAACACAACCCGGTGCTCACGGTGACGCCTTGCCATCCGCAGCAGCCTCCTCCCGGATTTTTCGGGTTGTTTTCCTTCAGGGTGTCACCGAAGGCGTCTTGCGGGCCGGGGGGGTTTTGCGGAGTGTCTTTGTAAAGGGCGCAGCCTTTGCCAAAGTTCTGGTGAAGTGTGAAAGTGTCTCAGTGCTAAAATGAATGTACAGTTGCAAATGCATGTCTTGAGTAATAATTATTTTGGTTGTAGGTACGTAGTGGAAAGACTTACTGACAACAGTTCCTAGACTGAAGTGTGAAAGCAATACAGCCGAGACTTGATAATCTGACTTTATACCAAAGGTTTCTCCTCTTAATTTGATTTGAACTAAATGAAGCAGACACCTGCTGATTTGAAGTGAGAATTTAAAAAGCATTTAAAACCCGTTTTCCTGGATGATTGGAGCATTCTGCCCCGTTAACCAAAAGAAGTAAAAATGTTCGTTATACCAACCCGGGCTGGGGATTTTCACTGCCGTGGAGTGGATTTCATTTCCTAACCACTCCTGCTTTTACAGTACCTGTCTGCTGTGGGATAAATAGGACCAGGTCTTCCCCACAATGCTTTTCTACTCGGAAATTATAAAAGCTTTGAGTGCCAAACACAAGCTCCTGGGCCTTGATCTTGTCCCCTTAGGGATTTGGGAGAGATTTCTCACAGTTGCAGTGTCCAAACCAACGCTCAAATCCCTGCAGGGGGGAAATATGCCCCCCTTTCAGAAGCAAGGGGTCTGGAAATGAAGCTTTTAAGGGTGATCCTCCATCCTTTCTCGGATTTACCGGGATGTTACTTGGTTGTTTGGATTTGCTGAAGCCGAACAGGGAGTGTTTGGAGGCACGGGGAGCGGTTGGAGCACGGGCACTGCCGCCTTGGGGTGGGATCGACCCACGGCTGCTTTCCTATGGGGGAGAGGGGCTCAGAGCTCAGCTGCCAACCTTGTACCAAGCCCCATTTCCGAGAAATCCCCCTTCTGAGTCCTTGGAGCCCTTCTAAGCTAGAAGCAGCCCGATGTCTCACCCAGGACTGCCGCAGTTGTGCTCGTCTCTGGACGAAGCCGTTGTCTTTTAACCTGGTGTAACGGAGGCTTACCCAAGGAGCCCGAGTTTGAGAGTAGTAATTGAGGTGTTTTGTGAAAAAGGGGTCTGCTGAGCCAAAAATTAAGTCATGGGAGCGAGGACTAGCAGGTTGTCTTGCCGGGATATTGAGGAAAACCTCCCCCAAACCTCAAGGAAGTGAGTACGTCCCTTGCAGGGAAAGCCTTGGCTCGGAGCGGTGGGTTATCGCTGTTAGCTCCCAGATCAAACCCTTCAGGTCAGCCTACCAAGTGGCTCCGTATTGCGTTTTGGGGACGTCGTTCTTCTGTTCGTTCGTTTGTTTTTTATATACACACAAGAAAGCGGTCGATTTTATCTATTTTTGTATAGTTTTGCATTTTATATTCACGGGGAGATTTTATGGACTGTTCTTTTACTTACGTACGTTGTGTTTTAAAACGGTGTGGTTTACAGTTCCGATGGAGAAAAAGCAATTTATTGCTGTCACTGCTGCTGCCACTGCCTGTGCAATGCAAGAAAACCACCTCGCTTCTCATCCCCTCGTGTACCACGCTGCTCAACCTCATCCGAGGGCCTGGCTCCGCAAGCCAGCAGCCGGTCCGTTGCCAATACTTACTCTCTTTGTGGACGCCGCTGAGATGTCTTGGTTTTAATTCTGGTTTGTCACGCTTGTCACCTGTTTTCTAGCTTTGTTTTTAATCTGAATTTGTGGACCGTGGTGATTTTCTCCCTGAAAGTGTTGTTGGCTGTCTTTTAAACTAAAAAAGCGTGGATTTCAGCTGGGGCTTTCCGTTCTGTGTGCGTAATTACTCTGTCCAAAACTGGGGCTCTTCTTAAATCCCCGTACAGCCTTGCGGGGCAGGAGATGCTGTCGGCTGGTTTGCGGCCATGGTCTTGAAAGCGGTGGCAAAGTTCCCCTCTGGGGCTGCGAGCCTGGCCTCTGCCCGTGCCCAGGCAAATTTTGGGATCTTAGCTGAAACGAGAGCTTCTGGTAAGCTAAGACCTAACGCTAGTTAACGTGGTTCTTTTCTTCCCCCCCTTTTTTTCAGTTGGATGAATATGCTGCTTTGTTTGCTTGACTCCATGTCTGCGCCCCTGCAGAGTTTGCAACCCTGTGTGGGGTGTAAGGGCTGACATAACTTCTCTGCAGAAGGTCACGTTGATTAATTGAGGCAGAAGAGAACAATGCCAAACAGTGACAGGCAAAAAGAAAAATGCTGAAAAGCTAAAAAATGAGCGAGGCTTAAAGCAGATTTGTCCCTTCTTCGCCCGACAGCCAACGCCAGCAGAGATGCCAGTTCCATCTGAGACGTTCAGCTCTGCAAGGTTTTCGGTTTTTAATTAAATAGCTCCTAACATAAAGGAGTGCTGCTAGGTTTGTTTGTATTTTTTTCTTTTTTTTTTCTTAAATGGCTTCGCCCCATTCCCAGAGCAGAGGCAGGTGGCTTGGCAAACACTCCGGGGGCACGCTGACCCTCGCTGCTTTCACATTCCCTCTGCCCCTCGGTGCGCGGACCTCGTCTCGAGTGCAGCTCAGACCTGGTACCAGCTCTTTTCTCTGCGGCTGATCCCAGAAAATGGAGAAGGAAAAAGGCCTTCGGCCCGGCCAGCCCACCTCCTGCCCCTCCGGCACCCCGCTGCGCGCCCCCGCTGCTGGGAGCGGCGCCCGTCCTGCCGCTGCCTCTGCAGGTGCCTTGCTCGTGGTGCAGGGAGCACGCAGAGATCTAGAAAAGCCCGTCAGTGCTACCCACACTGCGCTTTGCCACGTCCATCCCTCGCTGTCCCCCTCCGTGGCTGGCTGCAAGGGAGCCCCGCTGCCGGCACCGCTGGCCCCAGTGCTCCGGGCAGCGCGGCGGAGGCAGCGGGTTCCCCTCCAGCCCCCGCGAGGGGACCGCTGAGGGCTTTGTCCTGGTCTCATTGCTACTAGTTCTTTCAACTTTTTAATGTATTGACTGTGTTTTAAATTGAATGTTCCTTTCACTGAATTCTAATGAATAAACTTCGGATTTTTAGAGAACACCTGATCTCGCTTGTGTGTTTATCTGACTTGATCCTTGATTCTTTTTCTTTTCCCTCCTCCCCTCTCCTGTCTCTTGGCTGCACGTGAGGTGACTTTCAGCAGAAGGCAGCAGCAGACGTGTGTTAGAGCACAGCACGCTGCTGGGCTGTAGCACGCGTTCCTCGGCTGAACTTGGTGCTATCGAGTGAACTCTGCAACACAAGCGTCGTCCAAGGCACCACCCCGAGGCGGGTTTTTCCCTCTTTCTCCCAGGCTTCAGCCGTGTCGCCGGGTTTGTAGAGGCTGGGGCAGCTCCCCTGGGGTCGGGCAGCCCCGAGGCTTGCAGTGCCCCCCGGAGCGGCTCTTCCCTGCCCACCTGAGAAGCCCAAGGTGCGGTGAGGGTGGATCTGCACCAGCTGGGGTTGGAGCTGTTGGAAACCCGGCCCTCGATGCCTCTAACGGGAGGCAGCTGGGGGCTGTCGGGGCGAGGGCTGGTGGTTCAGAACCGTTCGTTTTAATGTTTAATTATTATTTATTCTGCTACATTTCTGCTCTCGTGGGAGCGGGGCCAGCAGGAGGCGAGAGGCCACCAGCCCCAGGGAGTCGTGGCTGTAATGGGGCCGAGTCCTAATTACACCTAATTGAATTTAGGGAGGGGGAAAAAAACACCCAGGCAGAGCGAGGCTCTTTAGCAGAGGGCAGGAGCCAGCTGTCACTGATGGATGAGCTCCGATGATTATTCTTCATTTTAATCACGGGCAGAAAGTCTGAAATGGGATCGGCCGTGAAAAAGGAGCTGCCAGCGCGCAGGGGGCTGTCCTGCCAGGGGACACGAACCTCGTCCCCAACGGAGCAAAGCAGCGCGGGGAGAGGGCAGGGGCAGGGTGCGTGTGCCCGGCAGCACCCGGCTCACAGCCTCGGGCCTCATCCTGCTCCTCAAGCTCTGCCTCCACCTTTTGGGGGCCATCCAAAGGTGGGGTCGGCGCTGCGCCCTGCGGGTCTGGGGCTCCGAGCACCCCTGCTGCCAGGCGGGACGGCGATAGCACGGCCGTGGGGGCAGCGGTGTGGGGAGCGATGCTGCTGGAGACGGGCTGGAGGCTGTGCTGCTTTAACCTTTCGCCACTGTTACCTCCCCGAGTCCTTGCGTCAAGGTCTCTGTTCTTAGGGGGGACCCATCCTCGTCGTGAGCCCCAGAACCACGCGTGCGGAGCAGAGATGCTCAGCACCAGGATCCCCACGGCTCAGCCCTGCTGCCATCCCCCACGGCCACCGACCCCGGGAGCTGCCTGCTGGAGATTTATGTTTTAATCTCTCTATTTTTAGTATGGTTCTGAGGTCTGCTTTATGATGGAAAACAACAAACACGGGGCTGCAGCGTCTCATGGGAAGGAGCCGGCACCTGCCTGGAGCTGCCGAGCTGTTCCATCTGCTTTGGTGCAAAATATCGCAGCGGCAGCAAGACCGGGCTGCTGGTCGTCCTGCTCCCCCAAACCACCCCCTGGAAGCATCGGGGCTTTGTCCCTGCAGGGTTCCCCCACCCCACGGAGCCGGGGAGCACGCGTGAGAGCTCGGCTTTTAGCAGCACCCTCCTGCAGGCAGCGAGGTGAGGGCTGCAGGTTTTGGAGAGCATCCCTTGCCCTCCCCAGATGCCCTTTTCCATCATATTCCCCTTTGCAGGAACCGTTTCCATCCGTGCGGATTTTGGGGACTGGATTTGATGCTGGGCTGACCTCTAAGGGAGAGCTCCGTTATTGCACGGCGTGGGCTGGAGCCACGCTCCCCACGCTGCCCGAGTTCCTATCGGCTGCAGACGGCGACCCCACAGCCCGTGACCCTACAGCCAGGTGCTGACAGGGTGGAAGGAAACAAACCGCTGTGGTCCGCACGTGCCGGGTGCCCAGATCTTTGTGTATGAGATATTTTGGGGAGAAAAACCTCTTTCCATAGCTGCTGGCACCAGAGGGCATCAGGGACCCGCTCAGCCCAGCGCCGCCGGTGGGACCCGCGGGCTCTGCTGCAGGGATGGCTTTTGGTCCTCTCCTTGCTCGAGAGGGAGGAAAGCCTGGAGTCGAGCCCCATTTCAAAAAGCCCCCTGTGCATCAGCACCATGTACACGCTATTAATCTAGATATCCATCCTGCATAGCATTTGGTTTGTGTTTCGAGTTTCACAATGGTTTGAAGCAGAGAACCTCTTATTTTCTGCACAGGCCCAGGGTCAAGGATGCTGTGCCCTCTGCTCCGACCCATGGTACTGGGCGCCCGCTGGTCACGTCGCCCCCTGCAAGCCGCTGCTCCAGCTGCGCCTTCAGAGACACGTCTGGGTAAGGTCATGGCAAGAAGCCTCAAGGATCGTGTAAGCTGGGGGGGAGCAACGCAGCTTTCCCCCGGGATTGTCCCATCTCTCCCAGAGGGTCTCTGCGGGGAGATGTCAGGGCCGAGCGGTGCAGGGTCCGGCCGCCTCCTCGAGGAGCTGGGGCTGGAGCCGCCGCTGACACGCGGAGCGGAAGGAGGACAGAGGTTGCAGCCTCCCAGGCACCGGCTTTTTATGTCTTTCCTCCTGCTCTTGCTTCCGTGTTACCAAAAAAAAAAATTAAAAAAAAAAATCGAATAAATCTTCCGAAGCAGGAAGGATCCTGGGGAGACGATCACCCATGTGCTTTAATGCTGGCGTTTTGCGAGACGTTGCTGCTCCTGCTGCTGCGGCCGAAGGCGCCCGTTTGCTTCCTGCTCTTCAGCACAGCGGAGTCGTCCCCATAAATGCCAGCCAGGAGTGGAAGAGGACTGAAGCGGGGCCATCCAGCACCTTAGGGAATATCTGAGACTGGTGCAAGGCCACCTATGGGTGCTAAGGAGCCAGGCGTGCCTGCAGCGAAAGCCAACGCGAGGACACGATCGCCGGATGGAGCCCCGAGAGGGGTGGCAGCCCCGGCTGGATGTGGGAAGACTCTCTAGGATAGGATTAAGGGATGCTTGAAGCCAAAGGAGCATCAAATGTGATTAAAGAGTGATTAAGGCTGACTTTGGAAAACAGGACTTGAGGAAACAAATGCTGCAAGATAAATAGAGGGATTTCTTTGCTCGCTTGGTGTGGTGAAATGGCGTGAGCTAGAAGGAAAGCAGCAGAGCCTGAGTCTGCCTGCCACAGCCCTGACCTCACAGATGTTGTTTATGAGTTTTGTTGTTGTTCTGTTTTGTTTGTTCGCTGCCTGATTTGCAAACCCTGCTACTGGGGCTGTGGGTCATGGGGTGCCGGATGTCCCCACTGGCTGGGGTTTGAGAGAGGAGCTGGATGGGGTTGGGTAGGAGAAGCTTTTCTGTTTATGATGCCACATCCCCTGCGTGGCTGTGTCAGCGTCTGGCCCACAGCGTTGGGTGGAGGAGCTCCTGTCCATCGGCCCTGTGTGGTCCCACGTGGCATCCCAGGAGTGCTCTTGCTTCACGTGTCCTCCCCAGGGAATGCTGATTTCCTCTTCCTATCCTGGGAGGAGGAGGCAGTTCTCCAGAAGTTCCTTCCCAGGCCCATCTGGCAGGGTCTCTGCTTTCCCAAACGCATCAGAGGTGCTGGGGTAACCCCAAGCTCCCCAGCTCCCATGGAGGGGTGCAGGAGCTCAGCTCTGCAGTATGGCCCTGGTTGCTCTGGCAGAGCTCAGCACCACCATGAGCAAACTTCTGACCATAAAGGCAGGGCTGGAAGCTGCTGGTCAGTGGCTTCCCATGAGATGCAAGGTATGGGGCGTTCAGAAGGCATCAGGCACCTGGGGGAGCTCCACAAGGCACGTGGCAGACTCCTTGTTGCTGTGAAGCCTTTTATTTGAAAAATGTCCTCTGCACCAGCCTGCAGAAATCAGCAGGCCATGCTCCGTGGCTCAGCAGCAGGATCTGTCCCTGCTGGGTCCCACGTTTGGAAGCAGTGCTGTCTGGAGCGTGCATATGGCGGGGTTGGAGCAGAGCTGCTCTGATGGGGTCAGGGGCTCGGCACCGCCTTGCTGTGCGCTGCTCCAGGTCCTCTCCGTCCCCCTAAGGCGTCAGGAGCGGGAGGAGGATGACGCTGATGAAGAAACGTCCCAGCTCCTCATGGGGAGGAGGACAGCCCTGCAGCTCTCGTGCAGGACACAAGACCTGTTTCCCACCTCCACACCTGATGATATTTCCCCAAGGGATGCTCGCAGTATCTGCGTGTGGGCTTTCCATGGCTGCTGAGTGGATGTGACGCTGTGGGCGCGGGGAGGCCGGATCCTGGGCCGGCCGCGGTGCTCGTCTGCGACGTGCTATTAATAACCCGCTGCCGTGAGGCTGGAGGAAGCGAAGGAAGTGGAGTTAATACGTGGAAACGTGTCCTTGTGTTCCCACTCGCTGCGGCCAGGCCCTGCCTCCCCTCCCTGGCCCAGGCTGTGGCGGTGCTCAGGGGCCAGGGGCAGCTGTCAGCTCAGTTTGGGGCAAAGCACTGCAGAATAGGGATTTCTTAGGTTTCTGGAGATGGTGTTCTTCTCTGCTTGACACCGGGCTGTGTGCTCAGCACCATCTGCGTGGGGCCTGCTGGAGCCTGGCCCGTGGTCACCTGAACAAAGGAGCCACAGACTGTGGGCCCGGGCGCTGGAGAAAATGGTGCCCAGCTCCACGCTGGGTCTCGGCTGGAGTCCAGAAGCCAGAAGGAAGCATGTCAGGGTGGGAGAGCCGACTGTGTGTATTTAGGGCACTGGGCAGGCTCCAGATCCGGGTGAATTTAGGGCCTGGGTGTCCTCTATCATCTGAAATGGTGTGAATGAAGTGTAGCGGGAAAGGGAAGGAGATGAGGAACCGGCTGACTCTGGGTCTTCACTCTCCAAACAACTTCGGGATTCCAAGGGGACTCTTGGAAGTTAACTCCTTATCGTTTTTCTTTTTCTCCCCTTCTCATTAGGAGCAGTTACACCCCACGGCAGGGGCTGCAGCATGGTGCCCGTGGGGGCAGAGGTGAGGAGCGAGGGAAGGGACGGCGTTTCGGAGGCCACCGCGTCGCCTCCAGACCCAGGGAAATGCCCCAGCACGGCAGCTCGGCTCCTCCAGGCCTCGTGTCCGCCTTCACCGCTCCTCGCAGCCCTTCAGGTCTGTTCCTCCACTGGTGGGCCTCAGGATACGTCCAAAGGAGCCTCCATCCGATCCCATCATTTATTTCTCGCCTGGGTTCCATAATTCCCCGTTTGTGACTGGGTTTTCATGGCCTGGCTGTAATTTCTGTCATTTAGCTCTCTGCAGAGCACTGGGGGTAAGTACCTGGGAATAACCCTGGCAGAATCGGGATTTAAGGGCTTCCCACTGCTTTCTGGAGTGTTTCCTGCAGGTTTTAACTCCTTCCAGAAGGACTACAGTTGTGTTCCTGCTCCTGCTGCCTCCGAAGCTCGGCACGGGTGTAGAGGCCGTGGCTAATATAAAGAAGAAAAGCAGCACCGCGGGGCTGGGCGGTGAAGCCCAAAAGGGAGAAGGCCGGGGTGGCCCTGATCCAGCTTCCACTGCAATCCACAGCACCAAAATAAAACGTTATGTGCAGTGGAATTGGGCTTGCGTTCCCTGGGGGTCGCTTTTCGGAGTCCTGGCCCTTTCGGAGGCTGTCTCCCCGTCAGGAGGCCAGAAGGGGCTTCGTGCTGCCTGCGCCCTAGCCCAGGAACATGTTTGGTGTCCGATGCATCGCTGAGAGGACCGGAGAGGCAGCTGGGAAGCTCTGGGATCACACTGGTGTGTGGTGCGGCTGACACGATGGTTCCAATCCCACTTAATTGTGGGGTCCAATTAATGCGCCCCTCTGTAGCGCACACCTGCCCCTCATGGGTAACACTAATACTGTAACCGCACCCAACCACCACTCGCAGTGAAAAAGCACCAATTACATCCTCTAAACCTTTTCTAATAATGATTTCGTTTCTCCTAAGTACTGACTGTCACAAAGGCTTTGTTGTTGTTGGGTTTATTTTTTATTTTAAAAAGAAGACATATTTAGCTGTAGGGTCTCTGTATGGCCCAGGTGCCGAGGGGGAGAAGCGCTGTGTTTGTGGGGTGCCGGCCGTGCCCACCGCCCCTCTCTGCTGCTGGGGGACCCCATTCCTCGGGGGCCGGCTTTTGGGGTGCCCGAGCTGCCGATGCGTGGCTGGGGTACAGCACCGTTCCCCACGTGCTTTTGGGTCACAAAACGAGCTTTTTGGTGCACGCAGCCAACCGCCCTCCACACGCTTCTGCCCGGAGGGGGGCCCGACGCCTGCTCGGTGCCGGCTGAACCCCAGGGGTCCCCCCTGGAGGGGACGGGGCCCGGGCCCAGCCCCGGCGGGGCGGTGGCGGCGGCCGGCCCGGAGCGGAGCCGCCCCCGCGCTTCCTCCGCGGGCCGCAGCGGGGCCGAGGCCGTCGGGAGGCGCCGCGGGTCTGGGGCGGGGCACGCGGGGCCCCTCTCCGGACCCCCCGCTCGCATCCAGCCCGGGACCGCTTCGATAATAACTTTTTAACTTTTAATTATTATCATTATTATTTATTTTGTGCCCCTGCGGCCGGTGCCGGGCGGGCCCCGACGGGACGGGGCTGCGGGGGATGCGCGGGGGCGGCGGAGCCCCGCGGCCCGCCCCGGGCCTCGGCGGGTGCCCCCCGCGTCCCCCTGCCCGAGGGCGGCCCCCGGACCCCGGGGCACCCCCCGGCCCCTCCGCGGCTGCCCGCGCCTCTCCCTGAGCGCTCCCCGGGGTGCCGGGGGGGCTGCAGGGGGCCGGGGCACGGAGGGGTTTGGGGGGCCGGGGGGGCTGCAGTGCATGGCACGGGCACCCTCCCTTCCATCCCACCCTTTTACCACCTTTTATTTTTTTATTTTTTTAACTTGGAATAACTCGCACTGTCACTTTTCAACTTTTAAATTTTTATTTTTATTTTTGAGGGGTGTTTTAAAACATTCCGACTCCCGGACAGCAGGGCCAGCGGGACCGTCCAGCAGCGGGGCCATGCTCTGAGGTAAGAGCGGAGCCGGGACGCAGCCCCCCGCATCTCGGACCCCAAACCGCCCTTGGGGGGCTGCGAGCAGAGGGCAGGGAACCCCGGGGTGGTTTAAATCCGACAGTCAGGGATTGCTGCCCACTCCCTCCATGGCATCGTGGCCGATTGGTTTTGGGGAGGGGGGATAAAGGTGCCAGATGTACCCTGGGGGGCCCGGCCGGCACAGGGGGTGCCCAATTTTTGGGCTGCCAGCTCTTCGTGTGTAGGGCTGTGTAATTTTGGTGTGTTGTGTTTGGCTTTCGGACGTGTTGCGTTAAGGGGTGTAGCTGATAAACCAGTGTGGGTCCAGTTGGGTTCAGGGTACTGAACGGTCACGGTCACGGATTCAGCGACAACATAACGCGCCCTCACTCTAGTCCCGTTCACTGAGAATTATCACAGCTGGGAACAACGCAGTTAAGTGCAATTTATTACAGCAACAGCTACACAGGTCCTTTGGATTGCTGCTGATAATTTATTGTCTGCAAAAGCAGGCTGGCATGCATGAAATACAGGTGTGCAGCCTGGCTGTTAACGCACTGAAAGGCACAAAGACTCTGTGGATATGGTGGTATCTTTCCTTGTGATGCTATCTTCCCCGTACATTTTCTTTAAAATGGGAATATTGGTTTAATTTTCCTAGTCACTGCAGGCAATTACTCCACATTATGTCAGACACAGAGCAGCCGTCTGCGGAGCGGAGCCTCGTGTCTCGGCTCGGTGCTGACAGCCTTTATTTTCCGTTAAGCGACGGATTTATTGGGGCTTTATCTGCCGGGTTATGACCCGCAAACCTGAGCTGTGATTTGCCAGAAGGGGGCATTTCGCAAGCGCCGTAAAGAATTTCGGTAGCACGTGGGGCGAGCAGAGCAAAGTCGGCTTGGCCGTCAAACAGGTGGAGGTCTTGGGATCGAGGCTTTGTGTTTTTTGGCCTCAGATGTTGCTGTGGTGTAGCTGACCGTCCGTGAGAGGCTGACTGGGGTTCTCCCCTGCTCCCCTTCAGGTGCAGGGCTGCCAGCCTGCCGCTGCTGGGTGCCCGGTTCTTAAAACCTGGCCTTTTGACGTGTGTAGCCTGCATGTTTTACTGCGAGTAGCTTTAAGTAGTTTTAGGGCTGAAAGTGTAGCAGAAAGGCTTTCTGCCCCTCTTTGAAAAATCCTGTAGAAAAATAAATGATGCTGACATTTGCTGAAAGGCGTCGCACGCGGGGCTGGAGAGGTGCTGGAGGTCAGACACCCGCTGGTGCGTGCGGGTGCTTCTCCACCCTGTGCATCCCAAATGTCCTCTTAGCGTTAGGGAAAACTTGGCGTGAAAGCAGGGTCGGTCGGCCACAGTGCCTCAGGGCTGCTTCTCACAGCTTCGCCTGGCTCATGGAGCGATCCCGAATCAGGCAGGAAGGACACCGTTACCTCTCCATGCCTCAGTTTCCCATCCGAGCGGCGGAGCGAGCGCTGCACTCCCGTGTTTGCTTCCGCTTTGTTTTCTTCCTGAACTAACCCTGGTGGTGGTTGGCAGCGCCAGCCCGTACTTCCCATGCTGCGTGATCCAAGTCGCAAAACCCCGCCTGCCCCTCGCCCTGCAAACCTCCCTCGCCGCCGACGTGTGATTTTTTTGGGTACAACTCACGTGCCAGCGGCAGGAAGAGGGTTTGAAGGCTCTGAAGCCCGGTGGCGCTCCCCGTCGCTGCAGGGATGCTCTCTCGCTCCTCGCCTTGCTTTCCAAGGCCCCGTCTCCCTGCCCCTGGGTTTTTCTTCCCCTTTTTGCTGCCGTCCTGAAAGCGGGCGAGCTCCAAGCTGCGGCGGGTGGCGGAGCAGAGCCGTGTGCCTGCTGTGCCCCTGGATCAAGTGTAGACACTGCCGGGGCGTCTGAGAGCTCCAAGAGCTAGCAGTGGGGCATTGTTTCTGCACACAATAGGCATTTTTAATTAGCACAAGTGAAACGGGGCAGTTTTAAACTCGTTAATGGCTCTCCACTGTGCTCAGAGCATCTCCTGGCTAAGGAGGGGGTGGCCAGGAGAGGCGGCAGGGCTCTGCCATCTCCCGCTGGACTTTTCCACTGTCCTTGGGTTGGTTTTAGCCCCAAACCTCCCTGCCCTGCAGTGGCTGATGCCCACCGTCCCTCCCGTCTCACCCACTTTTCCTTGCTCTGCTCTTTTGTCCTTTGCTTGGACTTGTGCTGGAGCGGGGCGAGCGCCGCAGGTGTTGTCACTTCCCCAGTGTCACTTCCACCTGGTGCTTCAGCTGGCCCTTCTTGCTGCCTTTTTGGATGCCAAATGGATGCAGCTGGTGCCCTGCGCCCGCAGCAGCTGCGCGAACAACCTGAACCCAGCAGTGCCACTGGGGCCAGCTCCAGGCCAGCCACGAATGCAGGCAATCCCAAAGCTGTTGCGGTTTTCCCGGTTGAGGACACGGCGCAGGAGCAGGTAAGGCTCTGGCCACCGGGTAGCAGTGAGGCTGAGAGGAGCAGGCTTTACGCCCCTTCGGAGGAGAAGTGGGGGATGCTGAAGCCTGATGGAAATGAGCGAACCTCCAGGCGTGCGGGCAGGAAGGGAGCTGGGTTCCTCCAACAGCCAAGGGTTTTAATAAACTTTTCTGATGATACTAAGTGGCATTAGATAGAAACGTTTGTGTAAGATGGAGGTAAACAAATGCATTTCGGGACGTGTGTTTGACAGAGCCAGAAGCGCCGGGGTACAGATTATTCTGTAATTACTCGTTAACGACCTTCTTGCCTCTTCCTCTGAAGCATTTACCCTTGTCCAGAGCCCAGGAGGAAGCACTGGGTTATGTGGAAGCCCTGCATGATCCAGGCTGGTGTGTTTGCTCTCCTCAATGCTTCGGATTGCGATCAGCAGGTTTGGCACCCCTGAGGAATTAGGGCAATGCCACATGAACTGGGGCACGCGGACCTGGTGGCTCTTTGCTGGTCGGCACCGGCTGGGAAAGCAGAAGCATCGTGGAGGCATGGTGGAGGTGCGACTCCTGCAGGAAGGGTCTGCTGACGTGGTGGTGCTGGACAAACCCCTCTCGGCGGTGTTTCCCCATCCCTTTAGACCCCCTGTGCTGTGAGGATAGGCGCAGTGCAGGAGTACTGCGGTCGCTAGGTCAAGGTTACTACAGGCGCCTCAATGGGAACCTTCAGGGAAATTGAGGGAAATCTGGGTTTTTGTACTGAGGGCAGCTGTCTTGCCTGGCACCCGTGGCAGGGAAGAGGCGGACGGGGAACGCTGCCTGGGATGCGCAGGAGAATTTCCAGAGGCGAAGCAGTCTGGGACAAGGTCTGTTTTCCTGCTGGTGGTAATAAACCGGGGCTCGCCCTCGTGTGTTCTGAACATTTCTAGCCGTGAGGTTCTGGGGAGGCCTTGCTCTAAATGACAGCTCGGTTGGGCCTGGGGGCTGTGGAGCTGTAGAGATGGGCCAGAACCTCACGTTCAGCATCTAACCAAGCTCCCTAATTAGATGTTTCATTCATTTCTCCTTTTCTTTGCCCCTTTTCTGCTGTTGCATTTAGCAGCTTTCAAGGCTGGGGAAACCGGGAGTTCCTCCCGCTCCCTGCTGGCGGTGTGAGCAGGACGGTTTAGCACAGCCTTTTTGTGGGGTTACAAACAAGGCGAACACGGGTGCGTGCCCTTGACACGGGAATCAAAAAGATGGCATTTAATTGGGCGTGTGGGCACGAGTCAGCAGAAGATCTCCCTGGATGCCGTGGGATGTGAGTTTTGCACAGGTTTCCTGCTGGGCAAGCCCGTATTCTTAAACACTTCTCCTTCTTTCGCCGCCTCCAGGGGAAGAAGAGGTCACTTTTTCCACTCTGCTGATGAGGACAATGAATCACAACTGGTGTGGGAATGTGCTGCTGGGACCAGTAACCCCTGAAAATACCTGCCGCCTTTATCCCCCGGCCTCCAGGCGTTTGGCAGCCCAGGTGCCGCGTCTTGGGCACGAGCACAGAGCATCGAGCGCTCTTCTGATGTTCCTTAAGTGGGGCGGGCAGGAAGGATCGGCTGCTTAGAGAGATTTTATTTCAAGGGAGTGATTCGGTGTGCGTATGGCACAGCCAGGCGTTTTACTACAGGAAGGAAGGCGTCAGCCCCGAGCAAAGGTCCAGCGTACGCTCCTTGAGGAGCCCAGGAGAAGGCACAGCGCTGGGACAACACCTGGAGAACTCCGCAGATTTTGCAAACTGTCTTTTCTTTAAGGTGGCGTGTTGCTGTGGTTGAAGGGGAGTTGTAGGGGAGACCGAAAAGAACGCAGAGAAGTATGAAATAAAAGGATGCCTAGTGCTTGGACCAAAATCCCCAGGTCCTTGCAGAGAGGGTCGGGCTTTGTTCCACAAACGGTGATAAAAAGCAACTTTAGCTGCTCCTGCTCAGCTGTTTTTTAACCCTAAAAAAGGGATTAGTGTGTCCTTGATGGGGTCAGGTCAGCTTCTCCTTCCCCCGTCCCAGCTGGGTGTCCTGCTCGGCACAGCCGCCTGTGCGTGCGTGGCCCCATCCCATGGCTGAGAGATGAAAAAGCTCATCGGTCATGATGCTAATTGAATCGGACGCCGCTTCCCTCCGCTCAGACGCTGCTGCTGGCTCGAGCGGGGTCCCCGGTGCATGAGGAATACGAGCTGACAGCCCCCTTTGCTGGGAAAAGCCACGTGGGCGACGCCGTGCGGCGGTGCCGGCTCAAAAGCCGCTTGTTTGGGTTCGCACCGGTGTCGGGACGGCGGGGCAGGCCGGCAGCGGGAGCTAGGAAAGCCCTGAGTTGCGAGAAGATGTAAGACGGCACTGATTTTCCTCGTAGTGATCCCATGTCAAAGGAAATAAAAATATATAAAGTCCCCAAACAACAGAAGCAAGGAAAAAATAATTCTTGCAAACGTTTGAGCAGGAACAATGGGGTAGAGCATGCGCTCTCTGGGGAGAGCTGGTGGCTGAGGCCGGTAGGAGCACAGTGCCCGCCTTGCTCCGCTTTGTCACCCGCCCAAAGCTTTGCTCAGCCGAAGCTTATTTATAGCAAATGTTATGGCAGAAGCATGTGTGACCTCCAGGCTCCCTGCGAGGGGAAAAGCTTTCCTGTACCGTCTTTGGGACACAATAGACAATTATTTGGACGCTGTCTTTGTGTGAGATACAAACACTGAGTGCTGGTTTCTGTTCTTACGCTGAGGCTACCGACAGCCGTGCTTTTTTTCCTGAAGGCTTTCTGGGGAAGGTAGGTGTTGGTAAGGGATTCAGCGCAGTGTCCTCATGAAGCATGCAGCCGGCGGCTCGACCCCGCACTTGTCCCAGCCACGTTTTCGCAGGGAAGCAGTCCCAGCGCCAAGCCTGCTGCAGTTCAGGAGGCGTTGGGATGCTCTGATGTCTGGTTTAATCTCCAGGGAGGCCTGGGTGGAGCCAGGAGTGATGAGCCTCGTGGGTCACTTCCAGCTGGGACTGGTCCTCGGAGCTGGTACTGGGGTGTGCGTGTGTGCGTGCACCGCAGCACTTCATCCCTGTGGCACCAGAACGTCTCCAGCGGCTACTGAGATTGTAATTAGATGTTGTTATATGTCATTAGCTACTTTTCAGTGACTACTGAGCCTAAGTGACGTGATGGCAACTATTTCTTTGTTACGATGGCCGCAGTCGGTGCCAAATACCTGAGCAGCTGCCACGCATCAGCACACGACCTTGTTCTGGAGGACAGGCGTGTTTTCTGACCCCTTACTTTGTTCTGGCACCTGTGTGTCCTCGGTGTAAACAGCACAAGCGTCCTTTCAGATCTGTTTGGTACTCACCTTACTTTTATTTGCTGTATAGCAAAACAATTCAGAATTGCAAAAAAAAGGGCTTATGAGAATGTGAACGGGTATGCAAGGGATAATGCGGCAACACTATATATATATATATATACACCTACACCTTCTCCACCTTTTGATCCGAATCAGCAGGGAGCTGGTCCCTGCCGTGGCGGCACAAGCACAATGCGGTGTATCTGAACGTATCAGCAGCTCTGCCCGTCCCTGGGCTGCAGGCGGCTCGGTCTCCTGCTCTGATGTCATTGTTCAGCCACCGCACAAAGCCTGAAGCTTCCTGAAGTGGGAAGGAAGCAACGAGTAAGTTACACCCGAGTGAACTGATTTACTCAAACCAAAGTTCGGAGTTCTGTCCGCACGACTGCAGGGCGCGCACTGAAGTAACAGAAACGCAAACACGGTGCCGGTACATCAAAATCTTTGGCTTAGACCCGTGAAAACCACGCAGGGCAGATGCACGCTGCCGTGGGGAACGCGGCGTTTGCTCGGTGTTGTCTGGCAGCTTGTCCTCGGTGCTGAGACCGTGGCTGCAGATCCCCTCCTGCCACCGAGCACTGCTTGGTGTTTCACCAAGACCCGCTCCCTCCTGGCTGGGGGGGGATCCAGACTCACCTCCTGTCCGCCTCCTGCTCCTAAAGTGTTTTGGTTTTTTAACTTGTTGTGTAATGCGTTTTGCAGGGCGTGCGAGATGCCGGTTAAATGCTACGGTCGCTTCCTACGGGCGCTAGAGAGCCGTAACCACGCTTGCTAACGTCCTGGAGATCCCTTTAGCAGATGTTTCTCCTCCTCGCTCCTTCCACCTCTGTTTTGTTTTAAGCTATAACACCACCCTGCCTGTCCGAATCGCAGCAGCGAAGCGTCCGCCTTGGCCTGGAACCGGCAGCTGCTGAACTCCTGCAGGGGCTGAGAAGTGCGTGGCGTGGGCAGCTGCCCGCTGTGTGCTGCAGGGCGGGCAGGGGCTCGAGCGCCGCCGCGAAAACTGAGAGCTGCCTTGTGGCTGGAGCAGCTCCGGGAGCCTGAAACCTCCGTGGAGACGTAGGCAGAAAGGGGCAGAAGCCGTGATTCTCTCGCTGCTGCTTTCACCTAAATACACTGAAGTAAACGCACCCTCATGAAAGAGATAATTTCCTGATGCTGGAGAGCTTAACATCTGTTTCCTCCCATTTTTTTTTCCGTGTTAGAACACGGTAGCGGAAGAACCGGTGGGATTTTCTTTCCTCTTTTTCTTTTGTATAGCGAGAGGCGCCGCATGCTGGGGCTTCATACGCTCCCCGAGAGCAGACAGGTTTCTCTCCAGGGCTGTATGATCATTTGTTCTCTATTTTCTCTCCTTCCTGCCTCCCCCTGCCCCTCCTGGAGAGGAGCGGATACACCGAAACCCAGGCAGGACTTCCTCAGCTCAGCCGTGCCTTCTGGCAGGCCGTGCCCTCTCCATGTCACCCCCCTTCCCCGGCAAACAATGGCCAAAGGCTCCTTCTTGTTTGTGAGTTTGTATCCCGCAGAGGAAGAGCCGAGTGGAAACTCGTGTCCTCAGGGGCCCTTGGTGCATTCCAGCTCCGGCTGCCGCCTTGCCGGACCGCCGCTGGCGCCTCCGCTGCGCCGTCCCCAGCCCGGCAGCACCGCCCGATGGGTGGCCGATGGGTTTTGGAGCAAATTTAGCTCTGCCGAAAGGTGAGAGAGGGATGGAGAGCCTCGGAGAGGTGTCCCGAGTCATTGCTCTGCAGCAGATGAGAAAAGAGGCGGATGGTTTTGTTGGCGGTGCCTGGACAGAGCCCGGCTTTGGCAGCGCTGGAAGTGTCGGGTTGTTAATGAAAGGAAAAAACAAGCCTGTCTGGGGCATGGGTTTAATCGTAGCTGGCTTTCTGAAAAGGAAAAGTGGCTGCATGAAGCCAGAACTGTAAGACTGGTGATACTCGTGGCCTCTCACACCTTTAAGAGCATGAAGAAGCTCGCTCCAGAAAGCCGGGGTGGGACAGACCCTGCACATCGTGGTGGGAGACCTGCTCTGCGGTTAGCCAGCCACTTCGTCCAGCAACACTAACCGCTGGCGAGGGAAGGAGTTCCCTGCCCCTTCCTCTGTCACAGGGCTCGTGTGTTCCTGTGGCTCCTGGGAGGAAACCGAAGCCAGCACTGCTGCTGCCGGGCGCTGTCCCCTCGGGGCCGCTCCTGTGCAGGATGAGATTGCCGAGGCAGTGCAGGGCTGAAGGCTCGTAGTCTTCCTCCCAGGCCTTGTCCTTCAACTCCCCCTTTCTCCTTATTCGGTGATCTCTCTGTTGGATATCCGAGGCTTGCACAGCGTCCTGTGCAAAAGTCAGCAGTTTCCTAAAAACTCCTTGGTTCTCATCTCCCAGACCCGAGTCTCAGTGTTCGCCCTTCAAACCCTCTATTTACACGCATTGCTGGACCCTTCCTTCGCATGATACAAGAACCACGTACAATAATCACTCTGATTCTCTTAGGTAGAAGGTTATATTTCACCATGCAGCTCTAGCATCGTTCCATACTGACACAAATCAAATTAACACATTTCACACCCTTGTGCCCTGCCTTTCTAGGTTTTGTTGCTTCTTTGGGGAAGGTCCACACGGAGTCTGTCTCCTGTCTCACGCGGGAAACGGCCTCTCTTCTCTTTGCTAGCATCCCTCCAAAGACTTCGTAGAGAAGTCTGTTTCTTTTGAATCTTCTCCCCTCGTGCAAGATCCACCCAGCCAAAACACTGAAGTATAAAACTGGAAAGAGAAAAAATAGGGACTTTTCATCATTTTGGTCTTTTGCTGCCATATATGTGTGGCCACACAACTTGAAACTCCTCAGACGTGGAGCTCCTGGTTGAGATGCTGTTTTATTTCAGCACAGCGCAAGTCTGGGTACCAGGTGATTTCCAACAGAGCCAGCACTTTCCAAGCCACGCTTAATGCAATCTCTTGTCACAGCATTTAGATGTTAGTACAAGCCTCTCATTTCCAGTTGGAAATGACATGACCAAATCGTTCTGTGGCTCCTCAGACTAGGGGTGTGATGTTTAGTATTGTAATGAGGATAGTTCACAGGTAGTTCGTATTATAACAATCTTTTTGTTGTTTTCCAGCCAATTGTTTCCGGCAGGTTGATGAGTAACAAACTCCAAAGCATGTGTGTTGGATTTCTTCCTTACAAAATGGTCTTCTTGATTAAGTAGTTTCTTAGTTGTTCATCCTTTAGATATCTTTAAGACCTTGGTCATCTTTGCCCTTGCCTTGAAATACCTATTTTACACCTTTTCTCATGAAACAAAGCTAATGAAACAAAACTAACTAGTTACTGGCATCATAATTCCCCCCCTTTGAGACTTACATAATTTACATTAGGTGAGTCTCAACCTGGGGCAGCACCTACCTACAGGTGCGTTGTATTAGTATGTACTTACAAAGAATGTTACTACCTTATTGTTAAGACTAAAATTTTCTTCATCCATAATTTCAGATCTAGAAACCCAGAAGACAACCACCGTGAGAGTTCAGAAAACCCATTAGGGAAGCTATCAATTCAAAACGGGTGTTCTGGCTTCAGGGATTCAAAACCACTTCTTGTCTTCCTTCGCCCCCTGGCTTTCTGACTATGCTTAACCAACAAAATGCTTTAATGCAGTTAATGCTTTTAACCCCCTCATTTTCTAACTTCAAGAAACTGACACCTTTACACAGAAAATCTCTCTCTATATAACGCAGATCACAATAATAGAGATACACTTCAATTTATACAATCCCAGACTGTACATTTGTAGCCCCTGAACTCTGTTGCTTTTCAGTTTCAAAGGTTCTGTTATTCCAGATGTGCACAGCTGTGGAGGAGCAGGTTTCCCTTGGCTGTAATGAATCCACAAGTCGAGCCCCATAACCTCCACAGCAATATTTGACCTTAGCAGCACCAGTTACGATCCTTTCTGCTTCTCAGTTAGGGGTCTTCCCTCCAGGCTCACAGGTGAAGTTAATCTCCAGGAGAAGAGGAGTGAACCGGTGCAGCTAATGGAATCGGTGCCGTTACTGGGATGTATCAGTGGATAAGACTCAAAGTTTTTGCTAAGATGAAAAGAAAATCTGTAAGTGCTTGATTCACAGTTACATGCATCTGATCAGGTTTCCCAGTCAAATTTACAGCGTAAGGCTTCCCGTACAGTGTTTCAAATGGGCTTGCTTTTTCCTGTGCCCTGGGAGTCACCCAAAGCCTGAGTAACACTACTGGTAAAACCTGTGTCCACTGTAACTGTGTCTCCTGGCACAATTTCCTTCTTTGTCCTTCCAATGTTTGATTCGTTCTTTCTACCTTGCCACTAGACTGTGGCCTCCACGGGGTATGTAACCCTGGGGTTACTTCTTCCAGCAGAACCCTCAGTGTCTCTGTTGCCTGTGAGCAGTTAGCCACCATCCAATCGAATCTTTAACACAGTTTAATAATTAATTTAACAATTAATTAATAATTAATAACACAATATAATAATTCCTTGTTGTATTTTCTGATGTACTTACCGATACCTCCCTGGTAGGTGACAGGTTTATAGTTCCACCTACAGCTGCTTGTGTGGCTGCCTCATCTGCTTTTCCACTTCCTCCTGCAGTGCCTGCATTGCCGCTCTGACGCGCTTTGTAATGTATCACTGCTACTTCCCTGGGCTTCTGGATCCCTTCCAGTAGTTTCAAAATCTCATTCCGAGTTTTAATTGGGGTGCCTTGTGAGACGACAGTCCCTCCCCTCTCCTCTAAGGCTCTTGTGAGGGCTACTCATTGAGCGTTCTGTGCAGAGGTATTAGATGTCAGTTAAAATAACTAGAGGTAGGAACATTAGCTGATGCCAGTAACGAGTTAATTTTCATGGCGTCAATAACTAGTTGAAATTAACTAATTCACTAATTAAAACTGGAGGAAAATGCAGAGTTTTTGTGTTGCCAACTCTGTGTCTCTGGGGCTGTACCCTTTCGTGTCCCTACTCTTGCTTCCCTTTGGTGTCCTGAGGGTGGGACTGGGGAATTTAACCCTGATCGGTACCTGGAGCGCAGGTCTTTGTGCTGCACAGGTAGACAGCAAACCCAGGGCCACACCGTGGAGCTGTAGCAGTGAGACAGGGCAGGTGTATACCACTGGAAAGGAAGGTGTGTTATCTGCATGCGTAGGAGTCCAGATTCCCTCAGAGAGTTTGGAATGGTTCCCATTGCTGTTGTGTATGGGGTACTTGTGGTTTTAATCCTGTTCACTTAGGCTGAAAGTCACTTGATGGGAACGTGTTTTTGTGCAGTGTTGAGTGGTGGCCAAGCAGCTTTCATTTAGCAGTCCAGTTCCACTAGGGATTCCCATGCTGGTGCCATAGCTGTAGTAGGACAACCTGGCTTGAATATTCCATGAGTTTTTTTTGGTTTTGAATTTATTTCAGAATTACATGATTTCCAGGAAGAGGCTCATCCCGGCTTTTCTTTGAATGTGCCTGCCTTAAGAGAGTGAACTCAGTGGGAGAGGCGCTCAGTTCCTGGCAGATGAGGCGGGGGGGCATGACGGTGACATGCACAGGGACACTTCACTGTAATTTTCTCTTTCTCTCTCTGTCATGTACTCCCATGTGTTGAGAGTAGTGGCAGTTTGCAAGACCAACATGTGCTTTGTGGTGTTCTGTGTATACTTTGTGGTAACTTTATTAATGCAGGAAGTTTATTGTGATCACTAAATCTTCGGTCACTTAATTCAGATTTGGGTTGCTCTATACTTTATATGGTTTGGGAGCAAAATTCAGCCTCATTGAAATCAGTGGCAAAGCTACCTCTGTCGCTGGGATAAGATTTGACATGTGCTGCATTAACAGGTATGTCTTCTGAAAAAAAAAACCCACAAAGCTTTCTGATCCTAATTTTATTCCTTTGTTCTTTCTTTTCCTTAAGTCTTGTGAAGAAAACAATCTAAAGACAATTCATATGTGACCCCGACAGCCAGAGCGATGGAATATATAGACAGCTACCTGGATACTGCTCCAGCTTCAAGTAGATACACAAACAGGATTTCCAAAGCTGATGTGAGTGGAGATAGTATCAAAATAGTGAAACACAGTCGTAATGAGCACCACATCTATGGTTATGAAGTCCCCAGTGAACAGGAAGAACCACCCATGGATGAGAAGACCAAAATCAAGAAGATCTGGAATTCTGTTAGACAAAAGAAAGGACCCTCTATTAATAAAACGAGACCCCAGTCCATGGTCATACTAGAGGATACATGTAAGGCCTCAGAAGAAGAAAACTCACCCTTCGGGGATGGGGTGAGAAAGTCAGGAACCTCCAGGATGCCTAATAATGTAGATTTGAGAGGATTTGGAGAAAAGGCTGCTTGTGCCACCAAGAAGCAGGACAATTCAGCCAACTTGCAAAGAACATTCATCAAGGGGGTTAAGAAAATGGGTAAAAATCAGAGGCTCGCTCGCTACTCAGGTTCAATAGCCATTGAGTTGAAAGACACTGATGCCAATGAAACTAAATGTCTCAGGGATATTATCGTCCCCAGTGAAGATGATTGTACTAACTACCATAAAATACGAGCTAGAAAGAGCAAGTCTTTGAATTTTGAAAACTTTATTAAGAGTCATTCATTTACAGAAGGGGAAAATGAAGAGAGGTGTACTGTGCTCCCACAGGAGAGCAGCATAAGAAGAAGAAGCTTTCAACTCTTCAGATCTACGAAAGAAAATTCATTAACTGGCAAAGGTTATTTAAAGCTTCCAGATGAAAGAGTTGAAACCAGTTTCCAGAACTTAGGAAATACAACTGATCATTCCACTTCTTCTTTGTACTTTGATATGAAATATGAAGAGAATTTTGGCCAGCAGAAGAAATCAATCAGTGTATCCAAAGCCACTTGCTTTCTGGGAGTTAAGAAGTTATTCACCAGTGTGACCAAGGCAACTCGGAAGCTGCGAGGCTCCTCAAAATTGTTTTCACCTGATGAAGAAAGGTCTTGGAGGAGTTTCCAAAGCAGGAGACAGGATGCCACCTCCCAGAGAGAGGACTTGGATATGGAGAATGAGAGTACAAGAGCTTCCACTATGGTGGGAGCACGTCTGCCGTCCCCAGATTTAGGCATGTTCAATAATCTGGGCTGTGAGAGCTCAGCATGTAAGGAGTTTGTGCAGCACTGCAAAGCCACAGAAATGTCACAAGACTTTGGCTCCTCTGTCCTGGACAGTGAGCATGATTGCTTTAACAAAACACTGGTTTTTTCCTTTGGGCCAGAACCATCTGTATCCCAGCTGCCAGAGCTCTCAGGTGACTCTGTCACTGTGCTAAATGCTAAAGAAACCTCTAAGGATGTAATTGAAACTCCACAGACAGACTTGATGAAAGAACTTGAGGACTTTGTCAATGATGCGGAGCATGAACTCTTAGAGAGGCACTCTAAATTACACATGGACGGGCCACCTTCTGAAGATCTTGCTGTGAAAAATCTGGATGCTGAGGAGCTGGGCCTTTCTCCAGCTGTTAGTGGTGACTTTTCTGTAGTGAACACTAAGGCTCTGATCCACCTGCCACAGGTGACTCTGCCTGAACTTGAAGCTGATGATGTGTCTTGTACTTCGGTAGTTTCTGAAGAGGTGCCTTCATCTGCAGCCGCAGCAGAGGAGCTTTTGAAGACAGAAGTGGATATGCAGGACCCAAGAAATCCCAATTTGCCTTTGCAGGACATGTCTAGAGATGACGTGAAGATTCAAGACTTGGTCAGTACTCCGGAGAAGGCACAGGATGTGGGCATGGACGGGCCATGTTCTGAAGATCTTCCTGTGAATAATCTGGATGCTGAGGAACTGGGCCTTTCTCCAGCTATTAATGATGACTTTTCTGTAGAGGCTTGTTCAAAATATTCTACAGGTGAACAACTGGTTGTCAGGCCTACTGATCACAGCGTGAAAAAGCAAGGAGGAGGTTCAGCTGCGGAACAAAACGCCATAATGCTTCATGACAAAGGAGAATACTTTCACTGCAGTGACTACCACCCTTCATTGTATATGGCCTCCGGACTGTGCAAGGAAGGAGAGGTATTAGTAAACTTTTAATAACGTTTTCCGTAAGACCATGTTGTTACTATACTACTTACTATGATGGTTTGCACCTGAAACCAGTTTTATATCTTGGAATTTTCAGTTATTTAGACCATATACGAATGATAACAGTACATAGAGCATTTATATCAGACTTAAAGGAGGCATCTGCCTCGTGTTTGCTTGTGCTGTTAGTGGTAATCTCCAGAGCTGCTCCGCTTATGACTCTTTGGCCATTTCATATCAGTGCCTTTAGAAGCGGGCTGTAACAGATGTTTATATATTTCTAGGCACTAAGTTTAGATTTTATTTTTCTCTGCATTTCGTTCATTTGAAGTAGAAACCTGCAACAAGAGTGCTTGCTTCTTGCAAACTTAGAACGTTTAAGTCTGGAGTGAACAAATGGCATTCCTCAATTGCACTATGGTCCCTGTGTTTTCTTACCTAAAAAAGT
The DNA here is from genome assembly GCA_011076525.1 of Nettapus auritus. Classification (NCBI taxonomy): domain Eukaryota; kingdom Metazoa; phylum Chordata; class Aves; order Anseriformes; family Anatidae; genus Nettapus; species Nettapus auritus. The sequence continues at coordinate 15,626,651 of CM021768.1, forward strand.
AGTATTGGTGGTGGCAGTTGATTTTTATTAGGTGACGCTTGTTACACTGCCACATCTGGAATACCACGCAAAGTCCTGGCATGCAGTGTAAGAACAGAAAAGAAATTTGGACTATAACTTGTAGCTCATTGTTTCCCTAGAAGATCTAAATGAGCTCTCCCTTCTCCAAGCCTGTCAGAAGCTACGTGGCCTCAATAAATTGGTGCTGAGCCTGTGGGAGAAAGGCTTGCTTAGGAGCTGGGTGTATAATTTGAGTAAAATGCTTTCCTAACGTGACTACATGCTGACTTAGGGTCTGGTCAGAGATTCGATGCCTGCTTTGTGAATGGCACAAGGAACAGTTGCAAAATACTCACCTGACTTTTTCGTAAGACATCGATTTAGGATTTGTAGGAGCTCGGGTTTCTCTGAAACATGGTTTGGGCTTGTTGCCTTTGGAGAGGTTCCCCTTGGCCGCCTCGGGGGCGCACAGGCAGCGAGCACTGCAGAGCAGCTCCCTTGCATTCTCCCTCTCGCAGTGAAGGTGCAGAGGCTTTTCACTGCAGTCTTACTCTGCCCTCTGCTGCCTCTTCGTGAAATACGGCTTTATTTTTTTTAAGGAAGAAAACGCCTTATCTTTATCCCTAGGATCTGGATTTTTATCCGCAGGAGGTTTACAGTCTGTGTCTAACTGCTGGCTGTTGTGTCCCTGTGTAGAAATGTCCCTGTCTGGTTCTGAGATGACATTTTCTGGGAAGAAAACAAGAAGAGTACAAACGAGCTAAGCCATCGGGATGCTGCGAAGGTGCTCCCTGCTGTGGAGCCTGCTGATCCCAAGCAGCCCATACTGGTGGCCTGTGAGCAGGGCTTTTAGGGGGTTTTGTGCTTTCTGTGCAAGGAGCAGCTGCACGTTGCATTGCCATACATGGGGAAATACGAAACTTGACCTGTGCGGTGGGTCTAACCGGAGGCAGAGGGTTGCTGGTTCACCTGCGTGTGCACACACCAGAAGATGCATTGGCAGTTTTGCCTTACTGATAGCTGAGGCACTAGGGGCAAACCCGGAGGTCTCGGATCCTCCCACAGCTTTGGAGGTTTGCTTTGGAGCAGCTGCCACAAATGTCTTTTTTCAAGAGGAAGATGGAGCAACTTTCTTTGTGTTTGATGGGAAACTGCAAGCTCTGTGCAGCAAGTTCCCGTCGTGACCTGTATCTGGAGATCGTTTGTCTCTGCCACAGAACATTTTGGGAGCTGCTGCAGAAATGTGCCTGATGAGGTGACTTGTCTTGTCCCCCCCTGCTCTGTTGAGTGACACTAACCAGGAAAATGCGTATTTCTGAGTGGGATCTTCAGAGCTCTCCTTGTCGCCAGTAAGCCGCGTTGTCTCAGCCTCCTGCTGCTAGCTGTGCTTATGAAAGAAGCACAAATTAAGAAATAGTGCTTTACTTCCTAAATCCTCCTGCTGCCAAAGGAGCACTATGCTCAAATCTGTAGCAAGGCATGATTTAGTTGCAGAATGAAGATCCGGTGTATTTATGGCCTTTAATACGGTTATGTCTGACAGTCATCTTATTTTTAGAAGAGACAAAAACTCGAAGCTGTTCAGATTTTCGTGTTTGTAATAGCCACGAGGTGCTAGCAAAAGCTTGAATTCCAGCCTGTATTTAGTGCTATCTATAGTGGGGTAGGCTGTTGTGGTGGTTTATTTTTGGAAACATTTTCAGCATTGTCAGGGAAAGGCAGGTCGAGTCTGCAAAGCCGATGGGTTTTACATGTATATAGAACCAGATGCTGAACACATGGATAGCTGAGATTTCCACGTCTTCTAAAAATACACTTTGGGTCTTACCTTCCTCTAGCTGCCAGCCTTGCAGGCCATCTCCTGCCACCCTTGGTACCATCACAGCGGTGATATGAACAGGGACTCGTGGGCATTGCTGGCCTCTGTGCTAAAGGGACTGGGTCCAGAACTGTGGGAAGTTGGCTTGGGCTTTCTCCTCCTCCCACCTGTTACCCCGTCAAGAGAAGTCACTGGAGCTCTGGACATGGTGCAGAGAACGGGAAACCAGGCCTTAAGTCAGCCACAGGCTCCCAGCTGCACCTCTGGGGGAATTCTAGCCTGTCTGCTTTGTTCTTCACCTGCAAATAAAGACAGTGTCACATCAGTGAAAGGTGGGGCTGCTGGAGTCCTGAGGACAGAAAGGGTAAACCGCAAGGCACCCAGGTGTCAGCAGGCCACAGAAGTTTTGACAAATCCCTCTCAAAATAAGGCTAAAAGCCCCCTAGTGAGAAGCCCTCCTGTTTTCTTCTCCTTACCTTTCTAAACTGATTTCTCTGCTGATGTCTTGACTCTAAGATTATACCCAAGCCTAGAAAAGTTCCTAAGAGGAACACAAAGGACTGGCTTCCTTGGTGTGGCTGAAGCACGGCCCAAAGCCGATGGCGCTTGGTGGATTTGGTAGGGAGCAAGGCCGGGCCGGCTTCAGGCTGTCAGCCACATCTCCCCAGCCATGAAGGAAGCCTCCACGAGAAGATGTAGGGTGGGTAGGAAGTATCTGAAAATTAGCTGTGCTTGTAAGGAGGCTCGATTGTACAGATACTGGGTTGCACGAAGGTCAGTGCGTTTGTATTCGACCTTTGTCAGCAGCTGAGCGATGCCAGGCTCAGCTTCTGAAGGAGGACAGCCTGCAGGTCTGAGCTGCTCTTTCGCAGTTACGTGTTCCACCAAAGTAATTAAAATCCACGTATGCGAAGAGTCCTTTCTCCCTCCAGAAGGCTCCCTCTGCCCTCCCGATGACTCCAACAGCACAGCGGTAGCAGCAGCGCCGTTCTGTTTATTCACCTCCTGTCCTCTTTGTAGGCCATCTGTAGGCTTCTGCGTATGGAGCTGGGAGAAGACCTTAGATGACCTTTGGTAATGCCAGGAGGGAGAGTTTTGTTAAGATTTGGGGGAATTAAGAAAGTGATGTCCTGTTACTAATTTAATTTGCTCTTACAGATCTAATTCACAATAGGTCTTATTGTCAGCAGGACTCCTGAGTTCTGCAGGAATTGTTCTTGCTGGGTATCCCACCTTTATTCGAAAAACTTGTAACTTTTATTTCTGTAGTTCAGTTCAGGAGTGCCAATTGAAGCAGATCCCCAGCTGTTGGGTCCCCACCCTCCTGGGGCTGCACTGATGGGCCTGAATGACCCTGAACAGCCTCACCTGGGGCCCCCACCCCACATACCCATGGGCTCAGGAGCCCATTTAAGTCCAGCCCTGGGTGCTTAGTCCTTCTCTGAGCCCTGTAGCACGTGTGCTGGTCTCTAGCTCTGCCACAGTTGTGTCCTAGGCATCCACAGGCTGTGCTGGGCTCGATGCCCACATGGGGGCTGACTTCCTAGCTCAACCTTGGAGCTGTCTCACTGGCTCTGATCTGCAAGCTGCCTACCTGCTTTGACACCACAAAAGCACCTGATGATCTGGAGGCTGTCTGGTCCTGGCCGCCCTCTCCAGACCTGTCCTGGTCCCTTGCTTGGGCACCAAGGGATGGGGCTGGCTGGTGAGGCCCCATCCTGGCAGTCAGATTCCCTGCTTCTGACTTGCCATCCCTTAGGAAGCTTCCAGCCCTTGCTGCGTGCTGTAAAGCCAACCCAAAACGCTCATGTGGATATCGGGTCCTCAGCAGCAGCTAATTTGCTCCCTGTGTGGGCTCCTGCTGGGACTCAGTGATGGGAGTGTAGACAAAAAGCTGTGCAGAATGCAGGTGTCTTCATCATGCGTTACTCTCAGAAGTGCCTTGGGGACTCGGTGCCGCTGGAAATTGTTGGGACTTGAGCACCATGAGCTGTGTTCAAGGCAGGGAGCCCCACGCAGGGAGAATTAGGGCAGCCCAGCACTGCAGCCAGCAGAACTTAATATTTCATTAAAAAAAAACATGACAAGGGTACAGACTGCAGTGAGGAAAGTCTAGGGTGTGTTGCACTGTCTTGAAAAAAAAATATTATTAAATGTGTGCTTAATTCCGAGTTTAACACATTGGTAAAATTCTTCTCTGATCCTTTTCTTGCCAGATGGTGTCTTCTGCTTCTCAACTGTTCGTGCAAATGCCTTCCAACAATGTCACTATGGAGGGATCTTCCTCCAGTTGTCTGATCCAGGACATCATCAGGGAGTTGGAGGAGGCAAAGAGGCTATCTGACAGACCACTCTGTGAGTAGCTTTGCAGTGTTTTTCCCCCTGACTTTGTTTGTCCCATGCATCCTGCAGAGTCAGCCAAGGCTACAGTGGGTTGAAAAAACTCACAAATGTGGCTTGTATCCACTCCTGTTACCACCCTAGAGCCTGCTGAGAAGGCTCTGATAGCCATGTGCTGTAGGGTTTCTCTTTTTTCCTTCTATTTTTAATCTCTGTGGACACACTGCCTCTAACTTGGTTATGAGAAGATGAACAGTTAGGTGCATGAAGTGTAAAAGCTGTTCAGCAACTTCTGTGCACGTTTTAATTTGGTAGTTTCCTCTTAGCTTTCTGTCCTGTTACCAGGTTCTGTTGTGAGTGCTTGCCATTTGGAGGTGGCGAGTGGTGATGGATACTGAGGTTGCAACTCAGGTCTGATGTTGGTTTGGAAACAGCAAGCAATGAGTTTTATTTTTCCTTCTGGGTACTCTTCCTGATCAGGTAGAGAATCTCGTGAGCCAAAGACTGAGATGAGCTCTCCTCTGCAGCACTTGATTAATGTAATTATAATTTGTCCTGCTCAAAATGACGCTACAGAAAGCGTGACGCTGTATTTGCTGGAAGGGTCTTGTGTTGGCAGGTAAACAGGCCGATAGCTGAATGGGTGACATGATTTTGTGAACCTCTAGCGATAATTACAGTAAGAAAATTATTTCTTGAAGAGATACTGCTAACATTAAGAATCCTGTGCTTTAACAATGGGCAAGTACGGGAGCGCTGCCAGAGTGTGCTGACATTGCTTGGGAGCACCCAGGGGATCCGAGCAGGTAATGGATGGTGGCAGCACATCAGGGTGAAGGAGAAAGGGAAGGGAAAAGGCAAAGCGGCGCCTCTTTAATTGATGGCTCTTCTGCAAGGGTTTTCAGCATTTTCAGCACGCAGGGAGCAGCACAAGCATCTCTCAAAATGTGATCGTTACTGTGTTAGCACGTTGCTCCCGAGTGCTACTACATCGGCGCGTTTCTTCTGGAGCCTGCTAGCAGCCGCTCGCTATAACCGGCACTTGCACTGCAGCTTGATTTCCTGCGAGTCTAGAAAGTGAAACGCGTGTTGCTAAAAATAACAGCAGGGTGCCTACGTCAGCATCGCATTTAGGAAATAGGTCTCAGCGCGATCTCTCTCCCAGCAACACTGGAAGAAAATCGGGATCGCTGCCCACCCAGCCGTGTCAGGGCTGAGGCAGGGTCCCAGCTCCGCTCTGCTCTGCGCTGCTGTCCTGGGCCGATCGGAGTCCCCAGCTATGTGATTTGGGAGCAGGGAGCTTGCAGTAAGCATTCGGGGAGCATATGCTTTGGCCACGTGAGGTAAAGGTGACCCACATCGCAGGAGCAGAGGTCCTGGGCTGTGCATCACTTCCCCAAAGCCTGGGATCTTTTACCCTTTGCTGTCTGGTTTCAAAGCCCTCGGGACTGACACAGTCTGGAGCTTGTGCTGAGGTGAGAGGTGCATCCAGGGGATGGGAACACCCGTGGCAGCATATATGCACACGCAGCACGTGCATTTATCCCATGCACTGCCCCAGCCACGCGTGCCTGCTGGCAGGAGCTGGTGCTGGCAGCTGCCGTGGGGGCACGTGTGGTGCTTGTCTCCAGCTCCTTCCTCCCAGCGTCTGTCACTCCAGGTTTGGGGAAGGGTTTGGGGTCTAACCTTGCCAAACGTGGGAGGGAAAACCCATTCTTGCACAGAACAACAGCTTTACCCCCAGAAAGAGAAGGATAAGATGGGGAACTGAAAATCTGGGATGATTAGAAAAGTAGAGCTGACTTTTAAAAGGTGAATTGCCTGCCCTCCTCCACCATTTGCCTCTTCTTCACAAGATGCTTTGTGCTTGGGTATGTACCATCTGTAAGGCCAAGCTGAGATTTGGTGTAAATGGTATAAATTGCTTCAGGCTAGATCAGGATTGCATCTGTGAAGGATTGGCCTGAAATGTTTAGGATGAGAAGCAGACATTGCTTTGAAAAACAGCTTTTATGGACTGTTCTATTGTTGTTTTCTGCATGAATTCGAGAAGCCGTGTCTTTTTTCAAGATATTGCATCCTATGGACCACAACGGCTGTAAAGCTGGGATTTCTGCAGAGGTAGTTAGCAGTTACGGCCCAAAGAACGATTTCATTTCTAATATCAGTGCATGAAGATGAGGCTCTTGTGCTGCTGGGAGAGCATTCTGGCTTCACACCCAGCCTGTCTGACCCCACCTGCTTATACCACCTCTTCATTTGGCTCTCGGCTCTTGGTTTGTGCCTGCATTTTTGTAGTATCCAAGCTGCGCTATTTTTCTTGTATCCCAAGAGCACTGAATAAAGCACCTAAATATACTCTCTGCTCTCTTTTTCTAAAGAAGAGGTTGAATGAGTCTCTTGCAAACAATTTTGTTTCTTTCATTTAAAAGAACAGCCTCCGCCCCCAGCCTGAGCTAAAGCACACCATTTATCTTTTGTCATTCCTTTTTTTTTTTCCCCCTGTAGATTTGAAACGGAGAATTGCTGAGAATGATCTGCCTTCAAAGACTGTGGAGGTGTACAAGAACAGTAACAGTAGACGTCGATGGACCTTATTCAGGCATGGAACTGTGAAGCTGCAATATTCGGTAAGGTGTTTGTTGAACTATGGCTCTGCCTGCTTCGGGGGTGTTAGATACCTACTGCATGTTTAACCTCGGAAACAAACAATCTGCTTTCCTTCCAGCTTCCTGACTCTGTGGGTCCTTTAGCCACTGCTGGGCTTTTTTTTTTTTCCTTTTTTTTTCTATTAGCATTGTATTATAGCAATATTAATATTTATTATATATATAATATTTATAGAATATTCATTATAGCAATAAAATAAATGCATTAACCTTTCCCACCAGACTAGCTTCTCTCCAATATATATATCAGAGGCTTTATAGTTTAATGGAGGCACTGGGCCTCCCGTTTCTTTGGCTGAGTGTTCCTTGCAGGTAGAGGGAACTGTGATGTTTCAAAACTGCTTACAGATTTGCTCTATGGTCTTGATGATATATTCTCCTCCATCCCTTTTTTGCCACGTATCCTTTGGATTTGTTACTGATCCCAGCGCCGTCTCGGTGGCAGATTGACTTGACGGATTCTTTTCAAAGTGTTTTGCAAATACTGGCACAATCCAGTTTGTTCTTTTTTTTTTTTTTTTTTTTTTTTTTTTTTTATTTTTGCTGGGGGGGGGGGGAGAAAAAGGTGTAGGGCCTGGGGATGTCTATGTTTTTCTCTGGAAATCGAAAAAAAAATCAGGAAAAAATGGCTAAAAGTTGTAAAGTTTGTTTGATGTGCTTCCTTGTTTCTGTGTGGGGTTGTTTTTTGTCGGTGCCTTGCTGAACGTTTGAGGTCTGGAGGCCTTGGTTATTCCATAGGAGTTGGTATCACTTGGTATCACTGGGATTGGTATCACTTGTGTCTGACTTCACTGGTTCCCAACATAAAAAACTTTGGATAGTGCAAAACAACAGAATTGCTAGCTGGCATCTAATGTGATGCACGGAAAGTTCTCTACTGAATAGGGCAGAAGAGGTTTCGCCTTTGTTGTTCCTCTAGGCCAGACAAACAAAGGATGATCTGGGAGCCAAGAATGTCCCCACTGGAATCAAGAGCAGGAAACCAACCTCCTGTGGTTGTGTCTCTGTAGATCTTTTCCTCTCCACTACTTGTCCCCCCTTGCCAGTCCTTTACTGTATATATTTCCCTTTGTTACCTGATGAGCTGCCTTCACAAAATGTGGTTTCCAAGGCAGGACGTGGCCTCTGTGTAGCTGTTTTTCCACTGTGGAAGCAGTAAGATTGCAGTGAGCCCAACTTCTCTGGCCTGCTTGTGTTGGGTGTTTCTCGGCTTCCAGGGGACACGTGCAGGGACTGAGCCCTGGTATTTTAGTCCTTTGTGGCTTTCTGGAATGCCACCGTACATCACCTCTGTTTTCTCTCCTGATTTCAGTGGGCTGAGACACAAGATAGAGGGCAACAGACAAGGAGTTCATCCCTTCCTTTTCTCTCGCTTCTGTTTGGGTCCTACCCTGTTTCTGCAACACAACTGCTTCTTCCGACTTGACAATGTTTTTCTGGTTATAGGGTTGTTGAACATCTAAGCTCCTGGAAGATAAAATGATCCAAATCTAGTAGAGCTGTTTGTCCTCTGGGACAGAATAAAGAAAGGCAACAATAATAGTCCTGTGGAGTTGCCGTTACAGCAATAAATTGCCCTGCCCAGCCCTATCTTGGAATATCATCAGGTGTGTTACAAACATTTCCGTGTTCAGGACCCAGTGCTAACTAGTGCATGTTTGGTCTACCTTAGAAGAATCGAACACTTTCTTAATCTGTTAAGAGGAGCCGTATGTTTTGCAGTCTTCGTAGTCATCGTTCGGGACCTGCTCAGAAACCAGCGTGCTGTTCTGTTTTGTGACAATATTGCTACCCAATGCATGAAAACCAAGACAGTCTGTGTCCTGAGTCATCTCAACACCAGACATGTTTCTGACAGAGAATAGAGCCTGACATTTGAGCATCCTTTCAAATGCAGCTGAGAATTAAAACTCCAACACACCAAAAATACCGCTGAAGTTTGGGAAGGGCTAGCTATGAAACTTTACCTCTCTGGTGGTGATGCCTTGGGAGGATGCGGAGCTGGAAAGGGAAAGGAGCTTCTCATGAGCACACAGACCTGTGTGTGATGTTTGGCTCAGACACAGGTGTGCTGAAGACCCATGCATCGCTGGGACAGAGAATTGGTTTTGGGTGCTGATTGAGATGAGTTCGGGGACTTGTTTGGTGCTGCCATTAGGCAGCTCGTTGCTCAGCCTGAATTACAGTGAACAGGCAGGTGTGCAACCTGTGCTGGGGTTTATAAATCAGAGGTACTGGGTTAAGCACTGCTAGAGTAGGATATATGAATGTGGTTACAATAGCAGTGCTGGAAAATTCATCCTTCGCCTCTGCCCCACGATGAGTGAAGATGCATGGGTCTGTAAATCAGCTCTTTGCCAGAAAGAAATTTCTTCTTTGCCAAGATTTATAAATTTGAGATAAGATTTGTGAGCTTGGGTATCTCTTATTGGGTGTGTTCATTGACAGCTGAAGACCAGTCAGGTGGCAGAGCTAGGACAGGAATATTTGTACTTCCAAACCAGAGGCCAGGCTTCTGGAGAAACTGCTCAATTTCCATTTTGGATGGGAAAGCGTGAGGTGGAGACAGCAAGAGGGGACTGCCAAAGCATTAGGCTTGTCTGAGGGGCATCAGTGCCATCTTGGTCCTTGGAGAGATGTGGGTAGTTGTGCAAAAAGAGCGTTGGTATCACTACATGTCATGCAAAACGCAAAGTTGTTGTTGAGCAGCTGCCTTGTGAACCCCAGGAAGCTGCTTATTGCTTGCTCTGTGTAATGCCCAGGTTTTGGTTTAAAAAAAAAAATACATGTATAAATAAGTTTTCATTTCTCTTCTAATTTCAAGCAGCAGGCAAAAAAAAGTAAATGAGGTCAAACTCAGTCTTTTAAAAGCTTTCAGTGTTTTTTAAGTGTGCTTTTTTGCTTTATATGCAAAGCATTTTGGTTTGGCACTCTGGTTGCTTGGAGCCTTTGCTTTGCTGGGGGCACTTTGACATAATCAAGACCAACTTGCATGGGACCTCGACGTGCCCGAGAAATCCGCAGGCTTTGCTGCAGCAGGAAAGTGAAATGTCAAAAAGTACTCCCCAAAGGCTCTCCTGGCTCTGACAGGGCCCTTGGCATCCATCATACCTCTGTGATTTACCCTCAGGTCCTGCCAGCTGGGACACGGCAGGACGATGGACAAGGAGCGAAGCGAGATACATTTTTCCAACCACAGTAATTCTGGGAGGCATTTTATGGCTCTGGATGACAGAAGCAGAGGATGACAGTCCCATCCTGGCCTGGCTTCATTCTGACCCAAATCACTGGCTGTCGTTGTTGTTTAAGGAGGGACTTGTTGCTTCTAGTTAGCTGTCTAGTCTTAGTTGGTCATCTGAGCTTTTTCCGTAGTCCAGTGCTGGAGAAGGAAGTTCAACCTATCCTAAAATCGGAACCATCCATTAATGGCTGTAGGCATGGATGTGTTGGTTCTTGCAGCTTTAATTTTTAAACCCTTTCACTTAGCAAAGCCGATGGCAAACATTCATGTTCTCTGCTGCTTTTCCCTTTTGTGTCTTGTGTGCTCTTGTACGAGGGACTGAAGCCCAAATTTATATGCTGGAGGATGCCAGAGTGTGATTACTTCGAATGGAAACTTTGCATCAGAGCCAGCTTCTTCGACACCCCCTGTGCTAACGGTAGGCTGTGTGGAGATGTTGAGTAATTCCCCTTCTCTGCCTGTCCTTGGTGCTCTCCCCAAATCATCAGCTGGTTTTAGAGGCTGCCTTTGCAGCGATGGTGGATGTGTGAGCCACGTTCACCAGTCCTTAGCTGCCCAAAGCTCATTCCCCACGGGCACGTTGGTAAGGGAAGGGAAGTTCAAGCAACGTGCAGCCTGCAAGAGGACGGAGCAAAGGGAAAGTTGGTTTGGGTTCTCGTGCTCACCCTGTGCTGCGATGAGCAGGGAGTGCTGCTTGGTATTCTGCACCAGCTCTTCTGCTTTCTATTTTTATCTCCTGGCATAATGCTGAGCGAGCCATTTCTTTAGTGGGGTTATTATTATTATTATTTTTTTATCTCTTTGAAATGTGTCCTGCACCATGTTTCTCTTGGCTTGCTACTTTGGGGAAGAAGGGGTTGTGGAAGGGATCACAGACTGCTGCATTCTGCTACGTGAGCTGTATGTAATCGTAGTCATTTTTTAGCCCTTCTGTCCACATGAATAGGCTGATGGAAAAGCATAGTCCCGTGGCTTTCCGGGTGCTAATTAGTTGAAATATCAGCGCGTTGATGATGAGAGGTTTATATGCACATAAGGAGGGCTGCCAGGAAAATGCATCCTCTTTTAATTTCCTTTCCTTCATTTTAAACATTCAGCACTTCTGCTGCCAGGGCGTGTCCGATCTGTATGTGTTCTGGGGTTTGTTTTATATCGTGATAAACCTGTTGTACTGCTGTACTTAACGGTGCTCTGAAATCTTCCTATCGGTTTTTACATTACTTTCCTCCTTGAAGCCACTCTGAGGCATTTGTAAATGCTTTTACCAGTTCTGAAAACCTGTCCGTGCCTAATTGTTAAAGAAAAAGGAAAAAAAAAGAAAAAAGACTTGATCATTCAAGGTGGAAACAGCAGTTCGGAGCGAGCTGGCAGGTCCTGATGCCCCTGTCTCGGAGCCTCGCTAATGCTGGCCAATGCTCCCCGTGTGTCTGCGTGAAGCGTGCCCAGCGAGGAGCTCTGAATTACTGGGATTTGCAGCAGTGGGCAGCCTTTTAAGCACCTGAGGTCTGATGCATCTAATCCAATTTATTATTTGAACTGCTCAGAGCACAGGGAGCATCGAAGGGATGTGTATAGTCTCCGGTGAACTCTAGGTCATCCCTAAACCCATTTGCACCCACTTTGTGTGAGTGGTCTGTGCTTGTGACGGAATATTAGTGCAAAACACACTTCAGGGTTTCTAATACCAGAAATGAGCAGTTCTTATAAACTTACCACGCTCTGGTTATTTTGTCTTGCTTAGAAAAAACGTGTTTATTCAGTGCCGTGTTTCTGTACAGAGCAGCGCTGGGGGAACACGAGCCTTGGTTCCTTCGGTGTTACACCAACAGCACCATAGCCCAGGTGTTTCTCCACCACACCTGGGGACAGAGAACATTTGTCATCTTGAGTGACAAATCCTTGCAGGAAGGAGAAGCTTGAAAAGCAGAAACACTGAGCTTTGGGTTCTGGGTTTCTGTTCTAGGTAGCACAAGAGAGAGACTTGAAGTTCCAGGCTTAGGATTCTCAGCTGTTCAGAGGTTACACGTAAGCCTGTTAAGAAGAATCTCATCTTCCAGTTTGTGATAGTCTTTATAGTGCAATTGAACCTCGGGGAGCTTTCTGTGCCACTGCAGGTGGTAGGTGCTGCATCCTATATGGTATTAAATGTATGGAGAACGGTGACTACATAATCGCCTCTTCTATAGTTCAAATTAAGCTCTCTATCCTCATCTTAAATATCAGCCTGGAATTGATCCTTTGCTGCTCGGTAGTTCCACCTTGATTGCGCTGCTTCAGCTCGTTACTCAGCTCTGTCACCGTGTTTCACTCTGGGATACGGTTTATACAAAAGAAGCTTTAAAGTAAACTCAATTAGTGTTGCATTGCTAAAACCTTAATGACATTTCGCTTGGCAGCTCTGTGTGGTTTGCCCTTCCCCAGTGCGCTATGTTCTCAATAAACCAAAGTCCATGGTAGGTGTAGCATGAAAAATCTCTGAGTAAATATTGGAACAAATGTTTCTGTAGTGCTTCCCAAGCTCTGGCTGCATTTGTGACTCAAGGCCACCGCGGTGTCACAAGTATGAAGCTGAAAAGGAGCTAAATTTGGGTGGGGGGAAGGCAAAAGCACCGTCATAGCTTCAGAGTCTCTTCTGTAGCTACTGAGATGTGATTCTGGGATGCATCATCACCCACAAAAAAGTGCTGCTGAAGCCCCAGGTCGCTGGGTAGGGGAGTACGGCCGGTAAAATGCTTCCATAAATCCCAGACACAGTGCAGCTGGACACAGCCTTGTGGTGCTTGGACTGACACGTGACAGTCGGGGGCTTTGTGAGGAATCACAAATCCAGCAGCTGTGGCTGGATTTTGCTCTGCATTTTTAAGTCACGAAGCTGAAGCAGATTTTGGTAATGTGTTACAGCCACCCAGTACCAGTGGTAGGAGTAAAAGGTCGAGTTCTGTCCCTGGCTTTGTCCTGGAGGTTTTATACTCGAATTGAACCTGGGATGTTAACCCAACTCAGGGTACAAAATTAACAGGATGAGAAGCTGCACAGGGAACTTGGATATTATAGCACTGAAATCACGTGGCTTGCAGCGAGCTCCTCAATGAATTGGGAAACTTCACCTCTTCATGGACCGTACAGAATATAGAGAATAATTCCCCTAACAAATCTCTTTCAGTTTCTAATATGTAGGGAAATACATTATCCTGTTGTCCAAAAATGTTGAGAGATCAGTCTTATCTGAACAAGAAAAGACATTTCGTGCTGGCTCCACCTGGTTTGGTGGGGTCAGTGGTTGCACTCCTACGCAGCTGGAGAAAGGATGGAGGCGTAGCTGGTTGCACTGTGGCTGTTACCAGGATTGTGCACTTTGCCATCACAACACCGCCAGGAATTGCTGCAAGCCAGAAAAGACCTGATATCCAGCACAGCTGGGGTGGGATGCCTGAGAAGCAGGTTGCTCCAGGAGAGGTGAGTCAGTACTGATTCTCCTTTCCTCTCCTCCTCACGCCAAAATTTACGCATCTGAAAGCAGAAATGCCTTCACCCCTGTTTGTATGAGGGGAACTCCTCAGTTCTCGGTCTCTTGACATGCTTCCAAATTTTTAGCTGTCCTTTGGCACCTAAGTGGGCTGCAGTCAAGTAGTGGCCTCTGCTGGTCCTAGAAAGAAGGGAAACAGCGAGAAAAAGGTAAATGAAAGCTTTTCCAGGACTTCGCTACAGCAGCGATGCACTCAGGTCTCTTGGCAATGCCATCTGTGTTCTTGGAGTCACAGGGCAAAGCTGACAAGAAGCCGACTGGTGGGATTGCCTTTGTCTTGTTGCTGTTGGCTCCAGATGTGCGGACGTGGGGGCCACGGCTGGCCCGAGCAACTTCGGGAGGCTTCTGCTGCAGCAGGACAGCCCTGGGCTCTGCACTGTGAGGCTTTCGGCTCCACGGCACCTCCAAGAAATGGTTAAGAAGCTAACGCAGCCTTTTGCAAATGTGTAGGGTGTTTTTTGTCTCCATCAACAGTGTGCTGTCAGGTGTTTTCCCTGTAATTGCACCGCACGGTGCTTGCTGAGTGATTCCCCGCAGAAATCCAGCACAGCACAACTGGCCGTGAGCGAGGCTCCCAGGGTTGCAGAGCAGGCTAAGAAGGACGCTCCCCGGCTCCTCCCGTCTTGGCAGCTCAGTGATTTGCGGTGAGAAATGCCCTCCTCGAGGTGGGGAGGGAGAGCTCTTCCCCCTCTGCTCTCCGTGCCCTCCCCGTGCTGCGGCGGGGTTTTGGAGGGGGTCGAGCTGCTGGTGCGTGTGATGCTCGTTCGATGAGCCCGGTCAGATTAGGAAGATGTTCGGCCCCACCTGTACGGCGTTCTGCAGAGACGAGGGTGTTACAGGGATGGATTTTGTCTTCCGCTGAAGCACTGGAAGTGCTGCTTCTGTGGGTAGCTGGGGACTGGACAAGAAGAGCCAGTGGCTGGATCTGTTGGTACACCTGGTTCATTTCCCTGCGTTCGTTATTAGGGCCATGTTTTTCTCGTGTAAGATATCTTACTTTCATTTTTAACACTAACCAAATACCAAATGTTCCTCAGGAGAGGTCTGTGATTACCGCTCAGTTTTGACAGCTGAGAACCATCCAGCTGACGTATTTGCTTCATCTGAAATGCTGCTATTTTCAGCTCGGCTGCTGTTTTAACCCTCAGTGATAATAAGTTTGCCTTTCCCATGGATGATATTTTGGCTTGAAGTGAGTTTGTTACAAGTCAGATCCACGGGAGATCAGGCTGTATTGTTTTAAAACTCTGTTGTGTAAAACGGTTACCTGCTTTTGTGAGTTTTTGTTGTTATTTTGATACCCTTTCAGCCAAAACGGAGCAGGATGAAATCCCCTCATCCCAGGACCTTTTCCAGCTATAATTTTGCAAACTATTAGAGCAGGAGATCAGGAGGTGGGAACCCGGTTATGCAAACAGAACCACGTCACTCTCGGCCAAAAATAGCTTTGGTACATGTACAGCAAGGTGGAAACGAAGGCCTTCGGTGTACGTACAGCGAACAGTGATGGGAGGGAGGCGAGAGGGGAAGCTGCAGTCTTTTGTTTAGAGTCTCTCAGGAGATGTTTAGAGAAAGTGTGTTTTCCAGAGAGGAGCAGGGCATTGCCGCTTGCAGTGTCAGTGGGATCGGAGTTACCGCCTTTCTTGCACAAAAAGAGAGCTAGGGTTTTTAGAGATGACAGTCTGTTCCCAGGGGCGTTAATAATTTTTAACATCCACGTAGAACATGAAGAAAAACTGGAGAATAGTTCAAAACTGTGCCTTTTGCCTTTTCTTCCTTTCCTTTTCTCCTTCTACCCAGTCCATGTCCAGCTCCGTGCGTGCCTGTCCGCTCTTCCGCCCCTGTGCGGCTGTTAGCCAGCCTGGTGGCTCGTCGCCGCTGCAGGATTTTGTGAAAACCTCACATGGACTTGGCTTAAGTCTTCCTCTGTTTTCATTTCGGCCTCCCCCAGCACTGCAACGCCCTAAACAATTTGGAGAATGCTCTCCCAGCTATTCGGTGCGTGCTTGCGAGCAAGCTGCCTTTCAGCTTCACCGAGTGTTTGCAGCAGGGCTATGGCCCAGCATCCTTTAATTTGCTGCATGTTGCTTTCCACCGGGCTTAAAATAAACTTGATTTTTTCCCCTTTCTCCTGTAGTATTGCTACACTGAGATCTCCCTTTGCAGTGATGTGTTTAATTGCGGTATCTGGCTGTAAGGAGAATGTTGAGTGCTTCTGGCCCAAGATACAGTTTTGGGTAAATAAAGGAGATAAAATAGTAACTCCAGTATGGAAAATCCTGCTTGTAGGTGTGTAGATGTAGCTTCCATTGTATCAAAGCCTCTTTTTTTAATGAAGACTTGCAATTTCTTATCTTGCAATACTTTTCTGGGATGAGCCGAGAGGGGCCCATAAAGCTGAGCAAAGGCTCGCCGACTCCTGTAATGGGCAAAGCGATTCCCAGGCCCTGTTTATTACCTATTCCTCACAGGCTTTTTTTTGTCTCAATTAAAAATCTTGTTCAAATTATTTCTGTAGTCATCCCGAACTGCAAGCGCTTATCAGAATGGCTTCCTCACTGTGTTCAAGCAGGAGCTCTCTCTTTCCAAAGGTACGTCTGATTATTTTTATTTCCTGCAAACATTCCCAAACGGAGGTTTTACTCTTTGGTCCCTCCACTCCCACCCTCCGGTTCTGTCCCGTGCATGTGTCTGAGGAACTAAGGCTTTGGTGACAACAACGCTTTCAGGTGTTAGGACTATTTGCCTCTTCCAAGCCGGAGCGTTTTGCAGCCAGGATGCCCATGCACGCTGCTGGCTGCGCCAGCTGAATTTTGTGGTGTCCTAAAATAGCTGACCCCAGGTAAAAATCGGCTCAACTACACAGAAAGGGGAAGTTAGTGCTGAACAATTGGCCTGTCATTTAAATAAGGGCACCAGGATACTCAGTGCTTTTTATATTTTGTATTGCGGTGACAGCAAAATATCAGCTGTCTCGAATGTAACTGCTCTTTTCTATATGTTTGTGGCTAATTAAAGTGTTCATACATCCTGCGCTCTTCAGCATTAATTCTGGGATTTATTTTGAACCATTGCCAGGGGAATACATTGTTATGGCATCCTCTTTCCACATCTATTAGCAGGAAGAGGATAATTGAGGAAATCTCACGCAGATTTAATTGGGGACTGAGGGCAGGAGCGGGGAGGGGGAGAAACACAACACAGAAGTAGGTCAGAAGTTTGGCGGCAGATAACTCTTGCTTGACACCGAGCAGTCGAGCCGAGCGGTGCTGTCGTAGGCAGCCGTGGGTCTGCTGCGGATCTGGGGTTAACCCGACGGAGCTGCCTCCCTCGTGGCTTATGTAACGTGCTGCAGATAGGCCGGGCAGGTCCGGGCTCCGAGCATGGTGCAGCCGCCTCTGCGGGAGTCGCAAGGGCAGGCATCGATCCCCCGAGGCTTTGTGCAAAATGGGTAAGGAGACGGGGGTGGCTGAGAGCAGTTCAGCCTGCATTTGGGGCAGGCAGAGCAGGAATTCAAGCTCAGGAAGGCAGGCATCGCGCTCCGTGTTGCTGCTGCTGGCGGCGTGGGAGCGCGCTCTCCCTTCGCACCCGCAGCTCCTCCGCTTGTGCAGAGCCACAGTGCTGGCAGCAGTGCCCTGCAGCCTCTGAGGCAGGGCCGGGATCTTCTCCCAGATATTCTTTTGTTACTTGTTTTTGGCTTGATGCGGCTGCAACACACGGCACTGTTCTGCAAATCTGCATTGGGAGCTCCTTTCGCTGGTGCTTTTGCGGGTTAGATCTGCGTGCCTCGTCACATCGTGCCAAACTCGGGGCATACAGTGCAGAGGCGTAAGCAGGCCCCATTCAAAACCTAGTGAAGCTGCAGTCTTTTTGTCAGGGCTCTAAAAGCACGCAGCATGCCCTTGGGTCACTGCTCTGTTTTCAGGACCGTGGTCTGGCGGCTCCCACGTCCAGCTTTTAGACCCTGAGTCCCACCTGCAGTGTAAACTTTGGGTCCGTTCTTCCTGTTCTGTGCCTGGACAAACCATGTAGCTGGGAGATAAAGAGCAGGTTATCATGGTAAATGGTGCTGTGCTTGAATATCATCTTCCTGACTGTCTGTGTGATGCTGGACATCTCCTAGCTTCAGCATCCCCACCCCTTTGAGGGCAGCACAGCGGCGTCCAGGTAGCAACGTGAGGCTCATGTCTCGGTTCTCAGGTGTAAGACTTTGGTTATCCAAAGGTTTGCTTTGTTTTGATGATGCTGAGAGATGTGCTGCCTCTTTGGCATACTTTGATAGCTCGTGGCCCCTGGTCAGGACCAAGCCTCTTGTTGTGAGCTCGTGCAAACAGTAAGAAGCAGCGTGTGCCCTGAAGAGCTCCCGGTGCAAACACAGGCAGACACTTTCTAATAGACGAAGCAGAAGGAGAGCAGGGCTCTAATTACAAATGTTGCTGCTGAGTATTTTTACTGGGTTTCCCCAATGTCTTTACCAACAGCGCTGCCAACCCGAAGCATCAACAAATATGATTCTGGCTTAGAAACGAATGTAATAAAGAAATACAAACACGCAGAAAGGGGTGGGGGCTGTTTGCCTCTGTTTTTTGAGCCTTGAGGGAGTCTCTTCTCAAGCATTTTCATCTAGTTGCGCACAGCAGCAGCTTATATTTAAATAAAAGTAAAACCAAATTCTCCTGACAGCAGCAGGTCACCGACTTCTTAGGCCGTAATACGGGGCTAGTCCCTGCCTGCCCCTTGGGAGCGCTGGCTGCCCTACCTTACAGCTGAGGTCTGGGGCTTTCTTTCATTGTTACTGCCCTCTGTAGAAGAGCTGCCCCGTGGCTGCTGTTGCTGTGGTTAACCTGTGTGTTTTCCCTGGGATGAATCTTTCTTTCCAGCTACCAGCTGTAAAGCCCACGGGGGCTGCAGATGCGTCGGCTTGTGCTGGAACAGAATGTACAAAAAATAGAGTCCTCAAGGACGCGGCTTTGTGTACTCCAGTGGCTGATGTCAGTGGATGGGAAAGGTCTTGTGTTTTTTTTTTTTTCTTTTTTTTTTTTTTTCTGGCAATCTTTATTCTTAATGCGCATTCGAGAAAGAGGCAAAAAAAAAAAAAAGTGTGTTCTGCTAAACCTAAGTTAAGAAGCTTGTTCAATTTTTAAACAGTTACATAAAACCATCAAAGTCTGACAGCAGAGAGATGCAAGTTTGTGCAAAAGAGAAATAGGAAAAAAAGCTGAAAGGGAGTGTCAAAGTTAATTCCCCCAGGCTTACACCTAAAACAGCTGTAACTTACAGATGAACCCACTCCTGCTCTTTTCTCCTTTTTTTACTTCCCCTTTCTTGACAAAGGTCTTTGTGTTGATGAACTCCTGGCAGTGTGGGTGCTGCTTATGGCAGCGCTGTGCTGCTTTTGCCAAACCAGCTCTGGGTCCCAGGGAGCATTTCTGTGCAGCCCTCGGGGAAACAAATCGGTGGACTTAAGCCGTGGCAGGAGAGCTTGTCTGGGACATAGGTGCTTGGATTCCCGTGTGTTTCTGCTCCTCGACAGCCAGGTCTGCGTGCCTGCAGTCTTTGGATGCAGTTTCCTGATCTTTAAATTTTAATAAGCTTTGGTTCTGTTGTTGGTTCTGATGCCATCTGTTGTTCCCTTCACCAGAGCAGAAGAGATGGGCGAGTGGATCGAGCAGTTCCTCAGCACCCCGTGACCATTTTTCTCCAGATATCTTGTAGGTAGCAAGTCAGGAGCTGACCGGTGCGCTCTTGGTTAGGTTACAGACCTTCCAGAAACCCTTGTGCTATAGGATCACTCCTCTCTGGGTAATGTATAGAGATGTTCCAGGTCTCTGTGAGTAATGTTAATCTATTTATATCTACTACCTAGATACTGGAAATCCATTATATCTGCTTCTGTCTAGACATGATCAAGGACATACTCTCAACTCCCATTATTTTTCGATAGCATTAATATTCAATTAAGTCTTTGTCTTAAAATGTGTTCTGAAAGCTGTAGTTATTGAGGAAATTCATGGGGAATTAAAAAGAAGTTGTCCTCTGACAAAAAGGATATCACATCCCAGAGGTACACATGGAGGGGAGCCGCACATCTGCTGTCTGAGCGCTCTCCTTCCATCTCTGCAGCGACTCCAAGCTCGGGTTCCTGTGTGGCTCAAGGGGTAAATGTCACCGAGGAAAGCCATGGAACTTCTGCGCGTGCTGGAGAGCACAGTGGTAAAACTGGGCTACAGTCGGCATGGGTTACAATCCTTTGTCTTCAGTTGCTGAACTTTCTGATGTTGTATTCAATATCAAGAATCTAGTTGTTGTTAGATACTTAGCTACTCGCTTTCATCATATCTTTGCAGAAGATGTTTAAGGTTAAAGTTGCTACTACATCTGTTGTGAGCACAGTAATTTCTCCAGGTAAGTCTTCAGGAAAACATAGTTTAGCAGTGCTTGGTTGGTAGCTGGAAGCCCTGCCTTGCCACTCTTGGGAGTGTGGAGTGCAGGTAGGAGCTGGGACATTTTTAGTGTATTTTCCTAATGTAGGGAAGATATTTTGTCAGGAAGAGATGTATCTTCTTCCTTACGTGTGACAAAGCTTTGTTCCATGAGAGGGATTCCTGGAGAAAGCAGATGGGAGAAAAAAAAGCTGAAGATGTGCCCTGTCCACGTGGCAGGGCCCCAGAGGGACTGGTGGATTTGGTAGGACTGTGCTGCAGGTCTCAGTGCTGAGAAACTCGTTGTGTAAAGGTTTTTTTAATTATTTTTTTACTTTTTTTGCCTTGTCACGAGTGATTTCTTCCTTTCATGCATGCACACATCACCGTGTCTGTGAAAGAGCTGCCACATGGCACTGCTGAGGTAGATGGTTTAGGGTTAAGTGCTTCCTGTCCTCTACAATGCTGCGGAATTCTTGGGGATGACAGGCACTATATAAGAACAAGCAGTTGTCATTGGAAAAATCTCAAAATATTTCTGCTCACACAGCCCCAGGTAAAGGTCTAACGATAAAGATGGGCCACGAGGGAGGCAGTTCTTGCATAATCAAATCCACTGGTGTTTGTGTGCCAGATGAAACGGTTTGGCTTGCTCAGTCACGGCGCAGTTACTGCTTGTTCGAAAATCCTGTGACAGAAAGAGAAAGGAGTGATTCCTGCGCCCAGCATTGGCATGTCTTAGGGTGAAAGGACGGCGTGGCATCTTTGTGTAACTATATCTCTGTGTAACCCTCGGGCTGCATTGCAGACGGCATTTTGTATATCCTGGTTGATTCTTGATGCATCCACCTCTCTTAGTCCAAACCCAGTTTTGTTCTGGGTCTGAGCAGTGCTCCCAGGGGCTGACCTGTATGAACCTGCTGCGTGCATCCCAATTTCTGCCTCATCCAAGCCTCCCGGGGCTAAGTTAGGGCCCCAGTTGCTGTGAGAAGCAGAGCAGCAGCAGCACTAGGTGAGCAGTCTTTGCACTGGATGTAAGAAACCTGGCCCGGCTCCGCTTTGCTCCTGAGCTTTCGGAGTAGCCTGAAATAGAAACACCACCCAGGAAGGTCTCCAGTGAGAATTTCTTCCAACAGGCACCTCTCGTCTTGGATTGAGAGGATTCCGTGTGTTTTTTGTCCTACTTGGAGATCGTTCCCGGGGGTTTGGCACTCAGCCTCGTCGCGGTGCCACGAGAAGGGGCTCCAACACCCTGCTGGCTGCTGGTGGGAGGTTTTCCTGAGCCGGGGAGCTCCCTGTTTCTCTGCCCCTACCTGTGAGGCAAGGAACGCAGCGCAGGCAAGAAGCAGCGTGTGGGTGATCCCCAGCTGGTAGGTAGCCCCATGGGGCTGTTGCACATCAGCATAACTGAGAGCAGTCCAAAGGATTTCCTCCTGTGAATTACACTGACTTACAGCGGCTGCTCAGGGAGAGAGAAAATCCTTTCCCTGCGGCGGCTCTGAGCCATGCCAGGATCTGAGTGGGCTCCCAGCTGCTCCCGGAGCAGGAGATTGCAGCACGCGTAACCTCTGCTGTGCTCAGCAGTGGAAGAACAAATTGAAGGTCCCGGTGGGACCAGTCTCATGGAATTCACCTCGTTTCTGAGATTTTTGTTACCTGTGTCTAACTTACAGGTAATGTGGGCCCCTCAATCCTGTCTTTGTCTTTTTAGTGCTATGGATGCTATTCTGAAAGTCAAGCTAGCTTTGTTGATCCTGTATCTCTACCAGAGCTGGATTTTTGTTTTAATGAGTGTAATGGCCCTTATGCAGACTAATTAGTCACTAGGCTGTGGAGTGTCTAGAAGGAATGCTGGTCTCAGCTCCTCTGGGCTGCGTCTCTCCGGCTTCCAGGTCCTTGCTAGTCCCGGTGATGTTCTGCCACGCAGACGCTTCTGCCTGCTTCCAAACACCGCAGGTGCTCCAGGTGCTGCTCTCTGAGTTTTGCCTCTCCATTGTTCTCTTCCTTTCCATCTGCTTGCTTTTTTCTGTTAAAAGGAAAAGGAGGGGGTGAAAAAAACCCTTTGTGGCCTAAAGGGGTTCCCCGGTCTCTGGTAATTGCCAAAGTGTCAGCAGCTGTAAGAAGTGTCTAAATGAAATCTCTCCTCTTCCTTTCCTAGCATGGCTCAGCTTATCTGTTTTGTCACCTGAGCTCACCAGTATCCATCACTTAGAGGATGGAGATTTGCATAATTAGTGTTTTTCAGGTACCTTCTGAAATGCAGGAGGGGAAGGTACTCATACACATCTCAGCTCTTATCTAATGAGGTGCTGACAAAGAGGTATCCATGGAGACATCCATTACAAGGCACTGCTCTGAAATTGGTTCTTTCCAATGCCTGTTAAAATGCCAAGGGGTTTTCTTAAGCATAATTTATACTATTCCTTTGCTGCATCCCTAAACAAAAATAGTCG
The DNA here is from genome assembly GCA_011076525.1 of Nettapus auritus. Classification (NCBI taxonomy): domain Eukaryota; kingdom Metazoa; phylum Chordata; class Aves; order Anseriformes; family Anatidae; genus Nettapus; species Nettapus auritus. Next base: position 15,649,121 of record CM021768.1, read on the forward strand.
TGCCTGAATGTGATGAGAACTATCAGTTAAAAAATGAGGTTTGCAAGGTCTTATTAAGGCTAAGGGATGAGGGTGAATTGCAAGGAAGGTACAGAGCTTTTCTAAGGTATTCTACCAGCTGCTTTAGCACTGAGAAATACTGCTAAGGTGCCAGGATGGAAAGCCAGTAGCCCTCTTGGCCAAAGAGAGGTGCTGAGCATTGCTCAGCATCCTGAAGCTTTGGTCATGTAGGTGCCTTAGTGGTGCTGGGGTTGTCCAAATTCCGGCCACCCAGATTGCTGGGAAGCGTTCCCCTGTGAGGGGGATGCCTAAACACCATCGAGGGACTTCCCCGAGCTCTTCCCCAGGGGACGGAGCTGTGCCTCTCTGTGGTTGCTGCAGTTCCTGGCTCGTGGGGTTAGAAATGACAGACAGAGCTCAGGTGGAGAGGAAATAATCCTCCTTTTATGTTTGTCCAAATCTCCCTAGCAAACTTAGTTGGGCATTTAATTCTGGGGTTTTCAGGTGATCATGTTGGCGTTGCAGTGCGTGGATTTTCTTTTAAGATGTCCTCTCATTCCTCCTCTCTCTGCTGCTCTCCCCGTCACAGCGCTTTGCACTTCCACAAACCTCTTCGAGTCCTGAAGGAGCCTGGGGGAACCGAGGCCCTCCCGATGCAGACACGGAGCTGCCGGGCTCAGGCTGCCTGTCACACTGCTCCACGTGTGCTGCGGTTTTCCTCCTGCGAGCCTGGAGTTCACACCTTTCTGTGTCCCGTGGCAATAGGCTGCTCAGGGAAATCCGAACAGACTCGGGCAGTCTGTTTTATGCTTCCGCAGCTCACACGTCTCGTGCTCTGACAGTCTGCACAGCATTGGTCGATAAGCATTATTGCTTCTTACAGTAATGTGCTGTAAGAAAAAATTGAAGATGGCTCTAAGTAAACCCCTTCTCCTCACCTTTCTTGTTGCCTTGCCCTTGCACGGCGAAAACAGGAGAATCTGACTTGGTTATTTATAGCTTGAAGCTGTTGGGGTTTATTTCTGGGTTCAGCTAATGGGTTATTTTTTTGTTGTAGCTCTATAACGGATAGGAAGAACCTACAAAATATTAGAAACCAGACAGAGGTAATGATTAAGGTATGTGCACAATCACTCCCTGGCCCGTTCCTGTATCCACATGAATACCCTCGGTCCCGTGTTCATTAAAAAATAAATATCAATCTCCCAAAGGGAAGGCTGAACCACGGTTTAGACGGCACTAGCTGACATTTACCATTCACACTGTGTTGGTTAGTCATGTAAGTCATCTGATTAGAGAGCGTGCTCCTGTGACATGGGCTGAAGGCTTTGGTACGGAGTTAGGAGGCTGGGGACGTGCTGCTGGCTGCTTGGGCAGGGCAGAGGTAGTCCCGTCACCCCGCTGCACCTTGCCTTCAGTGCTGCTGCTGCAGAATCCCCTGTGCTGTCAGATCCCTGAGATGAGCGGCTGAAAGTTTTCTGCAGGAGTAGAAAGGAAGTGGGATTGCTTGCTCATCACGGAGCTGCAGCACCTCAGTGCTTGCGGAGAAGAAAGAAGGGCTTCTTCACTGGCATCTGAAGTAAGTGGATTCTTCACTCAGGTGTTCGGAGCACCACTAGAGAGCCGATGTCAGAACGAGAGCATCATCTCGAAGAGAGGTCAGAGCCTTTGTCCTGTCATCCCGGCCCTGTGTCGGTAGTGATCTTTGGGATTGCTGGGCAGTCCTCAAGCTGTAGAAACTTGCTGAGCCCCAACAACGGGTGCCCTGGGTGTGTTAGTTAAAGCGGTGGTTTCCCAGCTGTGCTCCATGTGCTGCACTGAACAGGCCTGGAAAGAATAACCAGGAGACGTGAGTCTAATAACCAGCAGGTAAATTCATCTTTGAGTGGTCTGTTACCCCTTGCTGTTCTCCCTGGTGATTTGTTAGTGCTCTGCAAGGTCGTTCGGCTGGGTACCACGGGGTTAGGTCCTGTAAGAGACCTGTCTGCTCAGGCATGGCCATTGTGGAGCCGTAAAGGTCTGGACAAAATTAACTGAGCAGCTGCACTGCTCTGGCAACGTTGAGCTTTGGGGAGGTTTTCAGCAGGCTCAGGACAGAGCCAACTCCAGCACCTTTTCTGGGGGCAGTGGATGAAGTGCTAAGGTGACCGCAGGGGTCTGTTCAGACCGAGAGGGTCTGGATGTGAGATCGGTATCTGAACTAATATTCTTTGCAACTGTATCAGGAGAGAAAATGAACAAAAAGGGACGTGACTGCCCAGGAAAAAAAAACAATTTGAGCATCTCAGGGCATTTGAAAGGAACTGGCTTCTCTTTTCTGACAGCCTTCTTTTAGCACGTACTGGACACATCGGTTTCTGGTATCTGAGCTATCTGAATATTCAATTTGCTGTGGATAATGCAAACTTATGTAGAAAAGCAAAAATGCAAAAACAACCCCTCTGTGCCGGCAGCTCTCAGTCTGACATCCGTCTCTAGCTGACACTTTGTTTGGATCCTCGGCAGGGTTACAAAGGGAGGGAGGAGGGCTGGTGAAGCCTGGTTTGTGCTGAGCAGGAATTATGAAAGCTCAGAGGAAATGCAGCCTTCCAGAGCTTAAAATACACTCTGATAAAAAAATAAAAAAATTTAAAAAATTACGGGGGAGCTCCCCATGAGCAAAAGCCAGTCCCCACTGTCACCTCTGTTTTGCTTGTTCCCTTTCCTGTCCCTGCAGATGCTGTGGCTGCAAGGTCTTTGATGTGCAGATACGGTGACGCATGTTTTGGTCCCTGAGAAGAGCCTGGGTAGTTCTGGAATCGCCTGAATATTCAGGGCTCCAAGTTGTGCAGTGCAGCAGAGGCACAGGGAGGGGAGAGCACCGGGGGGAGTTGCAGCAGGCAGGAGGATTTGGGCTTGTGTTTTTGAGGCAAAGCTGCAATTTGTCACTGGACGAACCCCTCTAGGTTGGTCGCTGGCTGCTCTCGCAGTCCTTTGGGTCTCCGGTTGCAATATTTCTCCCCAGGGTCTAGAAGAAAGGACATTTAGTGATGTTTTGTCCTGTCCCTGCTGCAGGTGTTTTATCCCGGGCTGAGTCAGTGCTCACCACCTACCCCCAAACTGTAACATCGAAAGGACAAATGGCATCTTTTTTTTTTTTTTTTTTAACAGAAATAAAAGGAGCATATGTGTTGTGGGCTGTTTTTTAAAACTGTCCCTTGGGCTGGAGCTGTTGTGTTGAGTTTGGTTCGTGTCTCAGCCCCTGCTCCTCTGCCTCCGTTTTCACTCGTGTTGGCGTGTGCCGACTGCTGCTGCTCGACACCACGGCGGTGAAGACGGGCATTGGGTCCGTCTGTGACTTTTGGGTGGTCCGTGGCTTGAGCTGGGCTTCAAAACCCTTCAAACCTTGAGGTCCGCACCCAGATTTGAGTGCTGGCAGGCATCTGCTGGGAACATCCAGTGCTGATAAAAGGCTTGAGCAACCAAACTGAGACCTCGGTTCTGAAGCAAAGAGTTACTGAGGATCTGGGGTTTAGCCTGAGGGCCATTTATATCTATTAAAAGTATGAGTCAGAGAAAGGAGCCCGGGCTAGGTGTAACAATGTGGTATCTTGCACTGGAAAGCAAACTCATTTTTTTCTTGCAAATCTGGCTGTAGAAGTGTAAGATGCCGGAATTTGTGATCCTTAGCAATGCCTCTTGTCTGAGCCCGTTGTTCCCAAAGGGGCAGCCAGTGTCATGGGCTCTGCAAATGCTCCTTGCCCAGGTCTCAAGACACGAAACTCCAAGGTCCAGCACAAGGGAGCTTCCCGTGCAGCTCAGCACTGCCTGTGTGAACCGCTGGCTGCTCGTCCATCTCTCGCCAGCTCAGCAGCATGGAGCTGGGTTTATGTTGCATTTGTGGCTGGTGGTAATTTATAACCTGCTTTCTCTCTTCTGGCAGCGTGCTTTGGCTTCTGATTTGGAAATTATGCTAATAATATTTCAGGTAATTTAAAGAATCCGCGTGAGTGTATGCCTGGTGAGAAGGTGCGGTAGGTAGTTTCCCACATCAAGGGCCCTTGTGAAAGCTGGACGCTTTCTTTGCCTTCAGAACAGGCTTCTAGCCCCAAAATAGCAGCAAGCTGGTAGCTTGGCTTCTCCCTGTTTATTAGCAGCAGATGCTGCTGATGGATGCAGAGGGCTGTCTGGAGGAGCAGTGTGTGCGCGGGGCTCCGAGATGCCTTGCTGTCTGCTGATCCGAAACATCCTGTCAGCCCAGGACCAGATCTACACGGTCCTTGCGGGATTTCCAGGCCTGCTCCCACTGCAAGGAAAACACGGCGGTGACAACCCGTTATTTACTCTCAGCTGTCCAAATCAGCGAGGAAAAATTGCATCTCAAGAAGCCATTTTATTCTGTAATAGCTATTAGCTTTTGTATCGGTGGGGGCAGGCTTCCCTGTCTGCATGTGGTAATTGTGCCGAAATTGGGGCGGGAGCCGGCTTTTGAGTTTCGGGGCTCATCGGGAAGGTCTGCGTGCTCCCGTTACACAATTGTGCTGTGTGCAGAAGGAACGAAGAGCAAAGCCAAATGTCCCTTCATGTGACAAAGCTGCCTTTCCCCAAATGGCAAGGCCGGTCTGCCACAACCTCCCTGCTCTTTTTAGGCCCGATGGCGGGAGGTTACTGAATAAGCTGATGCCAAGGCCCTGAAAGCTGCCTCTGTGATTGCTGGTGTGTTTTCGGAAGGTGGTATCCCCATTCTGCTCTGGGCTGTTGCCTTCCTCAGTCACTCTTGGGGTTGTTTTGCTGAGGGCCTTCAGAAATTCTCCGCTATGTGCCAGCCACTTGCCGGCAGTGCTGCCAGCGCTTGTTTTACCGGTTTCTTCATGCTGTGTGAACAAACGCAGGCCTTCCCTTGTGAAACCCTGCGTGCGTGGGACCCAGAGGCTGTCGTGGTGCAGGTATTTAGGGTCTGGGTCTGTCTGTGGGATCTGTCCATGCCTCCTGAGCGAGAAGCAAGTTGCACCGCTAAAAGGCTCCAGGACACGGGGTTCCCTGGCATCGTCCCGTAGCCCTGTTGCTGGTTGGATGTTTTTCCTTAACCCCGTCCAGAACTCCTGTTTCTGCAAACAGCAATTCTTCATCCGCTCTCATGCGGTTCCTGGAAAACTTCTTTGTGTCCACTGGTCTTTTTTTTTTTTCCCGTTTCCTCCCGCTCCCTATTTTTTTTTAGCATAGAGCAAAACAAAAGGCCCTACTAAATTCCTGTAATTACAGTCACCCAAGCAGGCACATTCATGATAGGCTTAATAAGGCGGCAACATGTCAAGCTTTTGTTTCTGCGGGGTGGGGGGGAAAAAGCCCTTTGGTACTTCAGTGCAGTTTGACTGTTTCTGTGTATAATTTGCACGCCATTAAAACCAGGCCTGGTGGAGGCCCAAAAAGGCAAAAAGCAGTCGTGAAAATGGAAGCAAATTATGCAGTTCCCCACTGTTACCCAACCCACTGAAAGCAAGACATCCAGGAGGAATTTTGACTCAGGGCTTTTGATGCTCTAACTTAGTTTTAGCAGGGCTTTAGCAAGGCAGGAATGCGCCTACCTCACTTCCATTTGTTGCAGGTAAGGTGTTTGTCGCCTGGCCAGGGTGACCAAAGGGTGAGCATTTAACCCTCAGGTGATTTATCACTTAAAAAATGAGAGGCAAATATTTTCTTTGAAAGAGACTGGGAATATCATTGCACAGAAGGGATGGAATTCGTTTGGTCCTGGGGAAACCATGCGTGGCAAGCACACCCTGGCTGCACAGAGGGGCTGGAGTTTGGGGTCCCACACCAGATGTGGGTCAGAGCCCCCCATCCCTGTGATAGCGCCTCCCCATCGGTGTGTTCAGTCCTCTGAAGCACTTTTCAAGGGAATGCAAAGCGTATCACGTTATGGTTCGCCCTCTGGGCGTGCTGTGGTGTCTGCTCCTTAATACAGCGGGCAGGAAGAGCTGCTCGAGCTGCCCAGAGGTTCTTCCTTCCTTATCGCCTTACGTGTATTTGTGGTCAGCTGTAGCAGATGGGCATTTAATCCTGTCCCCCTGACAGCTGGGTGTCACAGAGCTGACCCAGGTGTTTCATCCAGGTCTTCCATCAAGTGACAACAAAAGGCAGAAGCTCCAGGGGATAACAACAGACAGGCTGGAGGAATAAAACCTCTTCTACGGCTGCTGCAGACAGTCTGTTTTATCACCTTTGTTCTCTTTTTAGCCACGTAACTATTCCTGGAAGAGCTAATATTAGGTCCCCCCTGACTATTTCTAAGAAGCTGGAAAAACAAAAATCCAATTGAATGTCCTCGTTTCCAGGTGAAATGATGATGGCTCTGCTCGCTTGGCTCTGAAAACCCCGATGTGCCCTCACACCGCCTGCCCTTGGTCCCGGGAGGCACTGGGATAGGTGCTGATGGAAGCGGCAGGAAGAGAGAGGTTAAAAAGACAAAGCAATGCCTTTAATCTTAGCAACAGGCTGTTCAGAGATGCTTTCCCTGCCTTCCCTGGGCATGACGCGGGTAGTCATGGAATACATTGCTTTATTTTGCTCCTTTTGGAACCAGGAGGACCGCAGCATCCAACAGGACATCTCCCTGTTGGTGCCTTGCTGTTTGTTCATCATTACTAGCCCAGTAGCGAGGGAGCAGTGTGCTCCCAGGCCCATGCTGAACAGTTTTGTTCAGGGCTGCTTGAATATTTGCCATGGAGATTGCGGGTTTTGGTCAGAGAAATGGGTTTGCACCTGATTTGTGTGGTGTTTGCTGTCTTGTTTTTTCTTCCTTTCTGAGGGTGAGGGCTCAAATAAGAAATCAGAAGAATTTAAGGCTCTGAACTATAATAAGCATCTCTGCTGGCACACAGCTTTCAGGTTTCAGATGAAACTGAAAAGTTTCTTCAGAAAGCTTTTTTAAAAAAAATAAAAAGTTTTTTTTTTTTTTTTTAAAACACAACAAAAATTGAAAAACCTACCCCATACAAACAGAGGCTACTTTAATATCTGCAAGCATTTTGTACAGAAGCCACAATTTTCTGATCAGCTCCATGATGGCTACGGTACATTGTGCACTCGAGTGTTCCTTCCTTCGGGCTTAATGCATTGTGCCGTGTTCCTGGGGGCTGTCACATAATGGTGCCTGCAGCAACGAGCTCCACGTCAGGGAAGGAGAAAGTGAGCATTGTATATAGTTCTTGTAAATGAGTGTGAATGATTTGAGGTCTTATAAGATTCAGCATTAAGAATATTACAATAAAAGTGAATATTTAAGAGCCACTAGAGCTCACTTGTTCTGTTTTACGTAGGCTTGAAGTCAATGGGAGCAGGGAGGGCCTGGTGCATTGCGGGAGTTGGCCCCGTCCAGGTTGGGGACCAGAGCTGTTATTAAATGTTAAAAATAACACTGAAATGCAAGAAATTGGAGAAGAAAATGAAAAAACTTGGGGGGCAGGGCTTGTAATGAGCCATTTTCTCTTTTCATGCAATTTTCATATCCACCAGGGCCAAAATGGTGCTGGGAGGTTTATGTAGCACCAGAAAATAGAGCCTGGGTGTCGAGTAAAGACATGAGAGGGTGAACTCTGAAAGGAGCAACATCTGGCAGACAGCAAGACGGAGGAGATACGCTGCAGTGCCTGATATGTCACAGGCAGGCTCGCTATTCTGAGCGTGATGCATACAGGGCAAGAAGTGCTCATCCTGTTTTTGGGTTTTGTGGAGTTAATTGATTTTTGTGGAGTTAATTGATTTCTGAAAGAGGTTTCCTGTTGTTTTCCTTTAAAACCTCAAAGTCGGAGGGGAAAATCTAGATTACTACGTGGGACTTGGGAGAAAAGAGAAGACTCCTGATGAATGATCACTTAGTGCTAAATCCCTCCTGAAAATGTGACTTTCCTGTTGCTGAGGTTCTCAGAAAACTGGTTTTCTGGTTTCCAGCTGGAACTGTAGGCATCAAAGTAAATCACTAACAGAGACATCCTCTAATGAGAAGCAGTTTGGGGAATCCTTGCTGAAAACCAGTTTTTATTTCTTGGTTTCTAGTAAAGTTTCGCTGGCTCAGAAAAATGGGGAAATGGTTGGGGGGAAATGTAAGCAAATAAAGCTGGGTATTGGTTAGAGCTGTTGGTGCACTGAGAACATGGTAAAGAACTATCTTATTTTGAGTTATTTTGAGTTATCTCTCCTCGTTGGATTAAACAAAATTTATCTCCTTGTAGAAGACAACTTTTGGGTTTTGTCTAGGATGAAGTCATGTCAGTTGGTCACGGGCGATGCGATGGAAAGGCTTTATGGCAGTGTTCTGCCCCTGCTGATGAGAGCAAGTAGGTTGTCATTTGTGGAGGGAATAGAGGGAAATCAAAGTTATTCTGGGTACTTCATGCAGGAAAGGCTCGAGTACCCCTTGTGTGGCTGGGGGCAGTTTTATCAAAGGGAAACAAGGCTCTGCCAGCGGTGGCACGGGCCCTTCCCTGAGACTGCAGTGTTTCTGCACAGTAGCAGCTAGCTTGGTTGTGCTCACACATATAGATGTTACAGGCCCCTGTATGAGTGTCTGTCGGTCGGAGATGCAGAGGAAGCCCTCCCCGTTCTTGTTTGTGGATCGTGTGGGATCAGCGTGCTATTAACAGAGCAGGTTGCAGGAGGCTGCATCGACTTCTCGTTATGGCAGAGCTGACATCGGAGCATCGTTATCCACCGAAGGTATCAGCATTAAGTATTTATGTGCCCGAAATTGCACATCGGTCGTGCTTATCCAGACACAAAGTGGGATAATGGCAGAGCTCTGAGTTTATTAATAGAACCCAGCAGCCAACATACGGCAGCACAGTGGAAGCGGAGTAAAACATAAGCCACACACTTCATTTTAAGAATATGCATTTCATATCTTTTCACGCTCCACAAAAATACTTTCGTGATGCTTTTGCAGTTAGGTTGCTGTCCCCAAAAGGTTATTTTTATGTTTTTACAACATAGCTAGGTTAAGAAAAATGTTGTTTCATAAGCAATCCTGTACACTTTAAATCCACCCCCTCCCAGAAATAAAATAAAATACCCCAGCTAGATCCAGCTGGTTAATGGCAAGAAGACTCCTTGGTTCGGTGTACTCGAGGAGTTTTCTGGCTTCCTTTGTAGCCGCTGGTACTTCTGGTTTGCTCTGTGGTGTACACCTCATGCGTTCCGAATGTCGTTACAGGTCCCATCAGGCTGAGAGGTTAAGCAAGCAAGGGCCACACACCCAGCATTTATTTTAGCATTGCACCTTTGATTCTGTCTTGTTTTTCACAGCTGAGATTCTGAAAACTCCATGATTGTCTTCAGCCACGTCAGTCAGTGCTGGTTTTGTTTCCAGAAGCAGTAAATTTGGGGAGCAATTTGAAAAGACGATCTTGCAGTCTTACCTGGCTTATGCAAGTAATCTTGCCTACTTCTTGAGGAACTTTATATTCCTCTTTATTCTGTGCACATCTAGGGTGAAACAAAAATCTAACATTCCTATAGATAGAATACATGGAAATTTTCAATGACTGCCTGTCTAACTTATTTCTCATGCGATGTTCTAAACATTGTTAAAATCCCTAGTTTACAAGAATTACACTCTCGGAGGTGTTAGGACACTCATCCCGCCTGACAACGTTCCTTTCTAAGAACCTGTGAAGATTAGTTTATAGCATAGATTTTTCCCGTGTTGAAGTTTATAAGGATGAAAAGCCCCATGCATAATATATCTATGGAGCTTTAGTGACAAAAATTGCTAAGCACATTATATATAAATAGCAAACTGCCTTCTTTAGGGACTGATACAGACTGCTCTCGAGATAGCTAAGTAGGCAAGTATGTAGTAAAATATTGGTATATTTAGCACTCCAGAAGGCAGTAGATGGTGTTCTGACTTCACACCACATGGGTGCTTCAAGTCTTTACCTCTGCATAATCCCTCGTACTCAGCAGTGATGCTGGGGAGCATTTGGGACTGAATTATAAGTCTCACTGCCAAGCAAAGCACCAAACAGCAAAGGACAGCTTTGGAAGGCAAAGTGGGGACCTGACTCCTTGAATCAGGAGTAGCTGGGAAGGCAAGGCAGGAAAAACATGGGGCATTTTGGCATAAAGATGGTTTTTGACGTCTGCCTGCCTCGTTGGTTCTTACAGGCATCTGCTTGGGTGTATGTACTATTTTTTGTTTGTTTTTAAAGAAAAGAGCAGCATGTAAATGGTTATGGTCAACGATGAGCCTGGTCTTGCCCTTGCCCGGCTTGTCACAGTAGTGAGAAGGGGAGAAAAGTCTCTGAGCTCTAATGGGCAGAGGGTCTGTGGGAGCTCTATTAACCTTTCCCAGTTCAAAACAGGTGTTCTTCCAGGATATTTTTTCCTGGATGTACAAATCCGTCCAGAGTGGAGACCTTCAACTCACCCTCACTTCCCAGGGATGTTGGAAAGGCTCAGACATGCTTGTGGTGGGCACGCAAGCCTGAGAAAACTGCAAAGAGTATTTGCAAGCGTTATCTTTGAATCAAACCCACCAACTGTCTTGGATAGCATCCCCCACCTCTTTCTTCCTTTTCCCCAGCCTTTTATAAGAACATTTTTGCTGTTGTTGTCAAGAATATTCATCCAGTGCTCATACCCACACACGCATTTTGTGCTGAGGTAATGATGTCTGATATTGAGTGCGACTTTTTTTTAGCTAAAACAAGTGAAATGGTAGCGTTGCATTGCAGCTGGTGACAGGATCTGTCATTACCTGGTAGTGCCATGCTGCCTTCCAAGAATGCTGTCCTAAACAATGCTACGTTTGTTTAAAGTGGAGGTTGTACCACACTAGCAGCCCTTACAGGATGGGTAGAGCTGCAGAAGGCTTATGTGAAAACAAGTCCCAGCACTCAAACAAATAGAGAAGCTGCGTACATAAATCTGGGAACCTGAAGCGTGTTGCAGAGTTCAGTATTCTGTGATCTTTAAAACCCTCGAGCAATGCTAACAGTAAGAGGAAAGCATTCAGAAACAGTTCATTCTGGAGCTTTGCGTATGATACGGTTTCAACTTGGTTTGCCCTACTGCTGCTCTCTTAGTGCTGTCAGACCATCTCTGGGTGACTTTTTTTATGCCTCGTGCTCTCCTCCAAGCATGCCGACGGTGGGAAGGTGCGAGCAGACGGACTGGATGATACGGCGAGGATAAGCACAGAGCGGCTCTAAACGTGTTCTTGGCCGTGGTGCACTAACAAGCACTAGTTGCATAAAGCGGAGCATTGCGGAGAAGAGAAACAAATGCACGCAGGCAAAGCACGTAGGTGAGTGGCTCTAGCACAAGAAGCTGTAGGTGAGTAGTGAAGACGAGCTGAGCTGTAGCTAGCAGCTCACTGCATCCTGCTCTGCACAGTGCTGCTGGGGAGCAACTGCTGCAGAGGACGCAATGCCTCATCCCTGTCGCAGGCTTAGTACCTGCCGGGGTGATGGCTGGCTCCCTGCGGGGTTTAGGGGATAGACACATGGGGACAACTCCATTTTTTTCCTGGAATTGCAAGGTCATTTTCCATCCTCTTTATATCCAAGCCTCCAGCCACTAGAGGGAGAGAATGCTACATATTTATGGCCTCGTGTGCATGTGGGGATATACATTTAGTAGAGGAATTGCTTTTCTACAGAAAGGCTTTCCAGGCAGTACTGTAGCTGGTTTTAACCCCTTTATTTATTTGACCGTGGTTTTATAACTGCTCCTGAGATTTGACCTCTGTAGACTTCAGCTGGTTTGCGACTTAAAATTGTGAGAGCTCCGGAAGATGTTAGCTGATCCTCGTCCATGTTTTACACCCTGTATTTGCTGTTGAGCATCCCTGCTGTGAGATGACTTCATGGGGAAACCTTTGGCTCCTCCTGGATCTGCCTGTCTCCTCGTGTTACTGCACACCCCGCTGCACTGGTACCACGTAACGTGGAGTGGCAATGCAGAAATGAAAGACACGGGAACAGCGGGAGGGCAATGCCCCTTCCTACTGCTTTCTTCCTGGCAAGCCAGAGACTCTTTGAGCCTATGGCCTGTTTCCTCTGCACTAATAAAAACAAGCCCAAGAGGGATCTCATCTCATTTGAAATTAAAGCAGTGAGTTGGTAATTGTTGTAGGCAGATGAGTTTTAACAATTTCAAAGGACACCAGCGAGGATTGTAGGTTTAGGGAGGGGAACAGGGATGGAAGCTTTAAGAAAAGGAGTGTCAGAAAGTGAATTGTGAATGTTTTTCAAAATGAAACAAGATTAAAACGCTCCTTTGTGGATTGAGCTTGGTGGGGAAAACCTGTGGGCTGTCTGTGTCAGTGAAAGGCCGATGAGGGGACAGTGAGACTTGAAGGGATCTTGAAAAGTATCCTGCGATGAAAGCATGTGGTTCTGTTTATCAGGTGAATTTCCATTCCTTTGCAGATGGCAGGTGGGGAAGAAATCGCTTTGCCTTTCTTTGATTTAACTTCTGCGGGCGATTCAGGGCAGTGCTTTCTTGGGAGAGAAACTTCATGGTGCTGCGGCAGCCTGAAGTATCGAAGGAGAGCGCCTCTTTGTGTAATTTTCCCATCTTTGAAAGTCAATAGTTAATAGACAGACGGAGTAAAGAGGTTTCCTTCTGCTGACTGGAGCTGCAGATGATGCTCCAGCACATGAACTTCTCTGGGTGATGTTGGGGCTGGTCCCAGCTGCTCCTTTCCCTGCCTGTTTTGCTGGCCCAGCTGCTCCCCGGCTGGCACAGCTGATGGCAGGCATGAGGAAACAAAGGGAAGAGTGTGGGGAGGCACTAGAGACCTTGAGACCGACCTGAGCCAGGTCCATTAGAAACGTAGGCATGGAAGCACCACAAATGCACACCATGGTGGAGATAAAGCTCAAAACTCTCCTTGTGGTCCTGGCTGCTGCTGGACAGCCTGTACTTGTAGGGCTGGGGTCTGGCTGCGCCGGCAGCCCTCCCCTTGCTCCTCTCTGCTCACCTTGCTTGGGTAAGGGTCTCTCCCCAAGCACTTGAAGCTCAGACCAACTGAAGCCATCAAAACGTGGCTGGGATCCGAGTTGCTTAAAGCCTTCGTCTGGGGCCCCAGGTCGCAGCTTGCGTTAAATAATTGAGCTAGAGGAACAATGAGTGAATGCGAAAGGATCCTCCACGTTACTCTGTGCATTTTGATGAACTGTGGCCATAACCTTATAAATATGACCTGCTCATTAAGCCCTCACCTGCCTGATGGCGATGTGAAGACTTGGGAGACCAATCTACTTGCCTTCTGCAATAGCTTTGTTTATTGAGAGCCGAGCTGTAAAATTGATATTCAAGCCGTACTCCCCTGGAGGCCTGCAGAGCTCTGTGCCATGCCCGGATCGTACCCAACCATCTCACCACCGTGGTTTCTGCTGCTGCAGAAAAAGGGGAAAAGCTGTCTGTCCCAGGGGTCAGGACGTATCTGTGGTGTAGGACCAGGCTGGGACGCGTTCTCTGAACTCACCCAGCTCCGGTGGGATCCCCGCGGGGTGTTGGGGGCAGACAGGAGCCCGGTGTGATGTGCGACCAGGGAGGGCTGTGCATGCTCTGGGCAGGAGGCATGGCCATGCCATGGGTGCTGGACTCATGTCCCTGGGTCCTGCCATGGACCGAGGAAGGAGCAGGGTGTGTGGCTTCCTCAGTCCCTTCGGGCCTTGAAGGTTGCAGCTGGGGGAGCTCGGGCACTGGTTCCCTGTAGATCTTGTGAATTGTAATGCTAAGCTCTTGTTCGCTTTAAAAAAAACCCTTTTTTTTGGCTGCGGATCTTTCTCTAAGTACACAAACTAAATGAATTTATATATGTGCATTGTGCTACTTGTAAAGCCCTTTCTTTTTCAAATTTAGTTTTACTCCTTTTTTTAATCTCCATAGGATTTTCCCTGAATAAGCAGAAGTAGGGCAGTGCTGGTAACAGATGGACATAAAGAAGACTTGGACGCTGGAGAGGCTTCTAACGGGCTTGGGGATCTGAACCGGAGTGCTTTCCTCGTCACTCTCTGAGTTTAATTTGACTGCAGGTTATTAATTTTCACCTCTGAAGCAGAGACCTTAGCGACAGAGCGCGGGCCTTGGAAACAGGCTGCCACGGTTTAATTAAAGCAGGTGTGGGAGTTTTAAAAATGCCACTGTTGGAAAAAGTTGAAAGATATTAGCAAATCAAATGGGCTGAGGCATGAGTCGACTTGTCAGTCAGACGGGGGTGAGGAGGGAACGGGAATAGTAAACAAGATGCTTGGCACGGGAGCGCGTCGGCTGGAGCATCTGCGGCTGGGAAGGGGGATCCTGGCCTCGGCGCTGCGTGGTTCACTCAATAAAACCCAATTCCTTTATTTTAGGTATTTATTTTCAACAGGTTTCCAAACTGTTTTTTTTACTATGGCTTTTATAAGAGCTATAGGTTGGTTTTGTCCCCTCCAAACCAGCAGCTTTTTGGTGCTAAAATCAAGCAAAAAGCCCTCTGGGGAGAGCGTGCGGACGGCGTGGCCGTGCCCGTTTGGTCATTTACCTCCTCTGCCGTAGGAGCACCCTGTGTGGAGCTACACTGGAGTCTGTTTGCACTGTGAGTGCTAAATACTATGTACCAAATAATATAATATATGCTATATATATGCTTATGCATATAGGATATATATAACACTAATAGTATATTGCACATGTAGTGGTCTGAACTGGAGAAGTGGCTTCAGAGCAGAGGAACACTACCAAGCTTGGGCTCCCCTGTCCATCCGTGCCACTGTTTCGATGTATAACCTTGGGCAAGCCAGGGGAGCTCCTCGTGCAGCTGGTTTGCAGCTGCAATGGGGAGATGAAACTCTTCTTCCTTTTTCTCTGGCAAACAGCAAGATCCCGATCGATTACATCAGAGCAAATTATTTTCCTGCACTTGTTCAAGTCCTTTAATTTATAGCTAAAACTGTCTTTGTGTCAGAGTTGGTTCAGGAGGACACGTATCTAGGGCTTCTGAATATGTCATCTCCTATTAAAGAGCAAACAATCTACCTTGTAATGTACCATAAATAATAATACTTTGCAAGAGCCTGAAGCACTGCGTTATTGCTCTGCTAATCTGAGAAGCACTGGGCCATTATGAAAGTATTCCATAGGGTTTGTGTTGTGTTTTTTTTTTTCTTTTTCCTGAAGGAAGATACTGTGCAGTGTGGCTGATTGGTTTGTAAAGCCACGCTGGCTAATTCCTAGCAGAGGTTAGACAAACTCCCCTCCCTTCTCATTAATTAACCTGTAGGGTTTGGTGCCTTTTTCTTTGCAGTTCAATAGAGACAATGGCTGCGGGGACATATTTGTGCTCTCTGATAGGTAATGAAGAACATCTGCCCGCCGCAGCGATGCAGTAACCGTGGTGAGCAAGGGCTCTCCACAGAGCCCCGCCAGGCTCCCACTTGATGGAGGCTGTTCAGGGCTCGCATCCCCATGGGGAGCTGCTGCCGGGGGCACCGGGCTGTGCTCCGTGCTGGCAGCGAGCATTGCAGGGGAGAAGAGGGGTCAAAAGACAGCGGGGGAAATCCCCTTGGAAAGGCAGGAGCCGGGGAAGGAGAAGAGCATCTCTGAAGAGGTTTCCATGCCCAGAGTTCATGTCAGTGTTCTTATGGTGTGGTTAGAGAAAGGCAGCCTTGAGCGATCCGGAGGGGATTTCGGCAGTGAGAGGGCATAGTGAAGAAAAGAGATTGTAGGCAGGTGAAATCCTGTGCTGCTGCTCTCCTTCCTTCACGGCTCTTGTGGGCTGCAAGGAAATGCTCACCCAATTTGGGATCCCCATCCGTCTCAAGCTGGGGACCCGGACCCCAGAGCTGCCCTGTGGTACCGCAGCGTAACGGTGAATAGGGAGCGAGGGCACGTGTGGGGTCGGGCAGCAGAGTGCAGTGGGGATGCCCTTAAAGTTTTTTGTGTCTCTGTTGCATGGCTCCAAGCGAGATGAGATGAGGTGCAGGGCTAGAGATTTCTTCTTGCTTTTTCAGCAGCGTGACGTGATAGCAAGCATCCTTCTGCTCATCGCCGTTTGCTTGGCTTTTGAATCAGTCTCTCCAGCTGCAAGTAATTAAGAGAAAGAAGTTGCACACGGAAAAGTGGCATTAATCTAATAATTACAGTACTTACATCAGCCACAACTGCTGCTGCAGAGCAGCTTCCAGGTAAACCTTGTCCACGCCTTCACAGCTCTGCTCACCCGAGATTCAGTGTGCTGTGGGCTGGTTCTGTAGGGACAGAGACTTCTGGGGTCTAAAACAGCAGTTCTTCTGAGAACGAATGGGACGTTGTGTTATTAACGAGAAAAGTTGGAGTTCATTACGGGGTTTGTCTGCTGGAACAACCCCAAGACAAACCGAGGACCTGCTCTGCTCCTCAAGTTGTTTCAGGCGGTACTGAACTACTCACTCGTTGGTAGCAGAAATGATGTTTTTGTGGGCCAAATCACGGGGAAGGACGCAGCGCGCAAACTTCCAGTGCCCAAATGCCGCACACTGGAGGTTGCCTCTGTTTCCCCTTAGCGATGTGGGTTTTAGAGCCGGCGCGGTGTCCGTGGTGCTGTGCGTGACTCCAGCTCCAGTGCCTCGTTTGAAAGGCGAAATCTCCGCTGTGTGCTGGTGGGGCCACCTGCAGCGTGGTCGTGTTGGAGCATCCCTGCTCGAATGCCTGGCGGAGGAGCCGAGATGTGAGGCCTTTTCCCCAGATTTTCCCCAAGGGCAGGTTTCTTCCCCTGCTGGGGGGTTGCAGAGAAGCTGGCGGGTGGCTCTTCCTCTACCTGTGTGTCCTCTGGGGTGGCTCCCCTGCCTGCTGTCCGGCTGTTTTGTGGAGATGGAGGCAACAAGACTGTGTTTGCTTGGCAGAGGAAGCGCAGCTGGGTTCTTTGAGGATTTTGTGTGGCAGTGAGAATCGCTGCCCTGCTGGTCTGGGCAAGGTGGGATTTGTGTGCAGAAGGATGCCGATTCAGGGATTTGGCTAATCTCTGCTTCTTGCTCCCTCTCGTCACCTTCACAGGGATGGAGAATTAACCTGGCAACCTTTGGTTTACTTCCCAAATCTGCTTAGCATAACCAAGGGATAGGAAGCGAAGCAGAGCAATGTTAGCCTTACTGATGGGCCTCATCAACAGCTGGCAGCGGGAGGAGAGAAAGCGCTGTGGTTTCTGCGTGCGGACAACGAGCCGCAACACAAACCGGCCTCCCTCAGATCCACGTCACCAATTAGAGTGACGCGATGGGATGTGCCAGACAAGGGCTCCCTCCGTTTGCGCTGTCGGGGTTGAGGTGGGTGTCCCTTTGACTGGAGCCAGTGGAGTTCCTGGCGCACTTCGGTGTGGTTTTAAGGTGATCTTGTGCTTAGGAGGGTCCTGTGCTATTGCTGTGTGTGCTTGGCAGTACTGCAGGTCTCTCTTTTGGTACTGCAGGAAAAGCATTTACCCTTCAGTGACAGGTAACCCGATCACTGCTTTTATTTTCAGTCCAGTTTCTGGAGGAAACGTTGCCCATGCACTCGGGACGTGTCTGTCCGTCAGTTCTTCCATCCCAGCTCTCCCCACCCCCTGTCGCTTTTGAATCGGTGGAATTGCAGCGGGTCAGAATGACATCCCAAATAGGTGGCGGATCTCAGGGTTTTGTGACAACCAGGGCTGCACAACGACGCGGCCGTCGCCGTATTATTCAGCAGGGAATTGGGCGTCCCTTCCAGAACGATTTCGGAGATGGGATTTTTCAGACTAGAGCCCTCCTTTGTACACATAATTTACCCGGATTTTCTGTTAGTTAACGTAGGCAGAATTCTGGAGTTTGGGCATCTCTGTTTGCCTCCCGACTCTTTCTTTTGTCATCCATCTCCGGGAACAATGACGGCTGTCGGTGTCTGTATGAAAGGTGATGGGATGTGGCTTGATGTAACTGGAGCAGGCTACGTGGTGCCCAAGTGACACGCAGATGCTGGGCAGCATCCCTTTGCTCTTGCCTGTGCTTTTGTTCTGGCTTACTTAGATAAATAAATGAAGACACCTAGGCTCTGGTCCCTCGTACATCCCGCTGACTGGCGCAGGGCTAGCAGAAAGTGGCACTCACGTGGAGCTGCGTGTTGTTCCCTGACTCAAAATCTTCAGCTGCAGGAAAAACGTTGACTCCTCTAGAGGTCAGGACCGGGAGATTCAAATGCCCTTCTGCCCTTGAGGCAGGAGTGCATGGTAAAAAAAAACACACAACACACCACAGCCCTTCAAACAACCCTAAATCCTCTGTGATAGAGGAGGCTGCAGCTTCCCTACACGTTTTGCTCTGTCCTGCGCGTGGATCCAGGGTACCCAGAGCAGGAACCCACAGTCTCCGTGACTTTATCTGCCCTCCCATGGCCCTGGGGCTAGTTGCAGACTTCCTCAGGTGCTGGAGAGATGTCAGGAGCGTTGCTGGGCCGGCTTTACGGCGCTCAGGTGGGTGTCAGCCCTTGTGATGCTCTGCTCCTTCCCAGGGCAAGGGGCTGCAGCCACGGCCTCTTTGCATGGCCTTGGCCAACCCTTTCAGATCTCCGTGTGTCCTCTGCGCTACGGGGAGAGCGATGCTGATGTGAACGTCCTGTCTGGAAGAACCGGGAGGGTTCGGTCCTGCTTCAGCCGGCAGCGCCAGCCCAACGCAGCACCGCCGCCTCTTCCAGGCAGCGCCAGACAGACCCGGCTCGGCTCGCCGGCTCGGTGGGCGGCTGTGCTGGCGACGAACGCTTCCACGAGCGTCTTTTCTTTCCCAGCAGCACGGGGGGCTGTCGTTCCCTCGCTCTGACCAAAAAGTCAGGAAAAAGCGACGGGAGCAGGCAGCGGGGATGAAAACCGGGAGGTTTTAACCCGGGTGCCAGGAGGGGAGAGCCCTTCACCGGGCTGCCAGGTTTTGCTCGGGTGGGAAGGGACTTGCCCCGCACGTGGAGCAGAGAGACAGCTCGCTGCCCTCGGGATGCCGGCAGAGCCCCCAGCCCCTTGCTGGGCACGGAGACACGAGGGCTCCGCGGCTCCGGGACCCCGCAGGAGGAGGGCAGGGCACCGGGCGGCGCGGGGACCCTCGCGAAGTTCTTGCGGGTGCCCTTCCCCTCCCTGCCCTCCCCTCCCGCGGAGTTGCAAAGCACGGCAAGGCGGCAAAAAGGACGGCCCCCTCCCCTCAAATCCCTCGGTCTGTGACTGAAAGAAATAACTACGAGCCCAGGTAGCGAGGAGGCTGCTCATAACGTGCTCCCGCCAGGCACGGGATTGCCAGGCTGAGGGATGGCTGACTGAAGCCTTCAGGCTAGGGTGGGGGTGGGGGGCTTCTTTTTTTTTTTTTTTTCCCTGCCAGCTCTCGCCAGGCAGTAGGGATTTTTTTTTTTCCCCTCCCTGATAATAAGGACATCATCAGAAGCAAGATGCAGTGGCTAAGGGATGGATCAGGAATGGTGAGTTCAGGTAGCTACGTCTTTCTCTTTTCCTCTCGTTGCAGTACTTTGAAGGGAGAAACGAGCCGCCGTCCTAGCTCCCGACTCCTCCTTTACTCGCTGTCCTTGAAACCGTTGATCCCCCCGTAGCCATTTTATGGACTCGGTGGTACCAAGCAGAAGATGGGATGAGAAGGGAGGAAGCAGGGTGTGCGTTCGCCGGGGCGTGGGAGTGGGGGGAGAGGCGCTCGGCAGGGGCTGGGGAGGTGGGTTTCGCCCGGGTGGGTCGGGGGCTCGCCGGGGGAAAGCGGAGGGTTTGCCAGGCGCGTGTGTGCGATGTGAGAGCCGGGGAGAGGACTGCGAGGAGAGGAGCACCGGCCCGGGGATGCCGGCTGGCGGCCGCGCTGCCGCCGCTGGGACCTGTCAGCTCTGCCCCTTCTGCGGATGATGAGTTGTGGTGCGGGGGGAGGCTGGGTGCTGCCGCGCTGGAGCATCCCTGCCTGGCTGGCATCGGGCTGCCAAACGCTCCTCCGAAGGGATGAGGCTTGGGGAAAGCAGTTCAAGCAGTGGCAGAGAGGAAAAAAAGACGGTGCCGCTTTGCGGATGCCCTCGCCGTGCCTCGAGCGCGGCCCCCAGCGCTGTATCTGCCAGGAGGGGAACTGGGGCGATTCCCCCGCCCTGGCGAGGGTCTCCTCATTCAGAAACTTCCCTGCAAAGAGATGCGGCTGTTACTGACGTCCTCCCGTCCTCGTACCGCTCGGCTTTGCAGCAGCATTTCCCCCGCTTCCCGTTTTTTAACCGGGCTTTGTGGGGTTTTGCTGTTTTGTTTCGTCCTCCCCCGGGTGCTCGCTGCCCCCGGGGAGCCGCAGGACACCCCAGCGGGCTCGTCCCATGGCCACGGGTGGCACTGGCCCTGCTGGTGTCACCCAGCCCCGTCAGGGACACCCGGTGCATCCTGGTTTTGGAGCCAGCACAGCAATCCCTGCTGGGTCTCTCCTGCTGCCCACCCTCCGGCAGCTCCGTGAGCCCCCCTGGTGCCAGCACTGGAAGCGTGGTGTGGGGGTGCTGACAGCAGCCTGCGGCACCCAGCAAATTTGTTAGGGTCCTATTTAAGGCTTGTCTGGCACCCAGCAGGAGCTGGGGGGGTTTCACTAACGCGCTCCCACCCTGCAGGCACCCAGGCTTTTTGTTCCATGCGTGCCTGCGCCTCCCCACGCGCGTGCCAGCCTAGCACTTTTCCCCTCTCTGCCGGTGTCCAGGCAACGCAAATCGCCTTTCACCCATTCGCTGATTTACATTTTCAGAGATTACCACGCTGAAAGGAAAGTGGTGGTGGAAAAGCCTGACGGGGCTCTCATCCTTTTCCCTTTCCCCCCGGGTGACTGCTGACCCCCGGCAGAGGGGAGGGGAGGCGGTGCGGGGCCAGCGCGTGTCTGACCGACACAGCCCCGCACTTGGCACTTCCTTGCCCTCTTCATCTTTCCAGCTTCCTTTCTTGTTGATGGCCATAAGGAAAACCTTGTTATTTTGTTCGGATTAGACTAATCTTTGCCTTATCTTAGAAATTGTAGTGGTTGCTGAATAGCCCGTAATTTAATTTTTTATTTTTGGAGGGGGGGCAGTCAAACACCGGTGACTGATTTTGAAGCGGGTTCTGCCCAGGAATTTCCCAGTGCTGCTCCATCTAACAAGGGAAAAAATGAAAGAGAGGGCTGTGGCTTCTGCATTTCGCGTGCCAGTTTTACAACCTCAGCAGTATTTGAAGAAGCCCCGCGTATCTCTTTCTCATCTGAAATTAAGGTTAAAAAAAAAAAGGATCCCAGAGCAGGGAAAAGAACGGCCGCACGTGAGGTGAATCCAGCAGAGATCTCTGCAGCAGCGTCTGGGCGGGGGGAGCCTGCTCGCTGCGGCCCAGGGGGCAAAGCGCCCGGCTGCGCTGCCGAGCCGGGCTGTGCCGTGACGTTTGGTCCATCCGAGCTCTGCTCTCCTTTTATTTTTTTTTTTGCAAGGCAAGGATGACTGGACCAGGTGTCCTGGCCACGCGCCAGCACACGGAGTTACATTCCAGCGATGTCAGATTTTGCTTGCTGTTGGCGAGTTCCTCTGAGTCGTCCCACGCCAGAAGTAATGCGTCTCACCGAGTCGGTGTGAACGTTACCGCCTCAGTCTCCTGGCTAAGACGGGCTATAGAAATTCAACGTGGCTTACTCCTGTGGCTCCCCAGCGAAGGTCGGCCGGCCCGCACACAGTAGGCTGCCTACCATATGGCAGAGCCTTACCCTTCCAGCGAGAGAACGCTGGGCCAATTTTCTTGATCACCGAGCCTCTGAATATGTTTTTCTGATTGCCTTTTCCCCCGTCGTTATTTTATATACGTCTGCGAAAGAACAGCAGTAGACTTTTATTTTGGATAGCACCCCTGGACTTGGTTCTGCCGGGCACGTCGGTCTGAACGTAGCTTTTAGACCGCTGCTGCACTGCGCTGTGTTGCTGACAGGGCTGCTTTCTGTCCCTCAGCCCTGCCTGGCTTAAGGAATCGGCCCCGCTCTGTTAGTCAGCTATAAGAAGCATGTCACTATATTTTCCGAGCGATCGTACCTTTTGTTCTTGTGGCAGGTGGTTCTTTATTTCTAAATTAGCCCCTCAAACCTAGCTATTATTCCATAATATTAAGCTGTCAGGGCTTCTTTTTTCCTCCTTTGCATGTGCTGCTTTCCGTTTTTTGAACAATTAATCTTTTGCCAATTATGCTAGCATCCCATGAGGGTATTTTACATGCTTCATTGGTACTAAGTTGCTAAACTCTGCTAGTATCTGTTTTTAACCCTGAAAGATGAAACTAATTGTCATTGGTAGCGA
Source organism: Nettapus auritus (assembly GCA_011076525.1). Lineage (NCBI taxonomy): Eukaryota > Metazoa > Chordata > Aves > Anseriformes > Anatidae > Nettapus > Nettapus auritus. The sequence goes on from CM021768.1 coordinate 15,671,372, forward strand.
TGAGAATAAATCTACACATCTGATCAGCATCACAAGTGGTGATGCTTCGGGTAGGTCTGCGCGGAGAATATTGATCCAGCCTGATAATGAAATGAGTTGGTTTAAATCACGCCATAACGCAGCCTCTTCTGGAATAGTGTTTTTTAATCTGATAAGGACAGAGCTTTTTTTTTTCCCCCCAAGCCTTTGTATTTATTAAAGGAAAAACAAGCTTGCCTCTTCATTTTTACTTCCACGCATAGTCTAAATCTGCACTTAATGTTGTGCCTCTGAAAGTCAAAGTGAAGCCATCAGCTTCAATACACAGAGCCCCGGTCTTTTTTTTTCAGCCACGTACAGCCACACTTTTGCAGTGCACGTTGGTCAAACGTTAAAAATCAATTTGTTGTTGAAATTTCGCATCGCTGTCAGAAGCAGAAAGTAAGCTGGTGTAAATCACCACAACGCTGAAAAAGATTTCAGTGCATAAAAGTGCCAAATGCGGGAAGCCGTGACGATGTCCGTGAACAGGGCAGGTCGGCAGGCAGGAAACTTCCTTCCATTTTTCCTTACCGATTCTTCTCCACTTGGCAGTCTGCAAATCGAAGCATGTTTAAAGAAGAAAGACTCTTTGCGTTCCCTATTCCTGAAAAGCTCAGTGTGAGGTCGGGAGAAGGGCCAGAAAGCAGTTTGGGTTGGATTTTCGTTTTTGAAACTCTGGGTAAGCAAATGCAGTGGGGAAGGGGAAGCCAGGCTGGCATGGGATGGGGAAATGGTCTTTCCATGTCCAGGCACCGGCAAAGAGTTGGGACCTTGGCTTTTGGAAGGTTTCGTCCCACTCATCCTGGGATCTGTTGTCACCGGAGGTTGGTATCTGGGTTGCGAGAGCTGTGCGCGCACTGCAGAACTTTGCGCGTGCTGCAATGTCATAGAGCTCCCAAAGGCTTATGTCCGCACTACCAAGTGCATTCCTCTGGGGGATTTTTTCTCTCCTGTGTGGTTTCCGTTCTGTTTTCCGTTTCAGTTCCAGTTCTGGGCTTCTACAATCTGTGAAGCCCCCCGCTGGCATTGCTGTAAGGGTGTGCAGTAAATGTCCGGGTTGAGAGGCATAGGTGTTACACGAAATCAAACTATTTGGATAAATTCCAGATATATGCTGGTGATTGCCCTTATATCAGTCCCAGGGCTGGCGAGGAGGAGGCCTGGCTCTAGTCCCACGAGCAAACCATGGCTCCGTGCCCTGCTTCTTACCTGCTGGGTGACAGGCGTGACGATGACTTCTCTGCCTCCTGGGACATCTCCACGATTCATCGGGGATGTCTGGAAAACCCTTCGAGACCATCGCATGGAGGGTACCATAGAAATACAAAGCTGTGTTTCGTATAGCGTCGAGCAGGACGCGCTCACTGCAAAGCCACCCAGTCCCTCTGTCCCTCCTGCTTCGAGGTTTCGGTGTTGGAGCACGGCACGCTTGGTAAAACCCAGTGGGTTTTAACTGCTGAGAGCCCGATTTCCTTGTGTACGGGCAGAGAGGTTTTTTTCTTTTTTTCTTTTTTTTTAAAGACTTCTTGAAAAATCTCCGAAATGCTTCAAGCTAACATCTTAATGTATTTATGACATTAGCTGCTTCTGCTCCAGAACGGTTGCTCTGAATCTCTTTGAGCCGGGCTGTTATTTTGAACATGACTAATTCCCTGAGTGACTAAGCTCTTAGATAATGGGAAAAATTCATCAAGTTATCTCAGTCTCCAATAGTTCCTATTGTTACGAAAAGGCATCTTATCAAGAAATAAATAAATAACGCTTCCTGTTATGTAACGTGGGCAGGGAATGGCAGAAGTGTGGTACCTGGGAGGAGTTCCAGGCTGTGAAACCCCTGATGCCTGCTCCAGGGAGCCGGTGTGCGCGAGGAGCCTGGCTGTAGCTGCGGAGCTCTGGTGATCTCTCCCTGCACCCCCAGGGCTGGGTTTGTATGCAGAAGTGCTTTCTGTGCAGCTCTCCCCACGTCTGCCGTGCTACAGGGTTCCTTGGGTTTAACCCAAGATAACGTTGGGCGTGCGGTAAATCACACTGCGCCTTCACTACCATCGCTTTTTCTCTTTTAATGCTGATATTATGGATGATAAAAAGGAGTGTTTCATGTTCTGTTCATGTACCTGCTGAGATCCTGCTGGAATTCCTACTTCATTAGGTTGTCTTGCGTTGTTTTCTTCATTACGTGAGTGTCCGATTCAATAGACTATTCCCTCTCCTTTTTGGGAGGGGGAGGCAGAGAGGAGAAAATGATTTATATAAAATACGTCTCAGGCTCTAGGTTAATTTGTGTGAAGAACACGAGACCCGTGGGTCAGTCTCTTAATCAGATGGTTTTTCTTTCCTCAATATCTTGACAAGGAGCAATCCAGGGCAGCTAAAACCGCCAGAGCGGCAGAAGGGGTTTGAGGAGGGCTGCAAGGAGCTGGAGGTGACTTCTTCCCTTCCTTACCCTTCTTGCCTGAAGCAGGGCCATGGCTTCTGCTCCCACCTGCCGCAGCGCCGTGTCGTGACCCTCAGGAAGTCACAGGCTCGTGCCTGGGCTCTGCTTTCCTAATACATACACGGTGCAAAACTTGCTGTTTCCCTCAGAATAAGCCGTGGCTGACTGAGCAGCAGAAAGAAGTTGAAGTCCCAGCAGTGAGTACTGCGTCAGGGCTCCCAGATCCGTAAGCCTTTGTATTTCTCGTGGTGCCGAGGTGTTGATGAGTGGTGAGCCCTCGTGCAGGAGAGCTGCTCATTAAACCCACTCTTTCTGCAAGGTCAGTCAAAAAAGTAGAGCAGGAAACTTCCTCTACTCTCCTGCCCTTTCCTCCAGGCAGTTTCTGACGCGGCTGTTAGCGTGCGCCTCGTGGACTGTGCTGTTTCCGTGCTGCCCAAAGTCTCGCTCTTGCACTAATTGCTGGACCTCCGCAGGCTCAGGCAGGTGAAAACACTCTTTCAGGGTTGCTTTTTAACAGTGCAGGAAATGCGGCGTGTCGGGTTTCTAAGGATCTTCCTGCGTTGTGTCAAAACCGAAATTCACCCTTTGATTCTCCCGGTGAAGAGCTTCCTCTTCTCTGCTGCTGTGCAGCTGCGTTTCTCAGGGACCGCAGTGGGGACACTGACCCTGGGCTTAGTGCCATAGTTTCTCGTGGGTGTTGGCTTTTTTTTTTCACTTAGCACTTTGTCCAGGGGTGTGTGGTTGTGAAGACCCCCGCAATTTAATTTCAGAAGCGCTGGAGTTCCTGTAAGTGTGCCTGGGGGAGGAGCAGTGGAAGGAAGGGACTTGTCTTGGTTTTTTGGCAGGTCGGGCTTTGGTCTTTTTGGTCTTATTTCCAAGCTCAACTGCAAGCCCCTAAGCCTGAGATGTAAACTTAAGAAGTAAATGTCTGTGCATGTTTCGGGGCCGGTTTCTCAGACAAAAGAGAGCTTATGTAAGGTTACAGCGAACGTCTGAGCGTTGATGGGTCATCTTCTAAACTGAACTTTCTCAGCCCCTGCAGTCTTTTTCTGTGCCCAGGGTAATTGAAGTTACCTTGGCTGCTTTCTGCTGGATTTGAAGCTTTTTTTAAATTTATTTTTCTTTTCCAAAACTGGGAGTCTGAAGATGTTTCTACCGTTCCGGCTGGGACGCGGAGCAGATGGACGTAGAAGGGAAAGCAACACGATTGCCAGGGGCATGAGAGTTTAGTCTTTCTTAATGCTTTATGTTCAAATAAACTTAAAAATAGAAGTTTCCTTTTTCTCGGTGGTATCCAGAAGGAATCAACCCCCCGGACGGGCGCTCTCCCCATGCCATCTGAGCTTGGATTTTTGTAGTGTTACAAACGCCGTGTAGAAGGAACCAGCATTAACGGAGGTCTCCAGACATGGTCCAGCCTTGGTTAGTGTCCGACATGGCACTGCTGCCCTTTACTCAGGGCCTTAAGGCTCGTGCGTCTGGAACGTGGTCGGTTTTCAAGAGGGCTGCTGCACAAATACATCGCAACCTCCTTGGGCTTCCTGGGATTGTTGTCTGGCTCGTTGTGTTAAATGAAATGGTCACACATAAATTGATCTCTGCACTGGGGACATAACTGTGTTGTGTAACACTTCTTGTTTTCCGAGATAAAATTAGAACAGGTGAAGAATGGGAAGAGTTCGTGTGCTGCAGCTGGCCTGGGCTCTGTGTGTGTATGTAACGCGTCTACCAAGGGGTGACCTCTGAAGTTCAGTGTGGTGCTTCCCATCTTGTGGTGAAATTCTTGGGTTTTGTTTTCAGGGAATACTTCTAGCAGTGACCCGGAGATGCTCGGGTCCATCCCCCTAGTGTCAGAGCTTTGTGTAACGCTCTTGGCCAGTCGTTCGTGCGGGTTAAGCAGCACAGCCAAGTCAACCTCCAGCAGCGCGCTGCTCTCTAAACATTGCAGAAGTGGGCTTAGAAATGTACCTTACACTTTTCCCTGCACTCTTAGCTTTGCTGCAAGAGCAGCTTGCTTCATGGGTCGTGCTCTGCCGCGTTCCCCAGCTGCCTTCTCTCCCCTGCCACTGCTTTGCAGGCTTTTTCTCAGCCTTCTCCTCAGCAGTTCTCCCTCTGAAGTCTATTTCTGCCTCGCAGCTTTTGAGATCATCATCTTATCTTTGCCCCCCTCTCCTTCTTTCCCCTTTGTCTTTCTATAATTGCATTTTATGTTAGTTCTCTAAAGGAATCGTTTGCTTGTCTAGCTATGCTGTGAATTTGCTAACGCGTCTCATGCAGTTAATGGGGAAGATGCTGGACGAGGCTGAGCTTGTTGCTGTCACCTCGCCGTGTTTCTCTCTCGGGCAGAGGACACTCGAGCTGCTGTGGGAGAAGGCTGGGACAGAGGGTGAGGTGAAGTGGAAACTTCTAGGGGAGACAGGTAGAACAAAAAGAGAAGTAAGAAGGGCAAAAGAGACAAGTAGAGGAAATTACTGGAAGAAAGACCCAAGTTTATGTGGACGGTGAGGAAACTGCATTTGAAAGATGGAGTGGACAGGCTAGGAACAGTGGGCAACTGGAAAATGTAACGTTAACTTCCAGAATCAGCACAGCGAGTCCACGTCTGTGCAGATAATCCTCCTATTGAAGAAAACCATCCTTTTGGGGAAGTTTAGCAAACCGTAATCCCACTAGCTCTTAATCTCTGAATCCCTGAACTAGTTCCTGGCTGGATTTAGAAAAAAAAAAATAGAAAATGCATTTGATGGTCCTTGCATAATCTCTAATAGAGCCGGTGACTCAAACCCCACGCCGGAGCCTGGCAAGGCGGGCAGCAGCCAGGAATGCCAGGCAGATGGGACCGGAGAGGAGCAGCTGCACATCCCCTGCCCACCCGTCGCCGGTACCCCTGCTGCTCCTTCCTCCTCATGGGCAGCGTTACTGGGCTCAGATGAGAGGTTCAGACTCCTTTCGTAGCGCCCTGTAGGTCTGAGAAGTGGCTTGTGCTCCAAACGGGAGCGCAGCAGAAGGAACTGAAGCTGCTCAGGACCGAAGGTCGCCGACAGCTGCTTTCCCCTCGTGCAGACCAACTCCCCCATCGCTATATTCCCACTCAGCACCACGAACGATCCCCTGATCTGTTTGAAACTGTGACGGATTCGCCAACAGGTTGCTCTCTGTTGGCTGGCTGCTGAGCGTGTTTTCTGCAGCGGCGTCGGGGAACTCGCTGGGACTGTCCCTGGGCTGTGGGTGCTCTGTTTTTGCCACTGATGGAAGGTGGAGCTGGTGTTAGGAAAGCACAGGTGCCTCTGCATGTCCAAGAGTGTAGGCTGTTAATCTGTGCAGGGGATTTATGGCAGAGCAGGGAACGGGGGCTGAAATCCCGTGCTGCCTCCTGCCTCCGGACTGTCCTGCCAGCTCGTGCAGAGACGGCGTGCCTGGCAGTGGGAGCTGGATGTGGGACCTTGAAGCGTTCAAATCCTGAGCCCTTGCTCCTGAGCCGTAGCTGTTCTGGTTGAGCTGAGCAGTGGGTTGTGCTAATTGCCTGAGCCATCCGTTGGAGGGAGCCGTGTCACACGGCTGAGCCCCAGGTGTCGCGCACACGGGAGGGAGGCTTGGCATCGCCTGCTTCAGAGGCACGCCTCAAAATTGCCATTATTGTAATTAACGCTGCAAGGGTGGCCCTTCTGGCTGCTCGTTCGGCAGTCCAGAAAACACCGTCTCTGTGTACGTGTACGTGCAGCTTTGTGCCTCTCCGTACGTACGTGATGTGTTAGTGAAGTCCCGACTCCATCCTTACCGATGTGACTGGCGGGGGGTCGCTGAAGTTCAGAGCTGCTGTCTCACGCACAAGCAGCCATCCCTGGCCTTGCTTTACAAGGAAAAGCTTCCGTAACGTCGGGGCGTGCGCGGTGCTGCGAGGGCAGGCGGGGTTTTATGTAACGGCTACACGCCTTTTCTCCGCGTGCCTTAGTTTAGCTCTGTTCAGAAGATGAGACTAAACTTTTCAGCAAGCATTACATCAAGTTAAACTTCGGGGTGGCTTTATATAAACCTCGGATGTGTAGGTGTTCTTTTTCAGCGAGGCTTCCAAGAGAAAGCATCATCCATTTCCCCAGCAAAATTAACATCTAGCGCACGCGGAAGGCATGGGAAATTATATAAGGCAGCGAGTACCGCTGGGAATACGGTGAATAATTTAAACGGGAGCCTCTCTGCAGTAACTCCGCTTGTGCTGCTCGGCCCTGTTCCGCACCCAGCCTTCACGGCAGCCCGCGGCTCGCATCCCGTGCAGCCAGGCACCCGGCAATTCCCTGCCCGATGTCTCGGGGCGCTCGCCCTGGATGGGGGCGCGGGGAGGACGCGGCCTTTGGGGGAGAGGGACGGCAGCGGGGTCCCCGCAGCCACGGCCCAGCTGCTGGTGACGCACGAGCTGCATGTGGGGAGAGGGAGAGAGGGGGACCTCCTGCCTGCGGCTGGCGGCGGCACAGGCGGGGGGCTGGCTTCAGAGCCTCTATTTATAATCTCTGCCCTCCCCTCTGCCGTGAGTGGCTCAGCGCTTGCAGGATGACTGCCTGAGACCTGCCAGGCGCTCGTAATGAAATCCTCTTTTTTTTTTTTTCAGCTACGGAAGTAGCTATTGAGCATGTGTGGGAGCTGCTGCACTGGTTTTCTGGATGTTTCTCAGGCCCCTGCTGCTTTTACCTGCCTAATTTTTGTACCCCCGCCCTGATCCTACACACGCAGGCACCAAGAATCCCATTCTTGGTGGTGGGAGGGTGCAAACGGCACGGGCTGTGCCTGCAGGGGCGTCAGCGGAGGTGGGAGAAGGGAGAAAACCTCCGCATTGCTTTCCACAGAAGTAAAGCTGAGTCTGAGCCTCCTTCCACGCTCATTCCAGTTTAGAGGAAAACATTCACTGGCCATGAAGGTGCCTCTACGTTTGGGCCCCTTGCGGGTTTTGGAGGGCTCACTGTTATTGCTGAGCCCCAAACTGGAATTTCCTGGACTTCATGGGAGATCAGAGCTGGGCTTTGGAAAATAGCCCGAATTATTTTGGGAAGGGATGGTGACTACAACAAATGCACCACGTCTGTAACTTGGTTGCCATTCTGATTGCCTGTCTAATGCAAATTTAGACCAGACTGCTTATCCTAAAAATGCATACACGCTGGGAAGTGCAGGTGTGGGCCCCGGTGTTGCAGCAGATCCATCCCCTGGGCACAGCCTGACCAGTGCTGGATGTGGGGCGGGTTTAGAGCAGTTTTTTTGAAAACATGCAAGTGAAAAGTCTCCCCTCTCAGTCCTCGTGTAGGAGACAGACTGTTTGAACAGAAGGAAGGCACAGCAGAGCCCCCGTCATCGCCTCCCTGGGCAATCTCTCCTCTGAAGGCTTTTGGGGCCCCTTTGGAGGGAGCCTTCCAGCAGAGGGGGAATAAAACGAGCCTTGCAGCAAGGAGCTGGGCATAGCATGGCTCCGAATGGTGAGGTCTGACCTGTTCTTTCCTGATGACAGCAGTACCTGCCCCGGAGGGATGCTGTGATGGGAGAAACGCTGTCATGAGGGTGAGGCAGCTCCCGGCCACGTCTGCTCAGGTGTCCAACACCAAAGTCCTCCCGAGCTCTTACAGAGCACAGAGCCAGGGCTCGTTGGGTGCATTCTGGCTCCGTGTCTGTGTGAGTGCCCCGGGTGTGTTGTGCGGGGCAGCGCTCCTGGATCGCGCCCGTGATCAGCCCCCGTGTGCACGTTTTAGTGTGTAATGCAGAGGCTTTGGCAGCGTTGCTATATTTGTCTCTGCCTGTAAAATCATTTGCTTTTTCCAGCTGAGTGCATCTTTTCCTGTGTGCGCGATGCCTCTCGAAGGTAACTGCTGGGTCTGGGACCTGAGAGCGAGGTTTGGGATAGCGACCGGCACCTGGACCATAAACGTTGAGTGCGTGCGGGAATTTCATGTAGGAATCTGCATTTCTGGTTGCTGTGGAAGGAATAAAGCTCCCCACCCTGCTCTGCCTTCATGCAGCTCTATCTGCAGAATCGGAATTCGATTTATAAAGAAAAGCAGCGCAGTGCTGGGCAGAGAGGCTGAGCGGTGTGCTTGTGACAGGCTGTTGTGCAGCGCGCAGAGCTGAGAAGTGATTTCCCCCCTACGAAATTCCCCCATTAGAGCCTCACAGCGACTTTCCACGTTGCAAGGGGCTGCCTTTTTCGGTAGCTCGGCTGCTTTGCTTCCCCGCTCTTCCTCCTGCTCCCGTACCTGATCTGAGCAGGCTCCGAGCAGCACGGGCTCTGTTTGCAGGTCTTTAATATTTCCCATCCGAGGCTCGGCGCGGGCGGTGCAGACGGGGCAGAGGTGTCCCCACCGTACAGCGCCGGCGGGGAGCGGGATCTGCGTCGCGCAGAAAGCCTGGAGATGCCTCTCCTGGAGCTCAGCACCAGCACCTGACCGCCGCACCAGCTTCCCAGCCCCACGTACGGCTCTTTTTTTCCCCCGAACCGCCGCAAAAGCAGCCGGGCGGACATGCCTGCATGGCGCTCCCCGTCACGGCGGGCGGAAGATGCGCGTATTTATGGAGCCAGCGCTTCCTTTTGCGTTTGACTGACAGCCAGGATCCCTTCGCTGCCTGGTCACTGGAGCTGATTTGTATGCGCAAGGGTCCGCCTCGCACCGAGAGATGCAGCCGCAGCAGCTTGCAGAGCTGTCACACTCACACAGGCTTCTTATCTGCACTGGCTTGACGAATTAAAAAGCAAGCCAGCCAGCAAGAGCGAGACCGGGAGAGAGAGGGGGGAAGAGAGAGAGAGAGAAGCTTGCAGACAGCGCTCGCTTTCTTTTCCTAAAGGAAGGATTTTGCATCTTTAGTGCTCACTGGTTGTGAGGATGCTTCGCTTAGCGGGCTCCAGAATGAGCTAGAGACAGCAGATAGGGGGATAAACTCAAAGCAGACCACAAACCGAGCCAAACCAAAACCAGGAACAGTTTTCTCCTTTATTCTAGCATGGTGGATGTATGGACAGTCTTACAGAGCAGAGGTTGACTTCTCCAAATCTACCAGCCCCACATCTCGAACACTACAGTGTTCTGCATTGCACCATGACCTTGGATGTTCAAACGGTGGTCGTTTTTGCAGTGATTGTGGTGCTATTGCTTGTGAATGTCATACTCATGTTCTTCCTGGGCACTCGTTAAATGGATTTTTTCTCCTGAGCTGTTGGGGGCTACTACTTCCACTAGCAATTCAACAAGAGAGCACGAGCGAGAGAGAGAGAGAGAAAGGAGAGAGAGAGAGAGAGAGAAAGAGAGAGAGATTTCTTACTGAGGGGGGAAACGCGTTGAGCTTCAACATGGCCTCGCTGTGATATGTATGACGTTGGTATATTATCTCTCCCTAAATCTTTTGTCATGTCTTGTCTTTTAAGTATGCCTGTAAGTGTAGCTGCTTTTTGCCTGGGTTTTAAATGTGATAAATAATAGTGATGAGCCATTCATATCTCGTTCTGTGCTAGAGAGATAGAGCTGTACATATTTGGTTAGAAGCAGCGTGAAAGTGTCTTTCTGTAATAAGCACTGCCTGTGTTGTTTTGCTTCCTTTAAAATATAGACTCAAGTTGATAATAAGTCATTTTGTTCGAAATTTCTAGCAAGCGGTTAATGTGCAATGTCTGTGAGAGTAACCATGTAGCTGCCAGGTGAGAGGTGGTGTGTGCAATTGAATCGAGCTCTGGACATTTTAACGGGGGGATGAGAAATCCTATTAAAGGATTAAATCTTTGCTAAAATAACATTCAGGCACAAAAAGGGGAGACAATCTCTAATTTCTTTATTTATCTGTGTTGCCGTGATGATCTGACTCGATTTCTCAATATTCAGCCCCAAAGCCTCCAAATTCTACGTCCACACTGATATAACCTGCTCCTTTCTTTAAAGATGTGAGAGGGATTGAAACATAACTGCTGGTCTTTTTTTTCTGTTTGCACGTCTTCTCTGTCTTGGCAAATTGGGAAGGAGGAATCAAAGATAAAAGGGGGATGCATGCTTTGTTTTCCTTTGCTAAAGCAACAGATACGGAGGGCTTGGGGTTTGCTTTGATTTCTGTAGAGATCGTATTTTAGCTTTCTTTTCTGTGTGTGTATTTCTATACATAATTTTTGGTAATGTACGTGAGAAAAATCTTTGCCCACCTTAAGGATAACAAGATTTTGAGATGGGCTGTTTTGCTTGACTTTATTTACATTGATTTTCTTGAAAATGAAGTGCTAAGCTGCGTATTATAGGCTTGCTGAAAAGGTGTCCAGTAGTGAGAGGTCCTTCTGTCGGGAGATGTCTGGACCAAAATTGCGATGTTTACAGCATGAAAGCAGAGCTGGCTGGGGGGCTCGGGCTTCCGAGCATGAAGTTTAGCGAGGATATGAAGGGAATGTCTGAAAAGAGCAATGTCTTTTCCTCTCGGAAATATGTCTCTGTATGTGAGTAGTGCTTCTGTTAGAGATCTTATGGATTTTTTTATGTTGTTTTCCTCTTCGGAAGAATGAGAATTGCTCAAAAAAAAAAAAAAAAAAAAATATATATATATATAATTGTAATTTGAAAATGTTTACATCTCTTGCTAACGTTCACTGGAATTCGGTTGCTCTGGTAATTTAACTACTTGGTGCCAACTCCAGCTGTATTTTTAATCTGATGTCTTCTACGAAGTGGGGGGGAAAATACAAGTAATTGATTCATAAGGAGATGAATCGACTCGCAGCTATTTCCATGTGAGTGTCTGCTGCAAGTGAAATGCAGAGAGGGACTTGGTAAAGAGCAGAGTTCTTTTTGGCTGGTGGCATGATTGGAAATTAAGTTAAATGCTGCAAATCTGGTGCTTTGAAACTGTCTTTAGCTGTAAATAAGAGAGGAAAAAAAATTTCCCGAGTCCCAGGGTGGTGACATTTGGCCACCTGAGCTGCCAAGAGGTGTTTAATGGCAGTAGCCCATTTAATGGCCAGAAATGCCCAAACCCGGTGACACCAGCCCAGCACAGCCTCTCCGGTGCCTGCTGGCTCTGCGTCCTCCTCTTCACTTGTAGCTATCTGGGGGAGAGGTATCCGCTTCCCTTCGGGGGTGATTGAGTGAATCTTCCTTAGAGAAAAAATCATTTGGATGCTGAGGGTGGTTCGGATTGTTAAACAGCTCCAATTTGCTTTATTTTCCTGTTAGCTCTATGATGTCGCTAGGTTCATAGGTTGCAGAATCTCTTGGAAATGAACAAAGATCACCAAGGAAAGGGAATCAGTCAAGCAACAGCCAAAATAATCTGTTAGGTGAAACAGTTTTAAGTGGCATAGTGATTTGGAGGAGCAAGGGTGGAAAAATGAGAAAAAAAGCAAGAAAAAAAAACCCAGCAAGTGAAAAATGGGATGCAACTGTGTCTGAATGTCTATTTTCCTTAAGGTTAGAGCCCCGGCGTGAAGGTTTACTTTTCAATATGATTTCTACGAGGAGTGCTTGGCACCTATCGTGGTTTCCTAGCGCGAGCAAGTGCATTCCTTGGTCCGGAGCTCGTGCATCTCGGGCGATGCGGGGAGGTGTGCACCCGTGGCGGTGTGCCTTGTCGCATGTGTGTGGGGCCGCTGGGTCCGGTCGCTGACTCCTGCGAGCCCCTTCTGCTTGCAGCGGTGGCATTTGGCGTAGCTGCGGGACGGCAGGCTGCTGGGGGCTCCAGGGGGTCCTGCACGCTCAGCTGCCGGGGCAGAGATTGCTGGAAATCAGTGGTTTTTTGTTTGTTTTGTTTTTTTTTTTCAGTGATGGAAGGCGCTTAAGAGAAGGCGCTTGTTTTTATTGCAACTTCTTTGCTTTTTGTTCTCCCAGAGGCTGGTGGGCTCACAGACAGCAAGGTTTATGCAGAGCACCGTGAAAGTTCAGCGCAGAGAACTTGGAGCGTTATTTTAGCAATGCTGTTCTCGTTGTGCAGGGCGTCCTGCTGGACTTCAGGGAGAAAGAGAGGAGCATGACCAGTGAGCCAGGGCTGGAGCTTTTGCTCGATCAGTTCGATCTTGTTTTCCCACCCCACAGTCCTCAGTGGCCACCTTTTCGATTAGGCCTTGAGCCACCTGCCCCAACCCTGCTTTTGTAGCTTTGCACCCCCAGTTTTGCATTTTCCAAGCCTGCAGTTGAGCCTCCAGCAGCTTGGGGAGCGGGAGCAAGGCGAACCGCTCCATCATGCTGTACTTTTCAGGAGCGGCTCAATCCGGGACAATCTGCTTTGGCTGCTTTTTGGGGTGACAGCGTTCCTGTCGCTTGCGGTAGATCCCCTGTACTTGTAAGTGACCGTGCTTGCAGAATTCACGGTGTAATTTGCACGCTGGAAAATAGCTGTGTGCGGTGGGGCTTTCCTTCCCCCTGAGCTCCGTGGGACGACTCGGGTTATGCGTGTGGCTGTGTGGGGTCAGCCCTGGGGGGATTGCCCCTGTAATTCACCCCCCTTTTGCAAATGTTGAGCTCTTTGTGTTTGCGGGGATGCTGAAGCCGAGGGGCAGGGGAAGAGTGGTCACCCCTTTAGCTAAATCACAGAGCTGACCCTCTGGAAAACACGGCCCCAAGACAAATGTTCATTTGTATGCAGATAGGATATTTCTAACGCATAAAATCTCTTTCAGTGATTGCTCCTGTGTATTTGCTAAGGCTGGGTGATGGGAGACCCGACTTGCTGTTTGTCTGCTTAAGCAGGATTCGATGTTATTTGCCACAGGATTCATGAAAATGCCTCTGACTGTATCATAGCAACCCTGTCTCACACAGTCCATAAAAAGTCCATTCCTCCTGAGCGGCAATTCGCTGCCTTAAAGATTCAGGCACCCTTCCCGAGGCGGGGAAGGGGTGCGTTGCCCCCCTTCCGATGCTTCAGAAAAAGCATACGTGTCGGGATGGCCGTGCCAGTCCTGGGTTTGCTGTGATTTTAAGGCTCTTTCCTTAGGCTTTCTTTCATTTCTTTAAAGGCTTCCTCCCCCCCCCAATCCCCCGGATATTTCCCACCTCTGTTTTGAACCTCACATGACAAGTTAAAAGGGGGACGGGACGGCTCAGAGGTCACTGACGTGATGGCTCTTTTCTGTCCTGCCGTTTGGATTTTCCCCCGGGATGGCAGCGGCGCAGCACTTGCTTATGCTTTGTAGTGAATGAAGCTCTGCCCAGATCGAGCCCTTCTGTGGGAATGCAGAGGTGCTTTCTCATCCTGTAGATGAATGTTGTTAAGAGCTGCATGTTCACCTGACTCCTGCCCCCATCTGTTTGCATAATGTGGTTATATTTCTTTTTGGATCAGGTGTTCAGTACACAGCCCAACTGCTGTGTGTAATGTCTGAAGGAAAATTGCCAAAAATCCATGTAAGTTTTTTGTTGTTGTTGTTGTTAATTTGTGACTCGAGCCCCTCTTATGTATTGTTCATTTCATTTTGTTGTTGTTCCTTGGTTTCTGTATTTAATGACTGCTGGTTGTGACTGGGGACGCGGTGCTCTTTGTGTACAGTGCCTGCCTGCTTGCATGTCCCTGTGTGTTACGCCTGTATCGTGCCTCTCTGTGCTCTGTGGTGTTAATAATGCATCTGTGTCGGCGAGGAGGGGGCTCCTGGGCTGCATTTGCAACGCGTATCTTTCTGCATGGGTGCGCTGGTTGTGTTCAGCGTGCATCTAATAATTAAATGTAATCAGAGCTATTGTGGTCAAGTGCATTGATTTGTCTCTTAGCTGAGGTTTCTCCAATGACCAGAAGTTAGGAAGCTTGAGGAAAACTCCCAAATAATTGTGTAAAAACTGCCGTGTTATGAACACGATGGGTTTGTTTCATGGTGCCAGCGGTGACCCAGGAGAGCGCTGTTGGGTCCTGCTCTGCCACTGATGTGCTGGATGGCCTCGGGCATGTTCCTTTGCCTCCCTGCGGCTCCTCTTTCCCAGCTGTAGGAGGGGAACATGGCACGTTACCTGGGCATGGCCAAAGCTGGTCACCTTCTCCTTCCCTTCCTGCGATGTCCTTTCACTGTAAAGCGGGGCCGGGTGGCAGGGCTGTGGTTATACGGAGGGGCAACATGCGTGTGCCCACGTTGGCCCAGCTGTGTGTAGCAGGATTTTGCATGTTTGGGCTGTTGTAGGTGGCAAGTTATAGCAATTGATGCTTCTGGCTAAAAATAGATGCTTTTGGAGGGAGAGCTGCTGGAGGAACCATGTTTTTTCTGTTGTTTGGCTGAATTTCTTGTGACCCCGAGTGGAAATGAGTCTTAATCTGCAAGAACCCGCAGATGACCAGGTTGTCTCTAACCCCACTGTCATCCTTGCTGGCAAAGGGCCGTGCAGCCTTGGATGCTTGTTTCCAGTTAAAAACAATTTTTGTGGAGTATTACTCTTGCCTTGTCGGGAACATCATGCTGACAGTGTGCCCACTGGGACGGCTGAGCTCGGGGCAAGGAGCCCTCAGAGCTCCCTGTGGAGAACTGTGGTGGGCAGGCCCGAAGCTTTAAAGGAGGGCCGTGGCGGGTGATACAGCACTGACATGAAGGTATTTCAAGAATTAGGGCTGGATTTTTTTTTCACTGGGACCAGATGGGTCTGGGGCTTTGTGGGGAGAGCTGTTTTTGTCTGGTGGAGCAGCGCTTGGTGGGGATTTTGGAGGTCCCAGTGCAGCAGCCTCCAGGAGCAGAAAAGTCTGCCTGTGCCCATGTGGAAGGTCTTATGTGGGTTAGTGCCTGCCCCTTCCTTTGCATCAGCTGAGACATATATAACATAACGTATAGACTGCTGGCAAGGCTTGTGTTTCTATTTTAGGCAGCATCTCTGGCTAAGTAAAGCAGGGGGTACGCTGCAAGCCGCTTTTCTCTGCGATCTGTAAGGCTCCGAGAGATTAACTCTTGCTGTAGCCCTGGTGCCTTTCTCTGGGATGTGACCAGGACTCGTGAGGCAGACAGTAGGAGCCCTGAGGAGGGCTCGGGTGAGAGCAAGCAGCCCTGACCTGGGGGCTCCACAGCCACTGAGGTATTGTGGTCTCGGTAGGTGGCCTTGCCCCATGGGCCTAGCGCGGGGTAGGGCCTCGCAGCCTGACAGCCCTTTGTTGTCGTTGTTGTGGGTGGGATTGCATGCAAATTCCTAGGTCATTAGATTTTGAGGCTCTCTTACTGCCCCACCACAAGTGTGGGCAGCCGTGTGCTCCAGCATCCTTTTCTCCTCGAGCTAAGCCGCTACGGTGATGCTGCCGTGCCCCCGGCCCTGGGGCGGCCACATTTTGGGTGCAGGCCCGGCGGCGGGTGGGGGAAGGCCGCGTGCCCTGTCCCGCTGCCATCCCCAGCACTGCTCCCACTGCCTCCTGTGGTGGCATTTGGGGAGCCTGTGAGGATGGAAATAGCTGACAGGAGGTTTGTGAAATGGGAAGGGGCGTACCAGAGTGTGCTGGATGTGCCCCACGCCACCAAGGAGCTGACTCGCCCTCATCAGTGACCAAATGATGATACGGATTGTTTTCTCTGCATCAGTTCCTGTTCATTACCAAGGTATTTGCCGAGTGTGTCTGTTTTTAAAGAGTTAAGTTTGTTTCTTGCCAATTCCTGGGTCTGGAGCCGCTGCTGGTGAGCTCAGAGCTGTGAAAGTGATTGCAGCTCAAAGCCCAAAGGTAGCGGCTGACAAACCGGCCGGGCACGAGGATTGGGGAAATAACAAAGATCCTAACTGTGTAGATGTTTCTTAGAACTGCAAAAATGCAATATGGCCTCAGCTGCACAGCAATAAATATAAATTTAGAGAAATACCCTAAGGACCAATCTTTTACTCTGATAAGCAGTGGGCTAAATTGCTGGGCATATCTGTGAAAAGTTTTGTCAAGAAATTTTGTTCAGTTTTTGAAAATAAAATCAGGGCCTTGCTGGCAGTAACCAAAGGCATTTTTTTTTTATTTTATTTTTTTTCTGAAGAATTCATATTCCTCTTGCTATTTTCGATGGTTCCACTCCTCTGTATTATGTTCAGTATATCTGACAAGATTTTCTTAATAGGTTTTGCATTGAAGTTTCTGTTCTGGTACCAAATTTAGGAAACACTTGTTATCTAAAATTCTTTCTTCCTGGCTTGATAAGGTAGTGATTAATTTATGCAACTCTCTTTCCTTATCTAGTTGAGCTTCAGTCAGTTTTATTGTAAACTTGGAAAAATACGATCAATCTTTAACGTTTGTTTTTGAGGTTTATTGCAAAGCCTTTTAGGTATGCTCTGCGTTTGGTCTTCTGTGGAGTTCGGTGAGAATTAAGTTAAAAAGTAACAATTATAGAACAGGTTTTGAATCCAGATAAAACATTTCTAAGTTTCTGTAGAACAAGAACGAGCGTCCTTCAAATGACAGTTGTCTCTGATGTAGATTTAGGTATTAAATTAGAATTTTATTACTCTAGGATTGTGTATACGCAAAGCTGGGTGCATAGAACAGGAATACTAATGGTGCCCACATACAGCAATGCGTAGATGTGTGCGTACCTGTCTGATGCAGCGACCAAGGAGAGGAGAATTCCCTCTCTGAAGGCCTGTATATAAGGTGAGGAGGATCAGAGGCATTCCGCTCATTTCTGCCTTAGACCATTGAGAAGGGCTGTGGGGCACCAGGACTCGCACCAGGGAGCCGCCGGCTGCTTTTGCCCAAGTGTGAGGGCAGGAGGAGGAGGTGGTGTGAGGAAGACAGGCGCGGAGAGCACGGCACCCGCTGTTGTCAATGCAGGATGTCTGCTGCGACTTCGTGATCGGGAGTTGACATCTGGATAGATTTTCAGTCTCCTCTGGTCCAGGGTAGATGAATCTCTCATCTGATGCCCGGCAGCAGATCGATCCCATCTCCTGGACACCAAGGGTTTTGCAGAAGCATCTAAAAGTCTTTTCTGAAGAATTAAAAGTACGCGCACGCACAGAGGAAAGGAACGAAACCTCATAAACCTGCAGGCTGGCCACAGACATGTGCAGGACTAACCAGCTGCCTTGTAAGTCCTCAGCCGGGACACAATGTGTGTTCACAGGCATTGCCAGGACCGAGACCCCAGATGTACAAAATTTTAGGAACCGCTGGCCTCAGACCCCCACTGCACCCAGCACCGTCCCCTTAAATGGCGTGACGTTCGCAGCCCGCTGCCATTTGCAAATTGTCACAGTGTCCCCAAAGCCATTTTTCCAGCTCAGATTTAAGCTCAGTCTGAGGCTGTGCCGAGTCCCCAGAGCCCAGGTTTGGCGGGAGCTTGTAGGCAGCGCGTTCCCAGGGCTTCTTACTTTGCCATCCCCCCCCCCGTAGCTTCCTGGTTTCTTGTTCTCCTCCCACACTCCCTGCATTAAACAGTTGCTGTGTTTTGCCCCAGAAAATGGTGCTGCTTTAATCCATCTCCAGTGTGTGCGTTTAGAACAGATGCCAGGCCCCTCTCCTCCTCACGCACACACGGCACGCAGCAGCGAGCATACGTGTGCCTGCTGCTGTACGCCTTTGTGAATATCGGTGTGTGTTTATCTGTACAGATGCGGGGAAACAAATATATTAAAACACGTGTGCATATGTTTTCCTTCCCAGATATATTTTGAAAAATATGAGTCAGCAGCAGGCGAGAACATATTACATAATCTCTGGGAGTGAAGAAGCCCTGGTGATTTATTAGGAGGCAGGCTTTCTGCAAGCAGCGTTTTTTAACATCACGTTGTTACCGCACATTGGTGTGTGCCTCTCTGTCAAGTGGCCTTATTTCCATCATACACGGTTGTGACCGATTCAGAAATGTAGTTCCAGTACCTTGGGTTTCGTTGTATTTTTAAAACCGGCAGCAACGAGAGCAGAATCTCGGGTCTGGGATGAGGAGGATGACTTTTCTCCTCTTCCTTAGCACGTTTCCCTGCAAGGACTCTGCGATTTTCCTTTTTGGTTCCCCCCCCACGCTCCCCACCTCCTGCTGTTTTCTATAAAATCTCAGCGCCGAGAGAAATGGCACAAGAGTGCAGCTGGAAATAAACGTCGCCCCCTCCGCCCACCCTCTGCTCGCGGCCACCCACCTCCCCCGCCTACCCCCACACGGGAGAGTGAAGTCAACAGCCGCTTTTAGCGCTCGGTCCCGGCTCTCCCCACAAGCCCGTTTCCGACGCCTTGCAGAATGCAGAGAGGGAAATTCGGGGGCTCTGACGCCGTGTTAGAGGCTCCTGCAGCCATCCGGCCCCGGCGGCAGTCCTGTCATCGTGTGCCTTAGCATGAGGGGGTGAGAGAGGACACACAGTTTTCTTGTTCGCTAAGCATCACAGGGAGGGGGAGCGCTGTGATTTATGGAGAGACAGAGGAGCACAACCAGAAGCACTGCGTGAGGTGGGTCTGGCTCGAGTCAGCAACGTCCTGGGCTTCAATCCCATGTCCTGGGCCAAAAGGGTGCTGCGTCGTGGCACACGGACCAGGAGGAGCAGGGCACCACGCAGGGCGTGCGTTGGGTGCTCTCATCCTCTTGTCTCGGTTTCTCCATCTCTAATGCCAGGCTTAATTCCAGGCCGTTCAGTCGAATTGCTTCATTTCTGAAGGATGCTTTGAGAAGAGGGGAATAGGCAGCGGTAGCATTAAAGAAAATAAAGAGGAGGACTTGTTTGCTTATTTTTAATTTGCCCAATAAAACTGAAGGTTTTGAACTGCTTTCATCTCCCAGGGCACTGCAAATACTTCCGCTGTGGCTAAGCTAGCGGTTGCCTTTCAAGCAAAGAGAATGCTCTGTTGTGGTTTTAAAATATCAAAGCCTTCCCAAGGAGGCAGTAAATTGCCATGCTGGCTGAAACCAGGAGTGCAAGTAGCTCCGTGCCCTGTCTGGGATAGTGTCTGCGAGACGAGCTGTAGAGAAAATTGCGAGAGACACAATAATTGATGGTGACGGAATAACCTGTTTATCCAGAGCGCTCTGTCTTCACCCCCATTAGCTTGGGGGTTTCTGATGCTTGGAGAAGCGAGAGTTTAAATCTTCTGTATTTCTAAAACCGCAACAATCTCTGCCATGACCAGGAAATTCTCGGGAGCTCGGCAGAGGCGCCGCACTCGTCAGTTCACCGCCCATCAGCGCTCCGCGTTTCGTTCCAAAGTCTGGCTCGAGCCGCGTGCGCCGGCCCAGGTGGGGAGGGACACAGGGTGCCCCCCGCCTGCAGCCTCCCGCCGGCCCCGAGGGCATTTCATCTTTCCGCCTCTTCGTTTCTCTTTCTGTAAAACCTGCAGAAGGAAATGGCCCTTTCCCGTTCGACGATGTGACGGCTGAGGATGAGAAGTGCTGTACTGAAGGCAGATGCCATCGTCTTGCTGAAGGCCACCGCTCCGTGCCCGCTCTGCTCTGTGCAGCCGAGGGGGAGAGGGGCCTTGCAGGAGGCTTGGCAGGCCGGGGCTCCCCCCAGGCTGCTCCCCCCTTGAGTTACCGATGGTTCAAAGCAGTGTCTGGGGTTCCACCTGAGATCTTAACGGACGAGATGCCACATGAACGGCTGAGGCAGCTCTGCCACCGTCAGCGGGGTTCTGCCAGAGATTCATTTGGCCTCACGTATTTTGCATATGCGTCAGATTGCATCCTTATTGTTGCCGCTGTTTTAAATGGCATTCAGTTAGATAAGGTCCCTGTACCTCTTTAAAGCCTTCAGTCATTACTCATTAGGAATACAATCCCTCTCTGTTATTAATTGATCTAAATTAGGCTTTTCTGTTTCTCTAGCCTTCTGTACAGCGAGGAAACCAGGCTACATTCAGCAGAAATACCTAAGGAAAAACGGGAGCTTTGCAGTTGCAGCTTCCTGCTCTTTCATGGCACAAGCTCCGGGGCAGAGCCATTCGGGGTGACCAGTGCTGCTCTCCTCCCAGCCGGTCATAAGAAACAGGAGAGGCTCCTGTTTCAACGAATGGCACCAAAGCCACCCAAGGCAGCCCGGACGGTGGGACCCCGCTGGCAGTGCTGTCTGCTGGAGCCAGGCTGTCTCTCTGCCTGACTGACGTGAGCTCGCTTCTTTCTTTCCAAGTCTTTCCTTTTAGAGCTCCTGTGGCTGACCATCCTTTCCCCCAAAAGAAGGCTGTTCCCTGGGGCACGTTCCCTCCCATTTTGTCAGACCAGGCAGGAAACGTCTGCAGTGGTTAGTTTCGGATGGCCATGAAAGACTTCCACTTGTTCCTTTGAACAGTGCTCCCACAGCTGAAAACATCTCACCGTCACTAGCAGTGGTTTTGGCTTTCTTTCATTTCCCTTTTTTCCTTTCCGTTCCTACTGCAGACAGTTTTACCTGTGCGTTTTTTTCCAGCTGATGTTGAAATTCAAGCAATAGTAATAATACTTGAGATTCTTCATTCCAGCGTCTTCAAAACGGTTTCTGAAGCTGGGTTACTTAAAAGCCTTTGTGCTAAATAAATACTCGAGTACTTTTTCTATTTTAAAATGGAAATAGGTGCCTGAAAACCCTCAAAAGTCAGATGAAGATGAAAGCCTTGGGACTACCAGCAGTTTTCTGTATTATCCGCAGGAGCTCAAGTATAAGGTTGTACAGGACAAGTGTAAAGGGGCTGCTATGCTGATAAGATCCCAGGGCATCTGTACAACTGAACCCCAGTGCTTTTGAGGGCTGTGCTTGGTGTCGGACGTTCCTGCTGCTGGCCCGGCTGGAAATCCCGTGTATTATCATCTGACCTTCATGCCCATCCCCATCAACGATGGCCAGCAAGTGGCCGCACTGGGGTGGCAGTGGCACTGCCCTCCTCAGTGCAACTGGACTTGCTTACAAGCTCTTCAGAAAGGCAAAGGGGTTTTCATGTTGTCCACCCTTCCTTGTGGTCTTCTTCCCTCCGTGTGGTTTATGAGCAGGAATCGGGACGATAGATGGAAATTTATGTCCTGGGACAAAGGTGTCCCGAGGGTTCAGTCAGCTCACAGAACAATCACCTCGGTGATGAATGGTCAGATGTTTCTGCGAGTTTTCTCAGCAGCTGTAGAAAGTGCTTGCAGCGGGTGTGTGCACCACTGGGCAGCTATTGGCAGGGACATGCTATAAGGCTGTGTAAGCTACTGAGAGCATAATCCTTCCAGTAATAAAACACCAAACTGGTTGCACGCAGAATGGTTTGGCCAGAAGAAGAGTGGAAAAGAAAAAGATGGTTAAAATCCAAAGAGTGGCTGATGACACGTGAAAGGATCTAGAAAGCAAAGATGCAAAAATAAAATCTGAAAGGGAAACAAGTAACGTTCTTCCAGCGCTGTGTAACTCATTTCAATTGCAACCCATCTAGAAATCTATTTTAGGCAAGAAAACAATTCAGAATTGTAGAGCAAAGCATTGAGCTTCCAGATGTTTACAGCTTTCTGGATTGTTACTTTCAGCCTCCTTCCAGATCATTTGAATCTCTTCTTCCTTGCAGCAGCCACAGAAAGAGTCCCCCTGGGTGCAGTGCAGGTCGGGCAGAAGGTGGAGCGTCCCAAGGCTTTCTTCTGTGAACTTTACCTCTTGTCCTGTCTTGAGAAACACCCCGAGGTGTCTGTGAGGTTGGAAGTTGGAAGCCCCCAGGTTCCTACGGGATAATCCCACGGTGGAGAGGACCATGCTGTGTCTGCCAGGCTGGGCTGAGGTAGGCAGGGCAGGCTGTTGGCCGTACGCAAGGAGCATCTGGTTTTTACCTTTCACCTTACGTATCCTCAGCCTGCTCAAGAGGCTGGTAGAAGTCTGTCAGTGCTAAAGGCTGGTGGTGTCTGACGGGGTACGGTGCCTTTGTCTGGGCAGAATTAAGCCCTGAATCTAATAAACGTCGTCGTCGTCACTCGCAGCAGTCTCCTGAAAGGCCAGTGCAGTGCACCTGACATTTCTCTTGTCCGTGGTGGCATTTGTGAAGGAGATTTTACCTTGTTTCTCGTCCATCTTGAGCGTTCAGGGCTGCTTGTGGTGATTTGCATCGAGTCCCGTTCTTGGCAGGCGCCGTGCAGAGACCAAAGCGGTGACGTGTCCGCCGAGGCACCTCGGCCACTTCTCGTGGGCTAACGGGGGGCTTTCTGCCTGCCTTCCTGACTCACCCCTTGCTTCTGGCTTGTGCAGGTGGCTGCTTTGTGCACCGGGGCCTGGAGGAGCTGGCTGCCTGCTCCCAGCACGTCCCTGTGACCGTGGCGTGCTCCTGCCTCTCGTGCTGCCTGTGGTGCTTTCCTGGGAGCTGGGCTCAAGTGGTGCAGCAAGGCAGAGCAACCTGGCAGGCTGCTAGCTGTGAAGATAAGGCATCTGTTTGGAAACCAGGTTTGCAGAAAGATGAGGGCTTGAGACAGGAATCCGAGGAAACAGGAGACTTTCCTGGCAGCCAGATGTTAGATTTCCTAGCAGAGCATCCCAAAACATAAGCGTTCGACTCCTGATATTTCCTCTGACCTCACTCCAGACGTGTCCCCCTCGCCTCGTCTCACCGGGGCTGTCCTCGTGTGCCGAGCAGAAACGCGTCTGCCACCGCTCCATCCCGTCTGGGGACCGGCGGT
This sequence comes from Nettapus auritus, assembly GCA_011076525.1. Classification (NCBI taxonomy): domain Eukaryota; kingdom Metazoa; phylum Chordata; class Aves; order Anseriformes; family Anatidae; genus Nettapus; species Nettapus auritus. The sequence goes on from CM021768.1 coordinate 15,694,282, forward strand.
GCCGTTCCTTGGCAGAGCTGTGTGACCTCCCCGCTCGGGCAAGGAGGAAATTTCCCTCGCGGGACAGCGCGGCGCAGTTTGGCTGGTGAGTCTTTTCACATTAGCGACGGATGCATTATCTAGTCCTTGTTTCTGCTGACAGGGAATTAAATGCGTTCACATTTAAATGACTGGCGCAGAGCAACCGAGGGAAATGGAGAGAGGGTTTGCAGGAGGTTTACGGAGCCGGGTGAATCTGGAGAGATGCAGATTCAGAGAAGGCACCCGGAGTCTGAGGAGGCGAGGCAAGAGGAGGAGAGGTGTGGGCTTTTGCAAACAGAGTGCAGATAGAAGAGGGAGAAGGATATGATGTAGGGGGTAAAGCTAAGTATAGAGGAGTGGTGTTATGAAGGGAAAGCTGGGGCTGGAGATCAGAAGAAAGTAGGACATGCAGCACATGGAATCCACTAGGCCACGGATTTGCGTTTCTGGAAAACAACCGGCGCACCTTCACATGGCAGAGGTGCGATGAGGCTGGAGAAAATACCGGGAGCAGGCACTCAAGGGGGCAGTCTTCCTTTGGCTTTGAGCAGAGCAGGTGATTCAAATATGTTTTTTTGAGCACAGGGCCCCCTCGATTGCAAGGAGCGTGCGTTTCACCGCACGCCGGCGGCTCTGGGCAGCGCCGCTAATGAAGGGGCAGCACCAGCAGGATTTGCACAAAATGAAGTTTATTCTAACGATAGCTGCAGAGAGGAGCAGCAGACCTCCCAGAGACAGATGGATTCATGAGAAGGGCTCTGGAAATGGGCTGCTGATAACACTGGGGCAGAGATGAAGGGAGTATTTTATTATTATTACCTGGAGCGGATTCAAGCCTTCAGCAGACAGTAGGATTTGCCAGTCTGACTGTGCTAGAAAGCTGGGCATTGGAGACTTGCACGCGGGTCAGTCCCATCCATCACTGACTACGTGGTCCTGAGTCCACCAGTCCTTTGTGAACCTGAAATGACCGGTTAAGCCAAAGTTCAAGGTTCGTTTTGGTGGTTCTGTCGATGTAGGTTGTGGCGATAGGTGCTAGGAGCTTGTGCTGTGGGTAGGTCTTGGTTTTGGCACCAGACCCAAAGCAGAAGAAACGAGTGAGCTGTTTCATAGGCTGGAACCCGTGTTTTGATTACTGCCTGTGGAAGATTCATAACGGTGGATTTGGCTGTAAGAAAAGGATTTCTTTTGGCAGTTCAATACCCTGTTCCAAACCTTCCTGATCTCTTTAGAGTACTCAGAAGTCCCCTGGATTTATGGATGACCTTAGAAAGCACAAGCCGTATTCAGTTAGCTGACCTGTGCTAGCGAGACGGGGCTATGGAGTCTTATCTGCGTCCAGCAGCCTCAATATCTTATTTTTAAAAGGGCTCCTGTACTCATTACCAAGTGCATCGGGTTCTTCTACCACAAAGAAGCCTTCATTCTTAAATATTTCTGTCCCATCCTGTGCTGCTTGTTCTCAAACTCTCCCTACTTTACACCGATGTATAAACGCCGAACAGATTTTTTCCCCCATTTTCTTCAATAGCACCATCCATTTTAAATCTGTGAGCAGAAACCCCAGGGTTCTGGCTAATCCTGATGGACTTAATGGGGGAGAACACCGGGAAGGGATTCTGGGAGCTTGGAAATGAGCCCAAGACCAAGGAAACCATGAACCAGATCCTCAATCAACTCAGGCTCGGCTTCAGAGCTTTCCTATTTGTTAGGAAGTCGCAAGACTCTAGCTGTTGTCACAGAGTTTAATTTTTCATCTTAGACTATCACGTACTGAAATAAGATACCAATAACTGAACCCGTTCACCTTCCGGATAATCATTTTGAGGTAATAGGAAACGCGTAACCAGTTTCTGGAGAAAACCATGAGGGTTTGGTCTCGTTGCAGTTCATATCAATGGGTGTAGCTGGGCATGTGCCTATTGCCAAGGTATTTGTAAACGGCTTTCTACATGTACTCACTACCCATCCAGCTCTAAGAAAAGGCTGTTTTTTACCACCTGAGGTAATTAAAAGCAAATCATACACAACGGTTATTGGCTGTGGCATGCCTACGAGCACACGTAGTGTGCAGCAGGACCTTGATTTACCGCCACACGTACCAGCAATCACACAAATGTGGGCATGTGATCACACCCGCACAGAGCAACGTCAGGGTGGCCTCCGTGTGTGCCAGGAATCCTGAGGTCGGTGCGCCTTCAGAGAACCAAACATGCGCACGTTGCTGCCTAGGACTTCGGACACATCGCGTTCTTACGTCTGTGGTTATCGCGTGGACCGAGACCTCCGCTGCTCACGGATTTACACGGCGATGCCTGCCCACTCTGACTCAGGTCCGTGGGATTTTATGGCAGCTTTGAAAACCCTCCGTAAAAACTCCCTGGCGTTCATCCCAAAAGAGCACCCATAGCATCAAACTCATTGCCTTTACACCAAGTCACTGAACTCATCAATAGCAATCTCACACTCGGCCAGGGAACGCGGAGGCACTTTGGATTTGATGCCCTCAATCGCCGGTGGCAAATAGGTCGTTACCCACACAACAGCAGTTGTACCCGAGCCGGGAGACGGCCGCCGTCCCAGCCGTTCCGTGGGAGCCTTTTCCCAGCAAGTTGCTCTCGGAGCCTTTGGTTTTCGTGGCAGGAGTGTCACGTGTGATGTAGAGAGACTCGAAGGGGCCAGTTTTACCTTTAAAGTCTAGGTTTAATTTTTTCTCTTTACAAAAAAAAATGTGTTTCGACAGTTTGTCACATCGGCTCAGCCTGCCACGTCGTGGGCAGTGAAGTGTTAGGAAGGAAAAGCAAAAAGTATTTTGATGAAGGATCAAGTCAACTCGCTAATGTTTTCTGAACATCTCCCGTGCTGACCTTGGTCCGTGCAGGCACGCGCCTGCTCATCCAGCTCTCCTGCCTCTCGGAGAGCTTTGGGAGGGGCTGGGAGGGATTTGGGGCCATCTGGGTAAAAGGGGATTTGCTGGATGTTTGTGCTTTGCGGCAGGGACATTTTGCCAGCTTCTCCTGAATTGAAGTCTCCATCATGTGTTTATTTTTGAGCTGAGGAGGAGGGAAGGAGGGAGGTATCATCGCCAGGCATTTTTATAGCCCCGGAGAGCGGGGAGGGCAAAGTCTGTGCATCACAAGAGCCCCTCGATCTCTGTGCTCAGGTTCCAGAAAACCACAAAAACAACCTCTTGTGTTTTCTTTTTTTCACTAGACAAACATTTAATTATTTTACCCCCCTGCAGCTGATGAATCAACTGAGAGAACTACAAGAGATAATGTACTTCTATTTTTATATCCTATACTAATGAGGCCCAGACTAAAATTTCCTCCCGTACGATTGGCTGAAACAAGGCAGGAAAAATTCAGAGAGAGGGAGAGGAGGAGGAAGCAAGATGCCAAACATCCAGCAGCGTGCCCGTATGCGCTTTGGAGAAAACGTGCAACGCCTTAGCGAAGCAGAGCGCTTGGAAAGCACGAAGGGAAGCGTTTTATTCATAGAAAATCGTCACGAGAGGATGGGCTTCTCCGGGAGGAGCCGTGGCACAGGGTGGATGGGGGCAGCGGTGTTGTCAGGGCTGCGCTGCCAGCTCGGCTGTCTTGGCAGAGCCGCAGAGCGGTGCCCCAGGCCTGTGCCGCGCAGCCCCTGGCCAGCTGCGGGGGCTCGCTGCTCTCTGTAAGCCATCCTCTCCGCCTTGGCAGCCTTCAAGCACTCGTCAAAAGTTCATTAATATGTTCAGTTCGAGACACGCGGCTGCGTGCTGCCTGCTAGCAAACACTCGGGAGAGGAGCATAATAGCAGCCTAGATCGACGGGAGCCGAACTGCACAGCGCCGTTACCATTAATGGCGAAATAGCTGCAGAGCAGAGCACAGGTAGCAGTGCTGGGGCTTGCAGCTGACCTGTGCTGACATATTTGTCTTGGACGTGGCCCTCAGCACCACGGCATGGCGGGGATCAATGCCTCCAAGCCCCGTAGCTGGCTGGCCGCTCGGTAGCGCAGCGCGGGCTCAGGGCCGGGTGCTCGGGCTCAGCTGAGGCTGCTGCTGGTGGTTCGATGTCTGGATAAAAACACAGCCCGGAGTATCTGATGGCATGCTCCCGAGCAGTTTCGATCCCGGACGGTAGAGATGTGGCCTTGCTGCTTTATAGGAGGCTGTGCTGGGAGTCAGGACGTGGTTTGCAGCTCGATGAAATAGGGATTCGGTCGGGGGGGGGCGCGGAGCAGCCCGTGTGAGCTGGCTGGGTCAGGGGAGAGAACTGCTCCTATGAAGCTCCACCACTTCTGGAAGATTCAAATCAAAGGTCTGAGGATCTGACATTTTCTTTCGTGTTAAAGAAGCGGATTAATCAGCGTAGGGAGCCAGTGAGTGATGCAGTTAACTTGCTGAACTGCAGCAATGTCATTCGGTGGAAAATAAGACATTGTTTTTTATTTGTGGAAGCATGAGTGGGAAAAGTGACGTATAAATCATTAAAAACAAACACAAACAACAACAACAACAAACCAGCACCCCGTTAGGTTTCCCAACAGTAGGTAAAGTGTGAATCCAGCCCTGGTTTATGCTGCTGCCTCGTGCACCCGGATGGATCCCGCAGCCCAGGTCCCTGGGGTGGCTGCTGCCACCGCAGAGCCTGCGGTGTGCGTTACGGGGCTTCAGGGGAACAGCAGCGTGTCCCTCAGGGGTACGAGGGGGAAAACGGAGGGTGAGCCACTCGGATCGGCTCAAGGCATGCTCTGCGGGAAGCACAACTCTACGGGCACGTAGGCGATTTGTGGAGAAGGTAAAGAAAAGGGAAAGTGGGCAGCACGGTCACGCGACGTGCTACCCACGTCACCTGGTGCCGCCAAGCCTGAAGGGCCTCCGATGGGCTATTTCGGCTTTTGGGGAGAAGCTGTGGCTCAGGAACGGAAATAGCTTAGAATTAGGAAAGCAGAGAAGGGCAAATGGCATCGAGATGACTTGGGGAACAGGGAACTCCTGCGCCAAGCCTGCCAGCCAGCAAAGGTGGCTGGTGTTGGGTCTCTTCTGGCTAGTGTTAAGTAAATAATGGTTTAAGTGAACCTTTAGGTCCTAAAAAAGAGGTGGCTTTAGCCTGAGGGTGTTAGGGCCTAGCTCGTGACATATTTATTGGAGCTGTTTGCCCATGGCTGGAACAACAAAGCAAAACGTCCTAATTCTATTTTGAAGGTCAGGAATTGTCATTTTTGCATCTTTTCAGAGATGCCGATGGCCATCACAACAAAACGCGCAGGTATTTGGGAGTTTCAGGGAATACCAAAGCCCTGTGCGTACGAGGGGAGATGGACCAGCGGTTGCCAGCCGGTATCCGCTGCCAGCCGGGGGGTAGCGGGGCGTTCGGGCTCAGCCTGAAGTGAAGACCCCCATCCAAACACGTCAGCTGCAAAGCTGAAGTCCCGCCGCGCAGACGTTCCCACGGGGCTGCATTTCTGAAGGCTGTGTTTCTGAAATTGGAAGGGCCCATGTGTTTAAGGGAAGAAATTGTGCTCATCAGAATTCTGTAGCGCTGTGATTTTCCCCCCTCTGGGAGGCTAGGTTTGTCTTTTACCTTGTTTTCTCTCTGTTACTAAATTAAATGTGCCCAGTTTGCTGCACCGGGCAGGGGATGCTGGTTCGGTGGCACCTGCAGGTGGAATGTCCTGATGCCTGCAGCCTTCCCTGTTTTGTAAATTTTGCTGCTAAAGCTCCGAGCGTTTGTAGGACGAGCACCACTCCTACATAGGTACGTCAGGGTCACTTTGGAAAACTGGCAGAATAAATATTAGTGTATTTCTCTAATGTGGAGTATTTCCTAAGGAGAAATAAGGCTGTGCCAGAAGCTCAGGTGAGCTGTTAGAGAAGCTGGAGAACAGGGCGTCACAGGAGTCCGCGCCTTTTGTGCGTCTTCCTGATGAATAACTGTGGTTCAGTGCAGAATGGTGAGCTTTTGGGGGGTAGAAAGCACCTCCCAGCTTTTAATATCGCCTTATTGACGAGTTAATTGTCAGCCAGCTGACAGACCTAATTACTGTAATACTTCCTTCCCCCAAAGCCTCCATCCCTGCAGCTTGACCCTTGCAAAGCCAGCGGGCGGGCAGCCTCCAGCCTCCAGCACTGACTGCTCAGGACCGGAGCGTGTTCAAAGCTAAGAAACTCGTAAGGCAGCTCCAAACCTTTTTATCCATGCTTAGAAACGAAGGCAAAAGAAGCTAAAAAGCACGGAGAAACCCCAGCTGCTAATTTTCCAGAGACAACCCTGAAAGAAAGAGAATTTAACGCAGGACACCAAAAAAAAAAACCACAACAAAAACACAAAACAATGGAGAAGGAATCTCCCTTCAGGTTTCAGTTCAAGAATTACCCCGATTTATCTGCCCACAGTGTTTCTCCTGGGCTGCGCTCGGTCTCGGGGCAGCGGCAGCGAGATCCAGCTGCCGGGAGCCGCGCGGCCTGCCGGCTTTGCAGAGGTTGTAATCGTGAAGGTATCAAGCAGCAGAATTGAAAGATAACAGAAAGAAATCTGCTTTCTACAAGGCACAAATGAAAAGGAGATGGTTGAGATAACAGTAATTTAAAAACCCCTGTTATTAATACTGCCTCGGGCGCTGCAGAGGAGGGATTTGCACATGTGCGGTAGTTTTCTCTGTGGGCCGTAGGTGCTTTTCTCTTTGCCCAGCTCAGGAATCCTGTTTTCATTCTCATTTTTCTTCCCTTTTTCTCCAATTCCTTCAGTTTTCCTTATCCTTCTTAGGGTTGTCCTGTGCTCCTGAGCCCTGCTGGGCTGGATTTGCAGTAAGAGCAGAGCCAGTTGGGGCAGGGGGGAGGCGATAGTGTCAAGTTTAATTCCGTGCTCTTAGAGAAAAGGAATTCTGCCCTGGCTGAAGCAAGGACTTTAGGACCAGATGCCGTAAAGCACTTAAAAGCTTAAAATGCAAGGTCAGCGAGCAGTTCACATGTCTGGGACATGGGGAGCCATCCGTGGACCCCCACATCACCGCCGGGGCACCCAGAGAGCTTCCATGCGGACGTGTGGCAGCGAGAGATGCTTCCAGCCCTGCTCTGAGCTGCCCTTGGAGGCCAGCTGCCACCGCTCTGCTGCTGGGGGCTCAGCGCCGGAGATTTGGGTGTCCTCCGGCCCTTTTCTAGCCCCTGAGCCTTGTGCAAGGAGGATGGAAAGAGTCATCGGGCCCCAGGGGAGGTAAACACGAGTCAACGTGGTCCTGTAACAGCCTGGGAAAGAAACACACCTCTGCCTCGAGACTGTAAGGTTTTGGGATGGATGCACTGTTTTGCGAGTGTTTTCATCAAGGCGAAAGCACCTCACAAACCTTGGCAGGGTGAGGTGGTGGAGTTCGCTGGTTAGCTCCTCTACAAAGGCATTTTCAGTGCAGCCTTGCAAAGCAAGCTCCTCGCTCCGTCCGGACGCAGTTTCTGCATGCTTGAATCATTTGCGTGCAAGTCCAAATCAGCGTTTCCCAATAAAGCTCTGTCAATAAGAGTACCACATCTTCTGTGTGCAAGGCGCTGCTTAAATTAAAGCTGCGGGAGAAGAGGCTCGTAGGAAGAGCACGGAACAGAGGCGAGATAAGGGAAGCGTCTGAGCTGCAGAGCTGTCGGCACGCGGCTGGTCTGCAGCTCCCAGCTTGGGTGGCATCACGTCTTCCCCCTGCCTGCCCGAGACCGGGGGCTTTGTGGGGAGAACAAACCCGCGGGAATCTGGCCCAAATAAAGAGGGATTAAATCCCGCAGGAAGGATCGGGAGGGTGTTGTGTCGTGTATATGGGAGGTTTGCGGCGCAGGCACCTGGAGGCTGATAGACACACTCAGTAAATCTAGGGAAGGCAGAAGCAGTCATGAAGAAGGTGCTGAGAAGGGCTGGTGGGACATTTCCTGGGGCTGGTGGCTGGTTTGGCTGTGCTGCTGCCTTAATCTGGGAGCTGCTGCTCTCCTCGGGCATGTTCCTTGTCCGGGTGCGCCTGGGTGTTTGTGTGGGAGCCCGCAGGATTCGTAGTGTGTGCTTGTGCTGCGGAGTGCGTGTTTGTTACGTGTCGGGAGCTGGTTTTTTCTCGGTGAGGAACACTGCACATGGCTTTTACTTTGTTATGGCTAAGGGAAGAATCAGATCTTTCTTGGATATGAAATGTCTGGGAATTATCCCAGTATAAACGCACCGTTTCTCAAATTTGGTTGACCTGACAGCCGCCTTTGTTTCCCTTTATTCGTGCTCTCCCCCTCATATCCTTCCCCTTAGCAGAAGTCTTGCAGGAGGAGGTAACCCAGTTGTACCCCCAGGAACAGAAAACCCCATCCTCATCTTGTTCACACTCAGATAAACCAAAAAGAAAAGCTTCTGGAACCGGGGAAATCCAGCATATTGGTGCTGGTTTCCCTGTCCGGCTTCCGTATTCCTGCCCGCCTGAACCTGGACCGATCATTGTTAATTCAGGAGACAGCTTCTGACCTGCTTCAAAAGTGAGCAGAGCAGGACGTGCTGCTTTGGGACGAGACGGGGGCTGGGGCAGGAGGAGGAGAGCTGGGGTGGGATCGATGTGCGTGGGAGACCACCGCTCGGCACACCGCTTCCCGGGGGCACGAGGACTTTCTGCAGCAGCACGTTCAGGGCCTGTTCCTTGTTCAGGCGGCTTTGGCAAGAGCCACGTGCATCCCTCTTGAGCAAAAGAAGGTGGAAAGGAAAAAAAAAATACCAAAAAATAACCGACATCCGGCTATGTCCTTCCCAGCAGAACGCTTGTGAGTGCCCTGGGAAGGCGGCCGCGCTCAGCACGCTGCGTGCAGTGGGGCGACTCGGAGCATTTGGGCTCTGCCTGGGATCCCTCGTATTTCAGAGGCTGGAATAGCCAAAATTACTTCTCTTCCACTAAGCACAGGAGGAGGGAATTGGCCTTGGTTTGACGTGCTGGGGTGACCTGCTGGCAGGCGCCTGGTCTTGCATTCCTTAGGAGCTGGCTCAGCGAGGTGCCGACAAATCCCTTTTGCTTTTATTTCAGGTTTTGCTTGCTGGGGGAAGCGGTGATTTTGTCCAGCTTCTGAAATACCTTTATTAGTTCGCTGCTGCAGTTTGGGCCCAATTTTACCCAGAGAATGAAATCTGCCTATTTAAAGCGGCTTAAGGTTTGAGTTTTTCTGCTGCGTGCATGAGCAGAGAACACCACGGCGTTACCAGGTTAACCCAACAACCAGACAGCGGATTTGAGGCCGGTGGCTGCCCACGACAGCAGGCACAGCAGTTCCTGCTGCAGCCTTGTATCGTGCGGGCGGGGAGAAGACCGAGCTCTGTCAGGGCGATCAAAGACCGACGACGAGCTAGCAATGTGATACGGCCGTAAAAAAAAGCAAGGTATGATCCAAGGATGTATTAGAAGATGAATTTCCAGTAGAGATTAATGCTGCTGTACCAGACAGTGCTGCAGCCTCCCTTGGAACGGAGTAGCCTGTTTGATTGCCAATACTCAACAAAATGAGGCCGAACTGGAACGGGGACAAGGACAATCAGGGGAATGGAGAAGCTGTCTGTGAAGGGGAAGCTGAAGCGCCTCGGCGAGCCTGGCACCGCACTGACGGAGCAGGAGCATCGCTGAGCTCTGCAAGTGCTCCCGGGCCCGGCGCCCGCTGGGGAGAAGAGCTGCTTGGGCTAAAAGAAATGAGTAGTAGGTGCTGGGCGAGCTCATTAAAATGTAGGCTGCTCGTTAGCTGGTGGTTTGTGATTGATGGACAGGAGGGTGCTTGGGGAGCAGCCTCCTTGGGGTGCTGCAGGGGTACCGCCCAGCAGGACGAGCCCATGAGCACAAACCCTTCCAGGATGGAGGCCCACGAGCAGACATCCCTCCAGGATGGAGGCCCACGAGCAGACATCCCTCCAGGATGGAGGCCCACGAGCAGACATCCTTCCAAGCGGCCCACGAGCCCAGATCCTTCCCAGCGCAGCCACGGCAGGAGGAGGCAGGAGCGGATGCCCCCATGGGTGGTGGGCTGCTCTTACTGGTTCTTACTGGTGAGTTGTCAGAAGGAAGTGCCTGGGTCTGGTCGTTGCCTTCGCCTCTCGTGTATGCTTTGTATTTTGTTTCACTTGGGTTCCTAGCAGTGTCCTGAAACTGGATTTGTCCAAAAACATTAGGAACATGGCAGTTTGCCTTCAGGCTCGCACACAGAATACCCGGTCCTAATGTCCAGGGCCTGAGAAGCTTTTCCAGCTTTATTTTTTGGCTAAACAGATGTCAAAACCTTCAGCAAAGCAGCAAATGTGGCTTCAGCACGTACCCCGGGCATGGGCACCTGTTGTTTCACCTGTTGCAGGGCTCCAGTCCACGTTTTACCACCGTGGCAAATCACCCGGTGTTAAGTAGTGTTGCTGGGTTCCCATGGCAACCCTTCCACTAATTAACGCGCGGCGGCAAGGGAAAAAAAAAAATCTGTCCTTAATGATGAATTAATTTGACAAGATTGTTATGGTAAGAAGAGTTCTGAATAGACACTCCGAAGGTGGATCGCGGGGACGTGAGCGCGCTCCTTGCTTCTGAGGAGAATAATTGGGAAGAAGAAGAAGACGTCTGTGTTGTTCTGACCTTGCAGCATTCAAACCGAAATCTTTCTAGCGAGGGGGAAAGGGTTTGCGTTTTGAAAGGAAGAAAAAAAGTCCTCAAAAACGGGTGAGAGCTGTACGTGAGAAACCTACCTGGGACCAGGACGGTGACGGTGCCTCTTTTGGGTAAGGATTTTCAGTCATGATTTGGTGTATAAAAGATGAAAGAAAATTGGAGTGAGTTTAGGAAAATTACGCACAAGAAGGAATCAGAAAACGGATATTTGCCTTATTCTGAAGACCACGAACCCTCCCAGCTCCCTGCCCGTCCCGCTCCTCCCTGCAGTGCCGGTGGCAGTGCCCAGGCTGTGGAGAGGGGCCCCGGTGAGACCACAGATGGATCCCGTTGGTTTGAAACCTGAAAGAGAACCAAGCACAGCTCCCTAGCTCGTCCCCAACCACCGAAGCTGTGGCCTTGGAAGCGCATTAGCAAAAGGAAATGAGGAGCGAGAAAAACAGCAACTTCCCAACAAGTGCGAGAGATGAGTCACGAACACGATTCCCATCAGCCGTGGCAATTAAACTCCGTTAGCACTTGGTGCACAAGGCACTGGATTAAGTCGCAGGGTCCTGGCTAAATTCTGACTTGGATAATTGTACTCAGCCTTCCCGAGTCGTCTCCCCCTGCAGTTTTAATTAGACAGAGCTGTGGCTCACAAACTTCGGCGTTGCGTGGACCACAACCTAATGGGGATTTTGGTAGGGACCTGTCATCCTATTAGCGCTCCTGCCTCCCGTCCCGGTGTGACTGCAGCAATTACTTCCACGGAAGAGCGGAGCGGGGAAACGATGAATGTATTTTGGCTGTTGTTTAACGAGATTCCACGTGGGGAAGCGAGGGCACCGCGCTGCTAAGCGGCGCTTCGCGAACCGCCGGCGAGCGCCTTGCGAGCCCGGCAGGGCCGTGGGCGCCTCGGATCGCACCTCCCGCGGCCTGCGGGGCTGGGTGAGTGCTCACGAGGGCTGTGGTGGTGGAGAAGGGGCAGAGGGGAGGAAGGTGCCCGCTGTTCCGAGAGCAGGGACGCCGTAGGGTGCTGAGGCACCCTGCAGGAGCACAGGCAGGACGGGAGATGGGAAGAGATTTTCCTCGGGGATTTCATCCTCTCCTGATCTCTGTCCGTGTCCGGGCACCGCAGGGTTGTGCCTTTCTTGCTGACAAATCTGTGCTACCTGGGAGAAAACAGCCTTCAACGTATTTGCACAGCCGGCAGCGTGCTCGGCACCCATGGGTGCTGTTCTGATGGCTTCGCATGGATGCGTGAGCTTCCCCAAGAGGCGCTCCCCGTGCCCGAGTCTTCGGCAGAGCGTGCTTGTTCTCTCTTTACATGACTGCCCCTGTGGAACAGGCTCATTGCTTCCCTTTCTCCCTGGCTAGCTGCTGCTATCCAAAACCAAGCGTGCCCAAACCTGCCACCAGCCGTGCTCGGTTCCCCTGCAGCACTGGAGATCCCCCGGAGGGGAAGGGGCTGGGGGCTGCGGGGCAGCGTAAACAAGGCTGAGAGTTGCCATTAGCGCTGACACCTTTGCGGAGGGATTCTGGCGAATTTCTATATAATCATCGTTAATTAGGGCTGCTCTGGGCACTGAGGCGACCCGCTTCACCACCTTCACAAGTCTCCTCTGGACTTAATTGGCTGCTGACTGGAGTCCTTGCAAGTTGCTGGAGGAGCTGCGTTTCCAAGGAGCGTGAGTGATGATGGCAGGGGAATTGCTTCCGACTTTTTAAGGAGAGAAGAATGTGTCCAAGAACTTGGATTTCGGGACGTTCCCAGGGGAGTGGAGAAGGTGAGGCTTGTCTGCACGACGTGAACAAATACTGCTGCTCTGGCAGCGATGCTGCAGCAGAGATGGGATCTAGCGCACAAGGGCGCTATTCAGGCCATCGTGGGACCCCCTGGAAGCATCAGGGACGGTTTTGGCTCTTGCCTTACACCACCAAGGAGACTTTCAGAGGTCTGTCCTCGGTCTGCAAAGTCTCTATGAAAGAGCTGGTTAACGTCCCAGCCCCTCGCTGCGGAGGTGACGGCGAAGAGGATGGGATGTGCGCGTGGCTTTCTGTACCTCCCTCCTGCCCTTCTGGGCTGCTCCAGCACCTTCTGCCACATCCTCCTGTTGGGTAAAGTTGGGTAGTTTGGTCTTCGTTCAAAGACTTTCTCACCTTGTAGGTAGGGAATGAATCCTTTGTTGGCATTTTGATTTTAGGTAGTTAAAATGGAGCCTCTCTCCATTTCAGATGTTACACTCCCAGCTTTCCCCATTATACACAAATAATACCTCTCCTGGAACTGTTTAAACTGTGTTAGAGCAGCCTCTGAAATGGTAGTTTAGCTGAGCTTTTCACAGGTTTAATCTCTGTTTGGATATTAATCCTTCCAGAACCTCTGATAAAATTTGTTGCTTTTCTCTGAATCCCTCCCACGCTGTCAATATCTGTCTGAAATGAATTGCTTCGTGCAGAACGAGCCATGGGAGGAGGGACTCTTGCAGCTCCTTACAGCTCCTGCTCTTATTTCTTTGCATTTCAAGCTCCTCTCGGATTTCCTGCCACCGTCCCCCCGTGCTTCCTAGCGCTGTGAGCATCTCTCCCCTTGAATGTGGGACTGGAATGAGTTAGCTCCCATCTGTTAGATTTATTTCTCAATTCTCAGAGATATCTGCAAGATTTTCCAATTCGGTGCCATCAGGGAAGGTTATCGAGTAGTATCACCTCTTCTGCATGGCGATGAAGATACGAAGGTAATTAAGACTGCAACAAATACTTGTTGTTGGGTCCCGTTTCTAGTTTCTTGCAGTTGTTTCTTCTTTCTCGCTTTGTACTCCACTGCAGGATCCCTAAGTCTATGTGACAGCAAACTCAACGTGCGATCCAGGTTATCAAGGACTGGGACTGAACTGGAGGGGAAATTATCTTTTTTTCCATCATGTTGCTGCAGAACTGCCACACGCTCCGATGAGGCAGCAGCACGCTTTGTTCAACCTCTTTTATTGAGTATTAAGTCTGAAAAAGCAAGGCTTGGGCTGTCAGAGCATCCGGCACCCCTGTGCGGTTCCTGACCTTCTCCAGAGTTGGGTCTGAACCAGCCGCTGCCTGCCTGCTTCTCAGCCTGAATTCATCGTCCTGCCTTGGCACTGCTGCTGGTGCTTCACGCCTCGTGTGTGCTGCCTCCTCCTGCAAACTCCTCTGCTCCTTCAGCTCTTCCCTGTCCTTCTTCCCTTGGGTAAACTGCCCGGCCGCGTGGTTTTGAAAGGAGGCAGCTGCTGTCATGAGCGATGCTGGCCGTAAAAAGGAACGGGAAAATTTGTGTTGGTAGGATAACGTGTTCTTTCTGTGCCAGAGCTGATGGAAGGAAAAGCAATGAGATGCGAGGTAGGAAACCCGTGAGTTACATCTTTCATGCTCCTTTCTCTTTGAATGAACCATGGAACAAAAATAAATGAGGTAATGTAAGCTCCTACCCCATTTTTACAAGGTTTTTAAAGTGAGGGTTTACTTAGAAAGCTCACTAGAGCCACTTCGTTCTAGGTGGAGTACGTATCTAGGCCAGCAGCAAAAATGCATTGCAAGACGTCTTCAAGAGGGCACTCACCAAGTACTTGCCCAATGAGAGCGCCTTGGGTGCTTGCAGCAAACGGTACCAATTGTTAACAGCACCTAGAAACAGCGTGGACAGGGCTCGCCGCAGCATTTCTTCAAGCCTTGGCAATTTCGGGAGGTGTGCGTGCTCCTGTCCTCAGCAATTAGCCCAAACGGCTCTAGCGAAAGTTTTTATTTCGGAGGTTTGGGCACATTTCACTATCCATTAATGTTACCTCGCGTCCGATGTCCGGAGCAGGGCCACGAGGATGCTCGGAGGGCTGGAGCACCTCTCCGGTGAGGACAGGCTGAGAGAGCTGGGCTTGCTCAGCCCGGAGGGGAGAAGGCAACGGGAACATCTTCCTGTGCCTAAAGGGCTTAGCCCACAGGAAACTCCTGCCTGGCTGTCTGCGGTCCTCCTGTTCTTCAGCAGACCTTTCTCAACCCCAAAGCCGGAGCACGGCGTGCATTCAGCGTGCTTCTTCAAGCACCAGCCACGGCCACGTGTGCTCAGCAAGCGCGCCGGGGATGGCCAGGCTGCTGTAGATGGATTTTATACGTGCTCCGTTCGCCTTTCCCCTCTGATCTGAGAGCTGACTCCTTTTTTTTTAAGCGTAGGTGTTCCGAAAGTAACGTTTTGGTTCACCTTTAGAGTTGCCATTTGACTTCTTTGTCGTAACACGTCCTGATTAATGATTAATTGCAAAGGACATGTTCTGACTCCAGCCTGTGTCCTGGGGTGCTTGTCGCAGCAATGATGCGCTGGGTGATTACTCACTCCCCTTAACCTGACAGCTGTATTTCTTTCTTTGCCTGGTTGATGACCTTGACCAGGTACACGGGCGTTTTGTCAGTGTGCATGGTTGTGAGGTGCTGGGATGTGCAAATTCCTCTTTCGCTCGCATGACCTTCATTTTAACTAAGGGAAAGGAACTGCTCCGGGAACAGATGGAGCGTTATTTCTAGCGGTAGGTGAATAATGCAAGGAATTATTCATTCAAAACCCCTTCAGACGACTCAGATGTTTGCCTTAAGATAGCGTGGCAAATCCTAGTGCAAATACCTGCTCACATGAGCGCTCAGTCTGGCCATCGTGGCAACGGTGCGTGGCTGTGGCAGCCGGGGACAGGACGGTGCCAGGTGACCTGATTGATCCGTTAAGGAAATTGGGAACTGTCACGATTTCAAGTAGTAGTACTTAGCCGAGTTAGACGGAAAAAGGTTGCCAGATCACAGTGGGTCAAAGATAATTACGTGAAAACCGGCCTGTCCGTGGATAATTCACCGAGGAGGAAATGCTGCTGAAATCCGTGAGTGTTTGCTGCAATGCTTCGCTTGTCTCTTGTCGTTCCTTAACGAATCAAATCTATTAGCCGGGGAGAAACGTCATGTTTCCTCGAAAAACAAATAACCGCATTGGCATGCTCCTTTCCCAAGCGTTTGGACCCATTTGGATCCGAGCACACTAATGATGCTGCGGGGGTGATCTTGAGATGGCAGAAGCGAAACCCAGCTCGCAGCTCTAGCTGTTGAGATGCGAAGCGCTGGAACAGGTACGCGGGGAGGGATGCCTTTCATTCCGTGGCACGTTTCTTCAGTGTTTGTGTCCCTTTACTTCACGCACGGCTTCAGAAGCGTGCCCGTGCTCCTGGGTGCGGGGGCAAGGGGCTTTGTGCCTCCGAACCGCAGGGGGAGCTTGCCACGGAGCGGTCTGAAGGCTCGCGTCCTGCCCTGCACACAGATGGTTACTGGCTCACAAATTCCCGGTCTTCATGGCAGGCTTTGTGATGCACGGGGAGCTGTATGAGTCACATCGCTCCGGCTATGGTCTTTCTGGATGGAAATTATACTTTTAAATATACGCCGTGATTACATACAGCGGTGATGGGCTCATTTGAAGGAGCTGGAATGTAAGCCATTAAGTTGAGTGGCTGCCATTATGTGCTGCGTTTGCCAACAGATAATAGACAATGATATTTCATCTGTGACAACTTTGCCCTCTAGACTTTGAATAGAATTACCGTGGTACGTAACCGTTTTCCTCAGTGCCGTCCAGGTGATCATTTTGTTAGGCTAGACAGCAAACGTGGCCTCTTACGAGGGGGAGAGGTGGGACGGAGATGGCCAGGACCCGCACGTGGCCCGATTCTCCATAAACCTGAGAAGCCGTCAGGCAGTCCTTCCATTTGTTACCAACCTGAGCTGAATCGAGAAAAGCAGCTTAGAGGGGGAAGCTGCATATCCCGGGACTGATCTGGCCAATCCATGTAACGGGCTTACGGGGCTCGATGGCAATCTGCAACAGAGTTGCGTGCATTTAACTAGCATCAGCTTATTACCTGACTGACGAGATAGCCTTTTGCATCCAGGATTGACCACTGAGCTCTTAGAAAGAAAAACTATGGTAATGCAGAGCGAATTAGATAGGAGTAGGAACATCAGGCCGGGTGCCTGCTATTATCTGTGGAAACCGAGGGAGTAAAAACACGTGCTGTGTCGTTTGGCCTGCTGTGCCCCCCTGCTTCCTTCCGTGGCCCCATGTGCTCGTTCCCCAAAAGCAGCACCCATGGTAGGGGTTGCCCGGGGTTGAGCTGAATGCTGTCGGATCCGGGCTTGGCCAAACAGCGTGTCCGGCAGGCGATGGACGGGCTGCAAAGGTGAGGCCCCGGGCTGAGCCCGCGCACCACGTGCTGCTCGCTCGGGGCTGCGGGAGACCCCGGGTCTGTGCTCGGCGGCTCGGGGAGAGACGTGGCTTTGCATCGCTTGCCGTCCCACCTGCTCGCCCTCTCGGGAGCTGCCACGATGAGAGGTGAGATGTAAACGCGAAGCACAGTTGCTATAACGACTCGAGCCACATCGTGCTGCGGCCGCGGCATTGCGTTATCGACTGCCCACGTGGGGTGGTTGCCAGCAGCGGCTGCTCGCCCCGGTGTTTCCCCCAGGCTCGGCTTGAGCTCTGGCTGCTTTTGCTCCAGGTGCTGGAATACGGACAGGCGGGACGAAGGCTTGTTGTTTTTGCTAAAATAGATATCTTGAAGATTGTCATTTAGGGGCTAGAGTCTTCGGCCGTTTCTTACTCGGTTCTCCTCCTCTTGCTGCCCAGGACAGAAGCAGGGGGATTTTCAGTGGGCGGCTCTTGTGAAAGAGCAGCTGGATGGACTCGGCTTTGTGCTGGCCACTGCCCCTGCAAAGCCACCCAAAACCGGGGGTGGTTTCAGGGGGTCACGTGTTGTTTCTTGCCTTGTGCTTTCATTTAATTAAATTTTTCCATCAGCCAGGGTCTGCAAAACAATTTGCAGATGGCGTTCCCCTCTTTGTGCTGATCCGCAGATGAGCCACTCCTTGGCTTTATTAGACGTGGGCTGCAGGGGCTGACACCAAGGAATCGAGAGATCAGAACAGTACATATGGAGCCTGAGCAGCGACTGTAATCAGTGTAATACACTCATCGAGACTTTAAGCTGTCCTGGGCACCGATTTGCACTAATAACAGCCACAAGTCCCAAGTTCTTATCGCATCAGTAAAAATCTCCCTTCCTCCCTTCCTCTTTTCGTATGCCATCGTTTTGGCCTGACTTTGCAATACCAATACACGGGAATTGTGCGTTGTTAAGTCTGTTCCTGAAGACGTGTTTCCTGCAGTGTGGTGTAACATGACATAATCCATATGTCACATGGCATGTGGGCAATGTGCCATAATTTAAAACACGTTGCAGTGATTGATACCACAGCGGGGCTCCTGCTGCCTGCTCCGTGCGCGTGGCCCTCCAGGAGTGATGTTTCTGTCTTGTATTAACAGACTTAGATCTGATTTAATTTCCTTTCGTGATCTTTAGGCCCTGGCCAACCGTGTCAGCTCTCCTAGAACAAAGTATCTGCTTATGCTTTCGTCAGTCCTGTCACTGGGTTCATCTTACCAGGCACGTTTGATGCCGGATAAGTGAAACTGCTGCGCTTCGTGGTCCTGGTGTTTGTGTTTGTGTGCCGTTGCCCTCTGCCAGGTGGATGTGGGACGGCTCAGCTGTTCGTCACCAGCTTTGTGCTGCTGGTGGTGGTCCTCCTGCCCCCTGGGGGCGCAGACCCTGTGTCTGGGACGAGCAGGTCCGCGCGCCGTCGCCTTTGCGAGCGGCTGTGTGCAGTAATGAAACCCTCTGGGAGTAATTTGGGTAATTTGCTCCTTAATTTCTTTTCGCTTTGGAAACTCCCATGCCCCGGAGTAACAGGTGATGTACATTTTAAAAGAAATAATCTCGAACTCTTCAAGCACTTTTACCTTCCTTGGAGCAATTACAGTTTTATCTCCCCTCCCTGCAGCAACTCCTCAGTCGCCCAGATGAACTCAGTTTGCCTCCAGCCAGCCTGCTCCATGGGAGAGAAGTCTTCCTGCTCTCCTCTTCAGCGAGGACTGGCCTTGGGGGCAAAATGAATCTAGGGATGGCATTCCTGGCACTTCCAGTCAAGGCTTGGTTATCTGTGCACGGGTCCTGAGGTTGTGGATCAGCTGCGCCACGCGCACGGGGATGCTCGGGATGATCTCCGCGCTGCTGAGCTCTCCGCGCTGCGCGTCCTTCTCGGATCAGATCCACAGCACCAGTGCCCTCCCCGCCTGTTGCCCTTCACTGCACATTCCCAGAGCCTAATTTCTATGTGCTTTGTAATATCCGTGGTTTTCTTATCTGCATTACTTTGCACCCTGGGTAACTGAGAGAAAAGCGTATCAGTCTTTCCCCAGTCCTGCAGCGGTCTGCACGACGCTTCGATGTTATCTGGCACCACTTCGCTGCTGCAGCGAGCAGCAGGGCTGGGCTGGTGCTTTATTAACACTGCAAACGTGGCCTGAGAGCAGGTCCTGCCTGCTTCCTTCGCCCACGCTGCATCTGGCAGCCGAGGAAGCTGAAACTGGGCAGGAATCGAAGCGCAGCTCTGGCCCTCTGATCACAGGCAGGATTTTCAGTAGGACTGGAGGTCTTTGAGAAAGTTGCTGCTTTCAGTTAGGAACGTGAGGAGTCCCTCCTTTGGCCGGAAGACTGGGATTTGCACAGATCTCGACGAGCATGTAGACATTTGTTTTCCATGCGTGGTAGCGAGGGAATTCTGCTGACAGCCCGTGCTGGCGCAGGTTCAGCGAGGTGCTGGGAGCTGCTCTGGCTCGTCGGAGGAGAGGCGCCGTGTTCCTGGGAGCGGTTTTCACTCCGAGTTCCAGAACCAATCTCATAATTTATGTGATTTAAAAGATTATGGTTGGTGGTTATTTGTAATTACTGTACATGAAAGATATGTCATCAGGCAAGGGAAGCTTAATGTGCCCGGTACGCAAAGAGGACTGGAAAGCAATTACGGCAACACGCGCACCATCAAAGCGGAGGCTCGCCGCTGCTCCGGAGCCAATTAACAACCACACAGGCCACGCTTTATTGGGGTAACTCTGCCTTGCTTCGGGTCCTTTTCATCACTCCTGCCTTGGTTTTATGGGCGCTCTCAGCTCTCCAGATGCAGAGCGCAGCTCTGTGTTGCAGCCATTGCAACTGATAGGAACGACGCGCGCAATGGCCGTAATAAACGCTGAATAAGAATGCCGTGCCCTGTATAAGGCCAGGTGATTTCACTTCTGCCATGCTCGCTCTCTTCAGGAAAATCTAAATCAGTCAAAAACATAATGACCCAGGCTTAATGAACCTTTAGGCCTGCGCTGATCCTCCACCTTCAGATACGTGAGGCTTCCAACCCAGGGTGACCGGTGCGGGGAATATCCGCATCTCTCGCTCCACTCAGCCTTTTTCAGCAGCAATCCAGCCATTAGGCAAATTCATCAAAGGGCTTGAAAGAGAAAGGGAAATTCTTAACCTCCGTGTGATTGCACCTCTTCAGAGAATAAGCAAATCAAGTGGAAATGCCCTCCCATTTGTTTCGTGAATGAGCCGTGCGGCTAATCCACTACGATCTAGCGTTATTCAGCTTGTATAATTTCTGGCAGGAGCTTTAAAAATAAATACACGATCAAAGGGACTGCTGGGAGATGAGACGGGAGCACAAGTACGACGTGGCGGGTCGGGGTGACGTTGGCTTGTGCTCTTCCTTTCTGTCTGCTCCGTGACCGTAGGGCCGAGAAGCGGAGAGGCGCGGGGCTCAGACACCCGCTGCCGTTCCGCATGGTTCAGGTGAGGGCTACACCGAAGCTCCTCGTGGCCGCGCGGTGTGGGTTGTTTTAACAGGGGAGCTCCCTTGGGACATCTTTTGGTGATGGCCCTACCGATCGCCCCACGGGGAGCAGCCCCATCAACCTGCGCTGCAGGCACTGCCGCACGTGGGGGAGCGATCACTTAGAGCACGGGAGGGTGAAGCAGCGTGAGGTGCCTTTCTTCTGGGGACACTTGGAGGAAAGCAGGATTCTCACTTGGCTGCGAGTTTCCAAGTCGTTTGTCTTTCCTCTTCTGCTGGGGTTACTTGGAGTATTGATTTCTTTACCCGGAATGCCAGCTCCCTGGGTGTTTTTGTTTGAAGGTGTTTTGGCTGCTGCCGCTACGGAAGGGCCCGGTGAATACAGTGGGAAATGCTGTTGTTATTTTGTGGTGCTTTTATGCTGTCTGAATAAAGGACGTGTCTGCACAAGAACAATTGAAACAAATGGCACAGTCTCACCGCGTTTCTCCGTCTCCACAGCCGGCTGTCCTGATCCGGGAGAGGAGCTCGTAGTTTCTGTAGCGCTAATTCGAAAGGGCACTCCCCTGAGATTTGTATTTATTTACTTATTTTTACTATTATAGCTCTCTTAATGCATTAGCAAATGATCTCATGGAGAACTATGGGTGATCTTAGGGCAGGTGTATATTACCCAGAGCCCACAGTCTTGGAAACTTCGTGTGTACTTAGGATTTTCTAAGGAGATGCTGATCCATGATAGGCTTCTTTGTCATTGCTGTTTTTTTGGGGGGGTTGCTGTTCATTAAGTGAATTTTGGACTTGTGGGAACCTTTGTGCTTGAAAGGCAATGCAGTGGGCTAACGACCATTACTTATCCCTGAAGGAGGTCTGAACAGTGGTTCGTGTGGCCCAGCCTCCGACTGAATCACCCCCTGCTTTCTGCTAGTTCGTGCCCATTTCAGTCTCCAGGGACCAGTAAATCCCCAATTTCTTTTTCCCGTTGGCCCGTAAGAAACCAGTGAGTGTTGATTACTTGGGAACACTTAGCAGAATGCTGCAGGATGGGATGACTTCTCTAAAACCTGCTTCCTACCAGGCTGCCTCGCTGCAGGCAGTTGCTGAGAGGGAGCAGATGTTGGCTTTTGACCGCGTGCTGTGGCTTTGGAAGCAGCAAAGTCAGGGAGAAGGCACCAGAGGCTGCGAGGCAGAGGTTCACCCGTGCCCCAAGGTCCCCTTTGAGGCCACCCCAGCTTGCAGAGCTGGAGCTAAGTCCTTTTGCAGCCACACAGCCGGCTCTGAGCCAGTAGATAGAAACACCACAGTGGCCTGGGAGAAGTTGTACACCTTTGTTTAGAGGTCACTTTCTGAAAGGTACTTTAGAAAAACACCCAGGGCTGGACTCCTTGGACAGAGTGCGAGATGGGGGCAGGGTGTAAGGGGTCTGCTCCTGCAGGAGGGTCTTCCGTGGCATCCCCCTTCCCCTCTCCGTGACAAGGGTTCGCTCCCAGCTTTGCTCTTTTATGGGGTTAAGCAGAGTGATTCCACCACGTCCTGCAGCAGGATGTTGTCCTGTTATTCTCGCTGCTTTTATTTTCCTGCTTATTTTGGCGGCGAGAGTTGTTTTATCTTAACAACAGTGCCACAAAGCCATGGCCAGAAAAAAAAAATATTGCTAATTCCGGAGCTGAACCACCACATCTGTGCTCCTCTTTTATTTGCCTTGGAAGCTCCCTCCATGGCTTTAACGATGTTCCCTTCCCTTTGGTTGTGACTTTGGACATAGAGCCCTATGAAGCTTTATTTTTTATTTTTTACTGTTTGTTGTTGTTGTCGTTTTATTTTGGCAGCATCTCTAATGTAATTTTGCATTTCCAGTGGCCGCATTCCATCCTAGAAATAAAACCAGCCTGGAAGAGAAAGCAAAATCCACATGGACGTTAAGCGGGAGTGATTTAATTCCTTTCCCCTGACTTTGTTTGCTGTTGGGATGCAGTCACCTGTCGTACGTGAGTGTTAGGAGCGTCTTAAATAACCTTCTGCAGAGTGAGGGTTTGTGGCTGAGTTACTGGAGGTCTGCAGAGCCCTTCGGAAACCTGCAGTGAAAATCCCTGGAGAGGCTGAAGCGTAGGGTCCTGGCGATGCAGCGATAATGCCCCGTGTTCTCGGGGTATCTTCCAGAACTGTGTCAGCTGTGCATATAATGACGGCGTTCTCTTTTTTCCCTTCTTCCTTTCCCTCGTGAACATCCCTTCAGTTGATCTTCGGTTGTCTTTCCCCTGAGGGTTTTTCCTTTGCTGCAAACAGTAAGGGAAACTGGTGGGGCTGGGGGAGTGTGCCTTAAGTCTTGGGCTATTCCAACAGTGACCATCATTATTTAATCTGTTTTTTGCTCACCACTTTTTAGCAATGGCCAAATTGTGGACGGGCTGAATGTGAAGGTGTTGGAAATGTAAACTTGTGCATTCCCCAATGAAGCAGAGAGAAGCAGTCATTGCTGGGGCATGATTCACCTCGCTCAGAGGTAGACAGCTGCAATAGCTGAGATGAATCACGCTCCAGATGTGTTTCTTTCTCTTCGCTGGTTATAACGGAGCCCAGATTACCGTCTCCGATCTGTATGGTAGGCATCTGAAAGCATGGGAATAAATCCCATGCAGCGTCTTTGGCTGGGTATGCCTGGCCACAGCACTAGGACCTAGATTTGGAACCAAGAGATACGGATTTTCTGGAATGAAGAGTTCCTACGTTGAATTTTCTCAGAAAATACATACTATTTAGTCCTGACCTTTCTCTTGTTCATCTTCTCTCGCTGCTGCGGATGTCAGGTTCTGTCACTGTAACCCTGCCCTGAAATAGCCAGATGCCTTGCAGAATAAAAAGCAGACCTTTTAATTTTAGGCTCTGACTTTCTCTCCATGGACCCAGCACGTGTGATGGCCGGAATTCCAATTCTGCCTTCCCAACGCTGTCCTTTTATTGCAGGCTGAGCTGCTTCTGTGTTTTGGAAGGGTGAGGCTTGCTCGCCAGCTCCCTGGCAGGCGCATCCCTGCGCTGGGCTGAGGACACAGACCGGGGCTGGAGGGGAGCAGCCAAAGGCGCCTTTCTTCTCCAGTGACACCAGGAAGAGAAAGCAGAGAGCTTTCAGCCTTTTTTTTCTCTGTGTCAAGAAACTCCTTGCAAAGCCAGCTCCTGACGTCCCCTTCAGATCTGTGCTGACCACAGGCTCCGGCCCAGCCCTCTCCCCAGCTTTCCCAGCCGTGCCGCTGGCAACTGCACTCCTCCGAGCCTGGATTTTGTGCCTCAGGCTTGGAAACTCTTTGTAAAGTAGGCTAGGAGGCTCTCGAATCCCTCTGAAGTTTGGTTTCAGTGACGTTTTGGTGGCAGCTCGTGCCCAGATCTGCCTGCGTGTGAAGTGGCAGCAAAGTCTGCGTGAAATGAAGCAGAAAAAGCAGAAGTGCGGCCTCTGCGTAATAGCTCTGTCCCCGGTTCATCCTCAGTGAAAAATGGACTAAAATACCCAGTGGCATTAACGAAGGGAATGAGCGTCAGGCCAGCCTCATTTACTTTTTGATAAGACATCTGATTTTCTAGATAAGAGAATGCACTGTATCTTATCTAGCCAGATGAGCTGAATGCAGGATCACAGTGAGCTCCTGGTGGGAGGCAGCCGTGGGGGGAGAGGGAGGTGTGGAGTCTTGCAGGAAGATTTCTGTGACACAGTAAGGGAAATACTCCGTGATGTTTCACAGATCTCTGGTAAGGTCTCTTTGGGAACAGCATTTACAGGTCTGGTCATCTATATCCAAGAAAGATGTAGTCTAGATGCCTAGAAGGGCTGGCGAAACGCTGGGGAAAGGAAACCCCCGGGAAGCCGAGGCTGAAGGAGCAGAGCTGGCTTAGCCCAGGAAACCAAAGGCCTCTTGGGGCTGTGTGAATGTGGCAAGGAGGTGTCTGGAAACCTTGATGCAGAGCAACACAAGGCTCTAAGGAAGCACCAAAACAAATCGTTGCCTGGGTCGCACGTTGGGTTGTTGCATTGGAAACAGAAATCAATCTTGGTAACTTACTTTTCAGGTGCAGCTGCCCTTCTGCTACATAAGGGCCCAGGGCTGGGGCGAACTGAGGGTCCTACACAGCCTGACTTCAGCTAGCTCTGTATCAAACACGAGATGAATCCCCACAAATACATTAGATGCCTTCTGCAATAGCTTCAACACATCCTGTCCATTGCTTGACTCTTTTGTTTTCTGTCTTGTTATCCGGTGATCTTGTAAGGCTTCAATGTAGCAAGTCCTTTATGATACATGGAGGAGCCATGTTTTGTTTGCAGCTCAATTTGAATTCGAAAGGATAATTTGTCAAAATGGAGGAAGGAAGAACGTTGTTTTACCTTACTGCTGAGACAGAGAAATCTGCTGACTAGATAAATCTTGGCTTTTGAGGATGAAAGGCACCAAGCGTCAAGTTTGTCTCTCTTAGATATTGCTTTTTTACGTAAGCTGACTCTAATAATTGAAGAGCTGAAACTGCAATTGTCAGAAACCTAAGAAGCCTGATTCCTTAAAGGAAACATCAGTTCAAGGAAAACTGTAAATCAGGTCCTTTAATCTGTTGACTGAATTGCCCGTAGGGACTTCAATGCTCTTACACGGTTATGCTGAGAGCCCTGCAGCAGTGCCAAAAGGTTTACTGCAAGTTCTTACAGTGCAGGTAGTTGTTAACAGGCGTTTTTATAAGCTAAACTTACAAAAGTGCCGTTAAGAGCTTTCTAACCATTCCCAGTGCTTCTGTGCTTACATAACCGCTGTGGCGGGTTATTGTTTTTATGCTTTGTGTTGCTTGCCTAAATTGAAAGGATATCCGTGGCTGTTAAAGTGGTGCCGTGTGGAAGGGCTGTGATGGTTGCAGAGCCGAGCTCGCTCTTTGCGAGCTGAAATTCTGCTTTGGAGGCGAGCCCAAGCGCACATCGGGTGCGTCTCAGGTGGCAGAATTAACGAGCGTGCTTCAGGATGGCTCTGACAAGCCAATAAGCGTGTGGGCAAAGTCTGGATTCGCTCGGGCGGTCTGACCGTTCGGTGCAGAATTCCTGCGGCGGGTGAAACGTAAACACAATTTGTTATTCTGTTAAAAGAGAAACGACGATCACTCTGAGGAGCAGCGGGTGTCCCAGGCGTGGATGGATGATTTATCTGGTGGATGCACAAGCACCAGTGTTCACACGTGTCCTTCCTGCAAGCATTAAGGGACTTTCTATAAAACTGGGTGGCTCGTAATGAAAACGGGAGCTGGCTAGGCCGTCGCCGTGCCTCTGGCCAGCTCTGGAGTGACCGAGTTGGGTAGGTGTGGACACCGGGCGGAGGACACCGCTCTGGTGGCTGCCTTCGGCCTGCCGCAGGCCAGCAGGGTGCCGCCGTGCCCCCTGCTCTGCCGGCAGCTTGAAGATGTCAAAAGCAAGGGGGGTCAGTGCATCACCAGCACTAGGTGAATACTAAACTTCATTAAAAATAAAAAAGTAGTTCTAAATAGATTTGAAAGCTTTGCCTGATTTTGTATGAAAAGCCTCCAGGGCCTCAAGTGGTGATTGTACCCCCTCCCTGAGCCCACTTGCACTGCAGCTAAAACTCCTTTGCAGGACACCGTTGATCTGGTTTGGGGCTGACCTGTACCTGAAAGCCACCTACTGTGATAACAGGGGCCCATGTTCGTAGCTGCGGCTCCGGCGTTGCTTTTTGTATGTGTAGGGCCAGGACCCGAGAGTCACCGAGCGTCTGCACACGTGCTCGCTTGTGTGGCATGGTCGGGAGCAGTGCGGTGCTCTGAGGGGCGATTATATCTGATTAATATCTCGTTATTCCTTCATGTGACGGCAAAATTGTTGTGGATCAGAATGGAGGAAAAGTTTTTCATGGGCTGAGCGCTTCTCTTCTGTGCTGCTGCTTCTATGCATGTGCATGCTTCGGGGAACCGAGCCTGTATTGACTGTTGGTTTTCTCTTTCCACAGCTGATCAGTGGTGGTTCTACTGTACGTGCTGAGGCAGTATGGGATCACGTCACCATGGCCAACCGGGAGTTGGCATTTAAAGCAGGAGACGTTATCAAGGTTCTTGATGCTTCCAACAAGGACTGGTGGTGGGGTCAGATTGATGATGAAGAAGGATGGTTTCCCGCCAGTTTTGTAAGGGTGAATAACTCTTTTTCTTACTGCTTCGGTGATTTGCTGCCGTTGTTGCTTGAAATGGTCGATGATCCGAACTGCTTTTTGTCTGTGTTACCGTTGATGCTTGTTTTCCATGTCTGTGTTTTCTGTGTGAAAAACGGGGAGCAAAGGTTTGGAAGAAGAAGAGAGGTTGGGGTAGAGGGAGGCTTGAGTAAGTGTTGGCTCTTCTTTATGCTGTTGGGATGAGGAACGCCTTTGCTTGTGTGTCTGAACATGCTGTAGCCTCTTTCCTGAAGCATTTTTCTTCTTGGCAAACCAGTTAAGTGTTGTGCAGGCTGTCAGGAGGTGGTTTTGGGGGGCTATGGGCGACCCGCATTGAGGAGAGCTTGCAGGGAGGTGTCAGCCCCCCCCTTTCCACAGGCAGTGCCGTGTTCTGATTCCTCGGCAGTTTTGAATGTAAAACTTCTTTGCTAATTAGTCTGTGACCAATTCTGGTTATTCTTTTAAGGGGGCAGGGAGTAATTTGGCGACCTGGCCTTTCCCGAATAAGGATTCAAGTGCTTAATTTTTTATTTTACTTTTTTACTCAGCATGTCTTAAGAAAGCAAAAGCACAAGAAGATGCCCTTTTTGGTATTGTCAGCTCCCACAACATTATTAGGGCTCTCTCAAGCTTCCCTGGGGAGTCAAGACATCACCACGGACCTTTTGCACCCCCTTTTCCTCTCCCTTTTACAGAGGGTTCAATAGGGATTTAATTCCTTTAGGAGCTTAGGGGATATGGTTCAAAAATGAAGATTTCTTTTGCCTTGTGAAATTGTCTGAAAGGTGAATCTTTGCTTTGAGCCTCCTGGGCAATTTGACAAGCTCCACTGAGGGGAAGACTTTTCTCTGAAACACACAAGGAAGACGATGCCGCATCTAAAAGAGACACCGAGTTTCCTTTGGTTCTCTGCCCGTCTTACCCTCCCTCTGAATCCTTCCTCTTTTGGGCAATCCTGCATCATCAAGATCCCTGTCTGATTATACCTCATCATCTGGGAAACAGCCATAAGGTTTAGGAAAATGGAGTTTAAAATCTATGACCTGGTGTTTCCGAGTGATGTATAATGACCGCTGATGAAGGAACGCAGATCTTTGCTTGCTTCTGCGTTCTTCCGATCCCCAGTGCACAATTTTGTTTTCACCACCAAAAAACAAAGCTGCTTGTTATGTTCTCCTGTCCCTCCTACGTCTGGCCAGCGCTGAGAGCAGCAAGAGGTGAGGGATTCAAACTGGAGCCTGGGCTCCCTGAATGAGAGAGCTTTGCACAACCCCCAGAATAACAAATAGTCTTCAGTGTTTTGTTGAACAGGACACTGCGAGTCTGACCCTGCACCCAGTGGAGATAATGAGCTTGGTAAATGGATTTGTGTGAGGTGTGATCGAGACGATAATCTCATTGGGGAAAATATTCTCATGGGTGTTGCAAGCACATCTCATCCGTGTTCCTCGCTGGAAAAGCTGCCTTAGAAAAATCTGTCTGATTCTTTTTGCTTGATTTGGAGACTGAAGTATTCTGGGCCTGTTTAACTTTTTAGAGCATTTGCCAGGGCTGTTTTGTTTCCGATTCAAGGGAAAGGATTTAATATCCATTTTTGTGCAGTGTCGTAAGGGTACCGCTCATGGTAGATTTAATAACAGCCTTGTTTCGCACTGCACAGCTTTCTTTAAAAAAAATAAATTTAAATTACAAAACAACAACTACACAAACAAATACATTTACTCTAAGGCCCAAACCCATGGATCACATCATGGCTGAACTTTCCAGCTCTCCCTGCACTGGGAGGGTGATTTTGGAAGCTGGTAAAAACAAAGGAGGGGAGTCAATGAATCTGAGACTGTGGTACGCAGAGAAAAATGTCTGAAAAACATCCTGGAATGAACCATGGTGCTTAGGATCACGATGGCCTTTCCAGGCAGGTTTCTTGCCCATTTTGTCTAACGTCACGACCCCACAGCTTGGCTTCACTCCAACACAATCAGCCCGTCCATCACGCAGTTATTCCATCCGTGAGGCTCTGGCTCCGCGCGGGCTGAGCCCAGACACCTGCCCCGGGACCGAGGGATGTGCTCCCCGGGGGGGAAGCTGCCTGTTGTCACAAATGGTAATTAATATTTAAAAATAAGCACCAGGCATTTCAAAAAAATACGCAAGCGGAGTTCTGGCACAGTTTGTTCGCAGCTTTGCAGGGGAGGCTGGAGGGGAAAATTTGTCACTGGGGTTTGCAGAGCAGAGCTGCCTTCTCCACTTGCTGGCTGTCCTGTGCTGAGAAAACGACTGCGTTTGGGCTGTCATGTTCTCTCCTCCGCTGGCGGAGGTCGCTTGCTTGCCTCTTCATTTCTATTCTTGCATGTTCCTTCCCCCCCACCCCTCCCCTTCCACTTCACTTACAGAGAGAGATGTGAGCCAGATGCCTGCAAAGCCGTGGGGTCTTCAGGGAAGGTACCCGTAACCCCCCTTCTGCTTGCAGGACCAGGTTTATGCTCCTGCAGGGTCCTGCCAAGGACTTTTTAACCTGAAATATTTTCACTTTGCTTTCCCCTCTTATTTTTTTCCCCTGTATTTCTTATTGAAGTGATCATAATGAGGAGGCTGCATTTTCTGTTGTACTTTGAGCTCTGCTTTTTTGACATGGTAACAGAAAACTGCCCGATTGAGGCTGGGTGGCTCTAGGTTTACTTGCATAAGAAAAATATTTGCTTTCCTTTCTATCTCTATTTCATTTATGCAAGAGCAGGAGGAAAAGGGAGCAGCACGTTGCATAGCAGAGGATCAAATGCAGCTAGGGTAAGGGATGACAGGGCAGACCAGACAGGTACAAAACCAGGCAGGATTAATTCAGGGTGTTTCCGACTACAGGTCACTCGTAGGTAAGAACACGGGGTACAGCAGATCACTGCAAAGCCAGATTCCTCTAAAAGTCACTTGGATGACTTCTGCTTACAAAACCGGGCTGGAAAGCCTCGTTTGCAACGAGATGTCTGACGCTTCTTGCTCTCCAGCCAGATCACATGAAAATCTTTGGCACAGGAATTGGCACTCACAAAATCTCAGAGCAGGCAAAATTCACATTTGCATGTGCAGAGGAAAACAGAAACCTGCTGATTCCCTTGGCTTCTTGGGGGCTCAAACAAATGCTGCATGTGAATCGCCTGCACCCAAGGAATTGCTGTCTCTGTGCGTGCGGCCTGCAGTTATCCTCTGAGTAGCTGGAGCCTTGGCCAGGAGAAAGGAGGAGAGAGGGAAGCCGTAAAGCTTTGGGAGCACAGGAGCTCTCAAGGAGAAACGGGATGATAAAGCAATGCTTTTCTGGAAAGAGAAAAAGCAAAACATAGGAGGAGTAATGTGTGGAGCTCAGTAAGCAATGGTGAATGTCCTGAATGTCCTGGCTGCTTTCAGGGGGCCGAGAGGCAGTGGGAAGTTTCTACAGGATTTCATGTGCTTGTAGCAGTGATGTTACTTGTTGCTCTTCTTTTGGGATGGTGCACCCTTGGGCTGTCTTCACGTGATGTGGGGCAGACGTGGTTTTGCATACCGCTACATCCACGTGTAAGCTCAAAAAATAGGCTTAGGATTTATGGAGAGGAACTCACAGCGCAGAGTAATACCCCAGTACTGCAACGGGATCGATCGGTTGCTGTACCTCAAGGTCTCCTTCAGAAAACAAAGTTTGAAAACAAAGCTGTGGTTGCAGAACCCGACATCATGTCTCCGAAATGGCTGGGGTGAGACTCGAACCCTTCAGACACATGAAACGAGAGGGCATCCTGTTTGGGCCCTGACACATTTCCACTGCCAATAAAACCTAAAACTGGAACCTTACTGATCCTAACTGCTGTGAAATCTTTCCCTGGAGACAGACACAGCAGAATGCACCTATCCCGGACAGAGAAGGGGATTTATTTTGCCATAAAGCTCCCCTTCATCTCTTCGGATACCAGGAGGCAGACTGAGTTTCCAGAATATATTTCCTCGCTCTTCAACAGTGGTGACTCTTCCCCATATTTACCAAGCTAAGCTAAAGAGCAGATGTGGGGTTGGGGAGATGTTACTGCAGCTTCTCTGCAGCAAGGCTCCATGTTTGCGCTCACCATTGCTTAGGTTTCCCTAAGTGTTGTGATTTAAGATTGATCTTCCTGCTGTAGAGCTGCCTTTGACCCGCTTCATTTTGTACCGCTCGAGGAGAAGTGCCGGATAAATCGGTGTCAGCTTTTCAGGCGCTTTTTGGGACGCTCTACACCCAAGTCTTCTTCGTTTGGCTTTCGTTCGTAGGGGCCGTGCCCGCTTTGCAGCCCGCTGCAGTCGTTGCGTGAGCATTTCCTTAGCAAGTGGCACCCGGGTGAGGTTGCCCAGGGAGAAGAGGATGGCGCCGAAGCGGCGTTCACCTGTTGCACAAATCACACCGATGTGCTGCAGTGTCTGCTGCAGAGTCAGTGCCTCGCAAAGGAGCTTTGATCCTCCTGTGGCAAATCCAGCACAAAAATAGCTCCTGGTAGAGGTACCACGCACAGCGCGAGCAGCGCTCCGCAGCGACAGGATGCGCTGCAGACAGATTGCATGTTTTTTTTCTTTTTTCTATAAAGTCAAGCAGCATTTTAGCATCCAAACACTGCCTGTGCTAATTGCAGCTGCCATCAGCATGGCAACGAACGCCACTCAGACGGCTCAGCATCTGTCGGGTCCCCGGCGGTTCGCAGGCAGGCACCAGGGCCCTTCCTCACACAAGCTATTTTCCAGGGGCGCGGAGCCCGAAGCTGTCCGTGTAGAGTCTTTTGCTTTTTCCTTTTCCAGAAATGAGTGAAGGATTATTGCTTCCCTTTGCGTAAAGAGAACTTCTGAGGCTGGCAATGGAGAGTTTTAGGGGGAAGGGGAAGAGCTGGACTGGATTTGCTGAAGCTGGAGAGCTGCAGGAGGGAAAGAGAAGGTGCCAAAGAGCTCTGAGCTGCAGGGAGGCAAAGGGCAGCGAGGCTAGAGCCAGCCTGCAGAGGAAGACCAGCAGCAGCACCACAGGAGGAAAAAGAACTCTGGCTTCAGCTGCCTTTCCTTCTGGTGCCAAGAGTCCTATTCCTCGTCCTGGGAGGGATGCAGGGAGAAGGCTGCTTTTCCCTAACGGCCCGGAGAGGCTGTGCCCCGACCGCAGGTTGATGTTCACCGCTGTTTGACCTGTGCAAGGCTCTGCACCGCGACTTCGCTTCGTTATAAACGAGCAAGTGAAATTGCTAATTGCTAATCCAGTGTAGAGCCCAACAGAGCAGCACGCGGGGCTGAAAACAAGGGCACAGCACCAGCTCACAGCACCAGCTCATGGAGAGAGGGCAAAGCACAGCAGCTCTGCTGAGCCAGGGCGGCATGGCAAGGTGGGTGAGGTAGTCCTTGTTTCTGTGGGGTCGCTGCAGTCTCATGCAGTCCCTTCCAGCTGTAGGATCTACAACACCGTAACGCCACCAGTCAGTACCAGGCCGTGCTTAAGGCTGGGCTGTGTGCGCGGGTATTTGTTGTGGAAGTCACTGGTGAGCGGAGATGCCGTGGATTGGTAAGAGCTCTCTGGAAGGATCTGCCTGTGTCGTTAATCTGCCACGTTATTTAATTGTGAGCTAGAATCCAGGATGGCACATTATCTGCTAGTTCTGTCCTTGTGACTCTCCAGCGGAAGGAGATTAATAATCCAGATGGCTGCTAAAATGTTTGTTTTATCATGCTGTCTGATTATTACGAGACTATCAGCCCTCGGTGCCTATTCAAGTGAAATGTCCTCTCCGTACAGTGGGTGCGTGCCGCGGTCTAAATGTAAGGTAATTACGGGTCAGCTAATGTGGGAGCGGTGCCGTTTGGTGATTTTCTGCACCATTTAGGTATAGCTGCAAATTGATAAATCGCCTTCCGACAGATTTTATACAAATCACATGTAACATTAACCAGCACAACGAAGTGATCGGCTCTCCCCGTCTCCTGGAACTGTGTCCGTAGGCAAACGGGGCTTTTTTTCTGTGACTATTTTACTTTTATCTGCCTCTGCCAATTGCTCCTGGTGATGACTTCCTAATCAGGCTTGAGTTTTCAATTGGGGACTGTGAGCCTCGTGATAAGCCTGTTCTTCCCCACACTTCGGGTGGCCTTTCCGTGTGAAATGCCACTTAGGACTGGCATTATGCAACTTGATTTTTTTTTCCCTGCACTTTTTGTTGGTTCCTTTTAATTAATTCTCCATACGGGGAGTTGGAAATGGTTCTCTTGGCAGCGCTCTTTTTTTTTTTTTTCCACGTTGAACCTTTCAGCAGTGCGGGGGAGGCCTGCACGGCGCTGTATTATTTCAGAGACTGTGCTTTTTTGCATTGCAGAGGTGTTAAAAGAGGCACCGAAGGCTGATTTGTTATTGTGGGGTTGTTGATGCTTGCTCAACAGCTGTTATTTTCACTATTTTCCCCCTAAAAAATAGGTGCTGTTGAAAGCAGTAATCCGGGCTGGTATCCCCCTGCTCCAAGCCACTGCCCTGAGTTGCTGAGGAGGGGAGGACAGGAGCCTGGAGAGGCTTCCTGAGACCCAAGCGAGGTGACAGGCTGCTGGGGAGCCAAATCCCCATCTCCTCTCCGTGGGAAGGGGGCAGCCACCCCTCTGGAGCAGGGAGGAGTGAGCAGATGAGGTGAGACCGAGGGAAAACTGGAGTTCCTTTGATAAAGCAGACACATTTTCACTGGGAGGCGGGTAAATCTGCACCTTGGTGTCCAGTGCACGTTGGAAAATAGCTGGGGAAGAGGAGAGGTCCATTAGTGGCATCTCAGCTGCTGCTCGCAGCCGAGGAGGCTCAGGCGTTTCGGGAGGAGAGCTGCGTGTGGCTACATCCCAGCCAACAACCCCCTGCCTGCCGGCGACTGTGTGCTGGGCTAGAATAGGAACCTGAGCAGTATGGTCTAGATCGACTCAGTATGACCTTTACTGAGTTACCGGGAGAAAATAGTGTCACCCCCAGTTTGCCTCCTGCCCCTTGCTGTCGCCCGCAGCGCGGCAGCGAGGGGGTTGAACCAGCAGGTCGGTGAAGCAGAGAGGATCTGGCCCCTGGGGTTTTTTTGAGGGGGTCAGCTTTGCCCAAACACAGCTCAGCTACTCCTTGATGCAAGCACGAGAGGATGTGGGAGCTGCCTAAACCCCAAAGCTGAAGGTGTAAAAGCAGCCAAAGGTCCCTCTGCCAAGCAGTTGCTCGTGGATGAGCGTGGCGAGCCCACGGTGATGCATTTAAGTCCCTGCTTCAAACTAGGCGAAAGCTTCCCTATGCCTCCCCTTCGTAACGTCTACAAACCTCAAGAATATTCCCGAGATGTCGCAGGTAAGGGAGCTTGTCCCCATGTAGAGATGAGGAAAGCCTCAGCCGATAGAAGCGCTTGGCCCGAGGTCAGAGCAGAGCTGGGAATGTGCCTCGTCTGCTGTGAGTCACGCTCCAAGCTCCGCATAATCCCCTGCAAGGATTCTTGCTTGAGCTGGGGAGAACTCGAGAGGTTAAGACAAAAAGCCGGAGTGTTTGAGAGCGCGGTGGGATTAGTCCTTTCTGCAGCTGGGGCCGGAAGGCACGTTGGGCTTCCTCCCGGCCCAGTAAAGTTGTTTCGTTTGTTGTTAGTCCAAAACAAGAGTCATCTAGACTGCAGCTGTATTGTTTTTTTCCTTTTGGGAACACAAATCCTAGCAGGAAAGAGCAAAAAATTTCATTAGGAAAAAAGCAGGGCCCCTGAGATCCCCAGATGTGGAAGCGGGGAGTGCTCCTACAAGACCCAACCGGCGTACCAAATCCCAGCTTTCACCAATCATCCAAGTTAGCGAGCTCGCTGTTTGCCTTAGAGATTCAAAACCTGTAGGATTCATGCTTCTGAGCTTTTTTCCCCTTTTACAAAGATTTTTTTTTTGGGGGGGACACCCTGGGTGCCTCCGCGCCCGGTGCCGTGGTGCTCCCCGTCCCCTGGGGCACATCCAGACACGGATGGCACATCCAGACATAGGAAAACCAGGGCTGAGAGCTGCACGCGCTGTGCCGTGCTTCTGCCCCGGCACACGAGACATCGACCGGCTGGGCTGTCCTGGGGCAAGGTGCGAAGGCTGCGGGTTGCTGGAAGGCTGTCCCGGGGGCAGGAGGTCCCAGGTGGACAGAGCAGGCAGGACGTGGACCCTGCTCACCGCTGGCCAAGAGGGCATCTTGGCACCGAAACGGCTGCCACGGTCCCCGCGTCAAGTCCCTGATAGCTCCTGGGCACGGCACAACCGCGACCGGGGTGAACAGTCAGGCTTTTTATGGCTTTTTTTTTTCCCCTAATTTGATGGCATCATTAACATTCTGCTAGAGATGTGTTTTCTGCAAACACCTCGGCTTCTTGGCCTGTGCAGCTCGCTGTAGGAAGACAAAATGTGGGAGCTGTAATAAGGGGAGCTGTGGCTCAGCGAAACACAATAATTGGCTAGGAAAAGAGGGAAGGAGCGTGGGAAGGGCCAGGGGTTTTTTCACCTCACTGATTTGCAGGAACACGGCCTGCACCACAAGAAAGGTGTTCAAAATGGGAATTAAGCTGAAAAATGGGAAATTCCTAAAAACCGCTAACAGTGAAAAGAGGAAGAAAAGATCAGGCTGACTCTGCAGCTCGTTTTCCTTGTGCCTGTCCGTGGGATGGTTCCGCTGTTTACAGGTGGATGTATTTTTGTGTTTCAAGGTCTCTGGTATTTTGGTCTTTAAATGCCAAGAAGAAAACTTGCTTCGTTTATGTAACAACGGAGATGATGTTTGTAAGACAGCACTATTTCTGTGTTTTCGCCTTTACGTAACGTTCATTTACAAACCGTGCCGAGCCCAGTTTGAGTTTGTAAGAGTCACTTTAAGCAGGTTTTATTTGGGGGAAAAGATAACAAAGGGAAGCGTTTGATCCATATGCTACGCTCAATGACAGAGACTAGGAGTCGGCGCTAGCTTTTTTACAGGTTCAATGTATGTTTCTATTTGGTGATGGAAAGTCAGTGTGCTGAAAAGGCAGAGAGTCAGCAATTCACTGCCATTGGAAGTGCCCAGGGCTGTGCTTGGCACCCAGTCCAAACCTGCCCGCAGACCCCCACGCGCTCGGAGGTTTGTTCTGCCAAGGAATGGCCCCGTCTGACCTCAGCGCAGGTTAGGGTCGTGCTCTCAGGATGCTGAGACAGGGCGTTTGCCTGAGCGAGAACGGCTCTTCATGTGAAATGATGGGGAAAGCTGCTGTGAAATGAAAATCAATGCTCATTCACAAATCCTGGCCTGGGAAGGTTGCAGAAACCTCAGTGCCGCAACCCAGTTAGCCCGAGCCGATGTTCAGATTCGTTCAGATTTCTGCCCCAGACATACCTCGTCCTTCATAAATCAGTCATCCGGAAAGGTCCTATCCCTCCTCCCAGAGGCTTCTTCCCGACAGAGCAGCCCCCGGCCGATGCTGCGTGAGGATGGGGAAGGCAGTGCTTTGTGCCGGTGACTGCAGTTCCCATAGCTTGGTGTGCTGCGCTCAGGAACACGTCCTGGTTCAGCATCCAGCAGTCCGGGTGCTGCTTTGTATAACAGAATCATGGTAGAAGCTTAGAATATCGGATCATTGTACGATTACCGTGACCCAGCCTGTCTTCGCTCGCTGGCTTCCTGACGGATTTACGATTAAGCTTGTTGCTTTCCCCTCTCCTCCTCGCAGCTCTGGGTGAATCAAGAAGATGGCGTGGAGGAGGGAACCAGCGATGTGCAGAATGGCCACTTGGATCCAAACGCCGACTGCCTCTGCATCGGCCGGACCGTCCAAAACCGAGACCAGATGAGAGCCAACGTCATCAACGAGATCATGAACACGGAGCGCCACTACATCAAGCACCTCAAGGACATCTGCGAGGTACGTGGGGACACCGTGATGGGCTGTTGAGAGCTGAGGACTGAGTTTGTCCTGGGGAGACGGGGGAAGAGGTGCAGTGTGTTTATTGGTAGTGTGTGTAACTGAGGAGCAGCATCCGTCAATAAGTATTGATACTTCTGAGTATTTTCTACTGGACCTGCTAATTAGCTTTAGGTCGTATTAACCAACAATACAATTTTCTGACCTTTTTTTTCTGTACCACTTTGACTGAAAAATTATGAGGTTGAGATCTTCCAAGCATTTCTCTTAATTAAAACCCATCGCTGTCTACTTTTGAACTTGTGGCTAAGGAAATTAGGCTGTAATTAAACCAATCAGCCATTCCACCTGCGTCTTCCACGTTGGGTTCACAACTTCCCCTTGCCCAGGATGGCTTCCATTTGCCTTCTCTTCCAGTGAGCAGAATGTTTGCACCGTGGGAAACGTGGTACAAGGCATTTGCACATGCAAATGCACGTTGATGGCTGCCCCCTCACGTCCTCCCCTTGGTTCTTCCTCATTACGTACAATTAACTCCCCCAGCTCCTGATTGTCCTGCAGCCTCGGAGCCCCGAGCTGTGCCTGAGGTGCGCGGGGTGTTTGGGAAGGGGACCCCACAGCTCTGCCGGAGTGTGCTGGGGGATGGCTTGGGCGCTGTGCATCCTTCGTACGGAGAGACAGAAGTTGGTTAGCACTAAAATCAAGGTCTGGGGCTTTCAGCTCATCCCTCGCGGTGTTTAGGGGTCTGTGAGCCTGGGCTCAGCCTTCCGACATGCTGAAGCCCTTTGTGAATGCTGCTTAGAAAATGTCTTCATCCTCCCTTCATGCTTGCCACTTTCCTATTGACAGGGCAAAGCAGCCATCCAAAAAAGCCTCCGTGATGCTGTTCAAATATGGAAGAATCTTGGGATTTCAATCTGGAAACAAACGAGCTTAATTTCAGCGTGCTATTTCAGTCAGAGGGCTGTGCCCTGAAGAAGGGAAGAGCTGCAGGAACTTTGCCACGTGGTGTTTCTTTTCCTGCATTTGCACTTTTCTGTTGAATGACAAAATAAATCTGAACTTGCATTTGCCAGTCATGTCACCGGGCTGCTGCTAAATCAGCTTCTCCAGAGGTGCAGATAGGTACAGTTTCAGTGATATTGGCAGAGTAACACTGATTTACAGCACCTAACGATATGCCCAATATGTGGGAGAGATCTGTGGGATACAAAACGGTATTGAGGGATAAATCTTACCGCCAGGTAGAGCATCAGGAAATGATTCAGCTGCCACGCTTAAAAAAGGAGGAGGACCCAAATGGGCATTCTCCTCCGCAGGAAGATGGGCTGTCCCTTGCTGGAGAGAGGCTCGTTTTGCTCAGTTTTCCTCGGAGCAATCCGTGAGCCTCGAGAAGGCTCGGGGACAGCTCAGCACGCCGGCATTTCGGCACAGCTTGGTGTGCCTGCTCCTGTTTGTGCACAAGAGGGGGACTGGAGACAGAGGGTCCCGGCTGGCACAAGCTGCTCCCAGTGCTCCAGGAGGTGTGGATGGGGGGTGAGGGCTGAGCCTGATTCAGAGCTGGGTTCAGCAGCGCAGTTTTGCTCTTGTTGCTGAGTTTCAGTGGCGTTAGGACTTGTTATTCATTGTGGCACCTTAAGATGCGGGGTCGTTGTCGGAGGACCGGAGCCCCTGTGAGGTAATGAAGAGCCCTCTGATGGCTCTGTTGCAGGACGTGTACCCGGTACCTGCTGTTACATTCTCACACACCGTGTTATTATTTATAATACCCATGGCACCAGCCCTGCCGAGCCAGGAGCTCCCAAGCTATCCAGCACCAGAGTGAAAATTACCTGCGCGATGCAGCCGGCTGGGAGGCTGGGGGAATGCCCCCGCTCAGCGAAGCCGCACAGCACCAACAGCTGCTGCCGTGCCCTTGGCTGAGTGCGCAGGGCTGGCTGCCGCTCGGTGGGTCGGGTTTGCGAAGATTTTTATTAGGGGCAAAATGCTGAGCGTTCCCCGGACTGCGGCATCAGGAGCTGACGGATCGTTATTCTGAAATATCACCACGGGGAAAAGGAAGAAAAAGGAATTCAGCCTTAGGGAAGCATCCAGCGCTAGGAAATTCAGGCTTGGCAGTTAGAGGTTAGAAAAATAATCGGCTGCTGAAAGCTAGGCTTTCGTTACGGTGAGAGCAGCCAGCCTTACCGGCACCGCGCTGCTCACCACCTCTCCAGGAAAGCGCCACAGGGATGCGTGGCCATGCCCAGGCGTGGAAATACAACCGCTGCCCCGGGCTTTGGTCCTGGGGGCACTGGGTCTGTCTGTAGCGTGGGGTGATGCCGGCGGAGCAGCGAGGTGCCCGGACAGCGCAGGCAGCTCGCTGAAGCCCCAGAAGGTGCTGTGAGCGTGTGGGGAGCGGGACGAAGCAGGGGGCTGCGCTCTGGGGAGCAGCAGATTGGGACCAGGACGTGGATTAGGAGGTGAGGCTTAATTTAAGGGGTGGGAACAGAGAAGCAGCTGGGAGATCAAAGGAAACCTCTGTACTGGGAGTAATTTGGGGGTGGGAGGGGAGAAAGGGCAGCCAACTTCCATTGCTGTGTTTTCGCTCTTTTCCAACTAATTTCACTTTGAATTTATTTTCTAAGAACGTTGTCTGGATTCCACCTGAGCTTTGCTCTGGTGCCAGGACAGCTCTGAATGCTGAGGAGCAAACATCCTCCCTGCACCTTAGCTGCTCGGACTGAATCTGTTGTGCAGAGCTGTTGGGACAAGTTTTCCTGCGCTCCGGTGGCGTTTGCTAGGCTCATCCCTGGGGATGTGCTCCGTGCACGATTTGTTTGTTTCGGGGTTGAACCAGCTTGTGTTCCTGATGGACTTCATTACGCATTTTAGGTGGGTCCCAGGGCAATCACAGTCTGCACCCAAAAAATTAGTGGTGCTGGTGGGGAACAGGAGAGGAGCAGGGCTGATGCACGGCTCTGTGCCTGATGTTCAGTCCTTGCTGTTGTGCTGTGCTTTAGAGCCCAGTCGTGGCTCTGGTTTGCTTTTTAAAATTCAAACAGCCTCGACTTTGTTCTTGGGCTTACTCCTGGTGTGTGTGGATTGGCACGGCGCTTGCCTGGGTGCTGTGAGCACTGCTCAGGAGACCAGGATTTTGACAGCCCAAATGGTTCTGGTCCAAACCGGAGGGTGGTCTACAGGACAGGGACCCAGCGTGGCTCAGAGATGGAAGGAAACAGGAATATCACCACCACTGCCTTTTAACTTAGAGCCTGCGGCAGGTCTCATCGCCTCATGCTGAGAGCATTCTTGCTGAGAGCATTTCACGGGGCTCTCAGCAGGACGAGAAGGATGGATGGAAGGACTGGCCACCTCTCCTGGCTGGCTCTAAACCCGTTCCGGGGTGGAGAAAACTTAGCACTTAGCCTCCTGCAGATACTTTCCAACTTTGGCCTGTACCTCAGGGACTACATGGAAATGTACTTTAACGGGAGATGGTCTGACAGCTATTTTTAGGTATTCATTGAACAAAACACTCTCCAACATCTGCTCATCGGTCAGCTATCCCTTCTCTGAGCAAACCTGATGGGATGAGCAGGAGGAAGATGACGTTGTTTTATGTAACAGAAGTAAATTTACTGGAAAAAATATGCAGCAGCCTTCTGGCTGGCGCTTGCTGCATGTTATCTGTACATCTGCAGTCCCCCCTTTGCTGGAAACCAAACATCAAAATGCACAAACTGGAGAGAGGAGGAGGCTTGGGAATTCCACGCGTTCAGTAACTCTCCCTGTGGTTTTATAGGTGCCCGTGCAGAAATGTGCTGCTTCAGCTTCTCAGAAGCACGTGATTCAGGCAAAGTGATGAACCAGCACACCGAGGACGGGGAATATTCACGACGGTAGCTGCAGCCAACAGCAACCCCAGGGCTGGAAGTTGTTCACATAAATCGTCCGCGGACTGATTTCGCAGAGCAGTGCGTGTGCGAGGGGAGCCTGGCTCGCGGGCAGCCCGCAGCGGGGCAGAGGGCCCAGCACAGCTGCCTCGCGGCAGTCACTCGGCACTCAAAAAGAAGAGCCTGGCCTTGTGGGCAGGTCCACGCCTTTTATTTGGTTATTTATTTTGTAGTTGTTCTGAGACAAGCAGGTAAATGTGAAAAGCAATATGGAAAATAGTCCGCGTTATTCCGTGATAGTTTGTATTTTTATTTGCCCTTCAACTGTCCTACAGCCTGGGAACCAGCCTGTTCCCATTCCTCCTGGCCTTAAAAACGAGAGAGGGAAACCCAGAGAAGTGAGTCATCGAGGAGCTCTTGGAAGGAGAGACCTAGATCTGGTAAACGTGGAAGGTATTCCAGAACCCAAGCTTCCCAGCTGAAAAAGCAGGCACCTTCGGGGTGATGGCATCCTTCTAGCTAAGCTGGACATCGCAGAGGCTGGTTCTGTGCCAGGTCGGCCAAAGTTGCATTTATCATTCATCCGTTTGAAGTTCTCCCTCCCAGGAACCACATGGTGAGGCTGAAGGACAGCTTATTATAGCGTCCCAATGGCTCGCATTGTGGGCCAGCAGCTGCGTGTCACCAGCTGGCGGCTCGTCTGTGTGACTAAGCATCTAGAGCTCCCAAATATAGCCGTTCAACTGGAGCTGTTGGCAGTTTTCCCTTCCTTTTTTTTTTCCTCTCCCTATATCATAAAGGCAAAGTCATCTCCTGATGACCCCCATATTATTCTGTTTTCAGTCAAGAGGCCGCGG
This sequence comes from Nettapus auritus, assembly GCA_011076525.1. Lineage (NCBI taxonomy): Eukaryota > Metazoa > Chordata > Aves > Anseriformes > Anatidae > Nettapus > Nettapus auritus. Next base: position 15,735,423 of record CM021768.1, read on the forward strand.
TCCGGAAAAGGCCAGCACAGCGTTTGATATTTAGCCTTGCAAAGTTTCTGGTCTAAATCGTCCAGACAGGCGAGGCACGGGGAGGAGAAGTGATTTGCTCAGTGTCACACAGATCAGTGGCAGGGTCAGCAATTCAGCCCGGGCATCCCGAACCTCCGTGTGACACCCCATCCCCTCACCACGTGTATTTCAGGCAGGCGTGTCTGAAGTCTTCATGATTCAGCCGTAACCAGGACGGTGAGTTCATGGACGAGGCGGGGTCAGCAAAACAGGAACGCAGGCAGAGCTTGGGGTGTTAGGGTTTTTTTTGCCATAATATTGATCTGCCACGTCTTTTTAGGTCAGGAGGTCTTTGGAGCAGCGCTTCCTTGCTGATTTGTTTGTGTGATGTCCAGGTGAACTTGGGCTCAGCACCACTGGGTACCACGGGCAGATGAAGAATAAACAAGAGGGACGTTTTTGTTATTGCGCTGGGTCAGGATGTAGGAGACCTGAACTGCTGCCAGCTCTGTTGCAGATTCATTCTGTGATTTTGGAGGGTTTCTGTGAGCTCTCTCCATGCCAGTTCTTCCTCTCTCTCCATTTATCTTTCATGTCTGTAGACTCGGTGAGCGAGCCTGATGTTTGTACAAAGCAGGACACAAAGCCTGTTCCCACTTAAACAAGAAGAGATGATAGCTGAGAAAACAGGGCATCATTTTCACGTTTTTAGCTGTTTGGAGTAGTGTATTTGGGGTAATCTCATGAAGGAGAGAGGAAACAAAAATGAAAGCGATGCTGCTTTCCTCTAGATGGCATTGATCAGTAGCTGATGCTGCTCCCCCAGCCTCCTGCATTGCTTTTGGGGTTCCCTGCCGTGAGGCTGGCAGGACCGCAGCCCTCTTGCTTCTGTCTCAGGCTGGGGAAGCTGGATGGTGTGGGACAAACCGTGCTGCCTCCCAGGTCAGGGAAAGCTGCAAGTGTTTCCCTTCAGCATGTCACTGGGTGCTGAAACAACTCGGGACGGGTACACCGCTCTCTTCCAAGAGCAAGGGCATGCAGCCACATATTAGTTAAGTATTTCTCAGCGTGGTAGGCAGCCTCCTTATCCTGACCGCTGTGGCTAAAAAGAGAAACCAGAGCAGGCAGGGGACCAAACAGCCCCTCACAGCTTTCTCAGTAATGCCACGTGCCACTGCAGACGATGGGAAAACAGCGATGTTCCTAGGAGCTGCCCATGATACTGGGTAGTGCAGGGCAGGGAAGGAACTTGCACCTCTCTGAGCCGTCAGCCAAATTCTGCTGCTCTCTGCAGCACAAGCAGGGACAGAGCAGTTTCAGGCTGTACTGCCTGAGATCTCTGGGGAACTTTCCCTCTGCAAAATTGATTCATGCAGAATGCTGAAGGACACCGAGGCGCTGTTCCCCCTCTGTGCTTCTGGACACACGCTGTCTCCGGCATTGCCTGGTGTAGGCTGTGAAGCCTGGTACATGCTGGGTCTGGTGTGTCCTGAGCGAGGGTAGCGCTGTGGTTTGCTGCAGGCTGCAGTGGGAGCAGTGGTTGCAAGTGCCAAATATTGGAAATGAAATATTGTCTGTCAAAAATGGACTTGGAAATGGTTTTGGAAATGTGTTTTTCCTATTGCATGCTTACTTGTACAGAGCAATTGATGGAGACTGTCATGCTTTAAAAGTGGATTTTGTTTTCAGAGACATTTTCTGGTTCTGTTTTCACTTGCTCCATCCTCAAGAAAAATCTGGGAGCAGCTTCAGTAAAAACTTTGGGGTTATTTTATGGATTGCTCTGTCTTGCTTCTTACAGGGTTACTTGAAGCAATGCCGGAAGAGACGGGATATGTTCAACGATGAACAGCTAAAGATCATCTTTGGTAACATTGAAGATATCTATAGATTTCAGATGGGTTTTGTCCGGGATTTGGAGAAACAGTACAACAAAGAAGATCCCCATCTCAGTGAAATTGGGCCGTGTTTCCTTGAACACGTAAGTCCATTTGGCATTTTTTTGGTTTTTTTTTTGTTTTATGGTGGGTGCAGTGGGGATGTAGCAGAAGTCAGAAGGCAGGAACTACTCAGAATCTAGCTTGTGTTCACCAGTTCTGTTCTGTTCTAGTCACACACCACGGGCTACTCCACAGGCACTGTACCCACTTCGTGAGGTACAGCTGCAGGGAGAACTCAGTGAAGCATGTAGTTGGATAACGCCCCAGAGCATCTGAAACCCGAAAACTTTTCACATCCACCTTCACACTGTGTAGGCTCAAGGTCCCTCACATACTCCTTTCCTTCTTTTTCTCCTCAAAATAGGACTTAAATCCACTCACAAGCCACCCTAATCAGATCACAGATGACCAGAAGGTTGGAATAGGTAGGGGAGTCTGGAGGAGTAAGAAGAGGCGTTAGTTGTGTGTTACACAAAACAAGTAGAGGAGAGCAAGTGCCTTGGCTCTTTGCTGTGGCACTGAGCTGCATTTGCAAGGGACGAAAAACCCACGGAGCTTCAGATGCCTTCACCTGCAGGGCCAGGTGCGAGGTGGCAGCGGGGCGGCAGAGAGCTCGCTCCCGCCGAGTGCACCCTGAGCAGGACATTTCAGCTGACGATGCAGTCCTGGAGGCTTCGGGCCAGCCCCGTGTGCCGTTACATAAGCCACGTGTTTCAGGAGCTGATAAATTGGGCAGCGCTGTAAATGTGTCAGCAAGTGTCAGGAAGATTATGGTCCTGCAGTGTTAGGCTTTCCTTTACGGAGACTGAAGCGCTGTGTCAGCTTACACACGGGGTGCTCCGACCCAGGCTGCAGGTCCTGTACTTACAGCCAGGTCCAGCTAGCCCCAGTTCACTTGTTAGAGAAATTTACAGCAGACATTCATGAAACTTTAGCAGGGCATTCCTGAAAAGGTTTGCAGCATCTCTTAAGCATCACTAGTCTTCCAATTAGAAAGCAAGCTTATTCCTGAGAAATTGCATTGTGGCATTGATTGCTTGCTTTTATCAGAGCCTGCAGTCTCCGCTGTTTGCTTCCAAAGCACACAGCGTATTGCACTGTTGTGCAAAAGAGAAGTATGAAATCTTGGTGGGAATCAGTAGCTAAAACTTCATGTCCTAAGGCTGAGCTGTCAATTAATTTACGGTAACAATAAGTTACTACTGCTGTTACTGGGAGGAATACCTGACGTTGCTGTCATCATTTCCATAGGGGTCGAAAGCTGGCTAATAAACTCCTGATAAATTATCCCTGTTTACCCACCTGGGGAAACTGAGGGATGAGGACGTTAAGATCCTGTTGTTAGGGCCTGCCAGCCCATTCCTCACCCACTTCAGCAGGAGAGAGGCATCAGTGCTTGGCTCTTGATCAGCCACGGGGACGGGGAGGAAAGCAGGCTCCCCTGTTCCCAGAAAGGCACATTATAGGCTGCCTTTACTTAAATCCACTCACAAGCCATCCTAATCAGATCCTTATGGGACCCAAAAATGTAGTATCGGTATGGGACCCCCCCAAAAAAGTACGAGTCCTTTCTGTAGTTTGTAAAGCATCGCCCACAGCCTGGTGAAGCAACTCAGGCTGTTAACGTAAAATACCTGGGCTCATATCAGGGCTGTCTGAACTACAGTCTTAAATGTGGCAGCCAGTTTGTTTCTGCCTCTCCCTTCCAGTGTGATCTTTCTTACACCTGTCATTTGGGGTGTCTGCGTGGCATGTGGGGACGATCTGTGGTCATTGAAGGCAGGAAATGGAGATTCCTGCCCAACTAGTGCAAAAAGCCTGGTGAGAGCACTGCAAAGGGAGGCTGGGCATGCTGGTGCAAGGGGTTTTCTTTTTTGTTGTTTGTTTTTCCAGTTACAGAATCACAAAATAGTCGAGGTTGGAAGAGACCTCCAAGATCACCGAGTCCAACCTCTGACCTAACGCTAACAAGTCCTCCACTAAACCATATCCCTAAGCTCTACATCTAAACGTCTTTTAAAGACCTCCAGGGATTGTGACTCAACCACTTCCCTGGGCAGCCTGTTCCAGTGACTAACAACCCTTTCAGTAAAGAAGTTCTTCCTAATATCCAGCCTAAACCTCGCCTGGCGCAACTTTAGCCCATTCCCCTCGTCCTGTCACCAGGCAGTCTTTGGTGTTTTCTGGCTCTGGGGAAATCCGCACAGTAGTTGGTTCCTGGGGTTCCCTGTTGGTAAAGGGGTGTTCGAAACTACTCGGCTCCCAAGCACTTTTCAGGTGCTTTGTGATCTCTCAAGGGAAGAGCTCTAGAAATAATGAGATTCTCTGGTATTACCAGAGGCCTGAGCTGTGACTTGGTTCTACCTTTACCTTTCACAAAGAAAATCTCATCAGTCAATTTGAAACTGAGAACACCCACAGGGCTTTCCTTTACCACAGCCGGTACCTACAGACCTCAACAACGTGCAGGACACAGGCCTCCTCTGCCTCCCTGCTCCCCATACAGCAACCGTGCGGCACCTTCTCTGAGCAGGAGAAGGACTTTGGGATCATTCCTCCCTCCTCCCGTTGGGGTGTCACTTTTTCTTCAGCCGTCACGTTGGCAGGTCGGGCGACGGCCTGCTCGCGGCGCCTGTCTGACGTGCGCTCCCTTCCCTCCTGTCTTTCACAGCAAGATGGCTTCTGGATCTACTCGGAGTACTGTAACAACCATTTGGATGCGTGCATGGAGCTTTCCAAGCTGATGAAAGATAGCAGGTACCAGAATTTCTTCGAAGCGTGTCGTCTGTTGCAGCAGATGATTAATATTGCCATCGACGGTTTCCTTCTGACGCCAGTGCAGAAGATTTGCAAATACCCCCTGCAGCTCGCAGAGCTACTCAAGTATACTGCACAGGATCACAGGTACGTGATGCTCACAAAGGGGTTTTGCTCGCTGCTTTTTTACGTGGCCTCTTAATGCACACGGGGGTTGCTTTTATTTCAGTCCAGCTCTTCTCTTAATGACATCTTGCGTAAATTGAAGCAGGGCAAAGGTTCAGCAGATAGCTAGAAAGCTTCTCAAAGCACCGATTCTCAGTGGAGCCACACTCGTCTCTCTTGTAATCAGACATGAACTAATTACCCTTGGATGTACTTTATGATGCTACTGGTTACACTAGAAAAATTACTTAATTAGCAGTCAGTGGTCAGAAAGGCTTATTCCTTTATCCTAGAGAGGACCTCAGCATGTAGTGGGTGGAGGGCCACATCTGCGACTCAAACCTGCCTGTGCTCAGATCTTGGGAAAATTCAGAGCCCATTCTGCTTTGCAGCCTCGTTCCATCTCTGATTTTGCCATTGGGTTTTTAGGATCAGAGGAGCACCTGGCAGTTTGATATCTTCCCCGGAATTTTACAGATCTCTTTTGCCTCTGATGAGGGCAATCAATCTAATTACCTGACCTAGTGTGAATCGAGAATAGTACTTATATCAGTTATGATAGGTGAAAGAAGAATGAAGCCCCCTAAGAACAGATTATCCCCTACCTTGCCAGTTTTCTTTCTTTTTCCAAAGCCCTTTCTAAAATGAAGTACTTTAGAGAGAGAAAAAAAAAAAAAAAGACTACAAAGATTTTAGAAACTTGTGCAAGTGTTTGATTTTTTGTTTTTGTTTTCCAAAACCAGCTCTGGAAGTGCACAGAAAAGTGACATGAGCAAAGAGGTACATTCATTTGCGATGACATGGTTCACCAGTTTCACTGATTGATACTGGCTGACCGCTCCGTTAAAAATCACCAATTTCGATATGCATTTGGCTCCCGACCCAATTTCTTTATTCCTTTCCTTGCGAGGCCAAATCAAACTTGGAGTGGACTCATGAGAATGCTGGGCTATCAGAAATCAGCTCTAGGATCCCAAATGTTGTGGCTTCTTTTGCTCACCAGCCATGTGATGTCCCCACAGTACTTAGGGTGAACTTGGATGCCTGGCTTTACAAGGGGGAGCCGCTAGCAGCCTCAGGGAGGGGAGGTCTGTGCTTAAAGTGACCTCTGAATTGCTTGGTAGCAATACCAAAGGGTATGTGGACAGTGTGATTACACAAGGGTAAATTATTTGGAAGAGTGCGTTCCTTTGGGATGTTTTAACATCGGCATGTGTTTAAGTGATCAGAGTCATACTCTGCGGAGACTCAGCGCTTCCCTGCCATTAAGCAACAATTAGTTGGTTCAGACCGAGAGCTCTTTTTTAATGGATTGTGCCTGTGATAGGACACAGCTATGGACACTTCATTTCTTTTTTTCTTCATTTTCTGAGAAGGAAAAGCAGGATTGTTTGCCTTGCGTTAGTGAAGCGTAAGCCCCCTGGAGCTGTAACCCAGTGCCCGTGTGGAACCTGTGGCTGCACAGAGAGCCAGCAAAATGCTGCGCCTTGTCTCAGCCCTGTGGCGTGCCGTGCTTTGGTTAGTGTGGGCATGCCACAAAGAACTTACTGACTTCTGGCGGGATGGCGTTACGACACAGAAATGCAGTGGGCTGCACCACACCATCCTGTGGTCTGGCTCCTCCAATTCCAGCGTTCAAGGAGCCTGGGAGTGACCTCCAGGTAGCCCAGCTCGCTGCCAGAGCACTTCATGCCATGAGCAGGGGAAGTGATGCGCAGGGAGTGTGTCTTAGCACCAGATGCCTCCACGTCTGGGCTGGGCAGAAAACCCAGGCTGCCCCAGTACCTCTTGAAATGAGAATATTTTCTGCTTCCTTTGGGATTGGAGGCGAGATGAGCGAAGTCTGAGAAGAACAGCAAATAATCTTTGGGGAATGTCACGTTGTGGCAATACCAGGCACAGGGAAAAGCCAGCTACCTGCAGGCTGGGGTGCTGTCAGTGTCAGCGATGAACAATAGAAACCAAGAAGCCAGCTGGGGAGCTTCAGCTGGGCTCCTTAATCAGGCAGTGAACTGTCCTCACGCACTTGCAGTTTGACAGTGCTTGTAATTCGATTGCGACTCTGAAACAGAAGCTAGAATAATTTTCTGGTGGACTAATTAGTGGACTAATACAATGAAATCAGGCCCGTTGTTGGCTGGATTAGGAGTCTCTTAGGCACTCTGATGAGAATTTTGCTATGTAGAAAATGCTGTTTAAATCAATTGAACCATTTACAGAGTAAGGCAAACCTCAGGAAGGGCCCTGAGTCCCCATGAAAGTAATTGCTAGCTTCATCTAAGAGTGAGACATGATATTCTTTTTCTTTGCTACCTCCTCTTCACTGATACATGCTTGTAGAGCTGTGCATCTTCCCTGTACCAGTTGAGGACAACAGCGCTGAAATCAGAAACCTGAGCACTCTCCCTGAAGTTAGCACATGATATTAGGCAGAAGTCTAGGGTTGCATCCTGACTGAGCCCTGGAAAGAGGTCACTGCATCCCCAAAGTAATCTACAATTTCTTTACCTTAATTTCACAGTTAATGTTATCCTATTATCAATTCACTGGCCCAAATGCTTTGCTTCTGTTATTTTTTTCTTCAAAGTTTTTGCCAGCTCTGCCGCAGACATGGGCTAGGAGCCCAAAAAAAGTTCAGGCATGACTCTTTCTTCATTACTGTGTGAATGAAAAATGTGCATGGGGTTTTCTCTTCAAACAGAACATTAGAATTAGTGAATTAGCATTACCAAGATAAAACCCAGCTTGATTGGCATTGGCCCACTCCACATGGAGGCAGGCGTGAGGGTGTTTTCAAAGCCTGGCTCCCTTCAATTGCTCATTGTTTTGAGGCTGGTTCATTTGAATTTTTCACAAAGCCACATCTGTTCACCTCCTAAAGATTTACACCAGTTTAATATGAAGTAAATATATAAAGGTCCTAAGTGCAGCTTGCTGGTGTCCTGAGCGCTTCTGCTGCAGATTGGAGCTGGAATTAGGAGTGTGTGAACACCTTACGAGATGGAGACTCTGCTAATGGGTGGGCTGACATTAGCCTCCCTTGCAAGAAGTCCTTCTTTGTGTATCAGGCTGTGTATGTCAGCCCATCCTCTATTCTCCCTCCCTTTGCTGAAGGACCAGCCTTGATGCTTTGGAATGTTGTAGGATTTCTTTTAAGCCCAGCTAGAATTTTGACATAAGAATTGAATGAAAATTGAAAACGGATCTCAAGATTTCATCCACGAAAGGATGTCAAAATAGCAAATAATATTCTGTTGTATACTGTACTGTGATTGTTTCTTAATATTTATCCTGTATGGATCAAATGGGGAAATGAACCTAAAGATCCACTCTAATTCACAGCACTCACCCCTATTTTAGCTGTCACCTGTGCAATCCTTTAGCAATAATCAATAAAGCCATTCTCCCTGCAGCTGCCCAAGATCACAGTTTTTCTCATTAGTCAGCAGTCAATATCAGCCCTTAAGTTACTAATAAATTACGGTGGCATTATGGCAGCTGGCCTTGTCTGTCTTTCCGATTAAAATGGACATTAAGGTTCCCTGGGATGGAAAAGAAGGCACAGGGTGGAAATCAATAGCATTGATTTCGCCATCACTTTTTGAAAAGACTGATCATCATCTTTGCTGGCCCTGGCGGGAAGCTATTTTCACTCTGTGTTATTACACTCACAGGCCTGTCCAGGGGAAAAAAAAAATAAAAAAATATAAAAAAATTCTTTTGATTTGCTCACCTGAAGTCTGCAGTATGAGTGAATGCAACTGGATTATGCTCTGGGGCACTCTTGGAATCACCTTACAGCTTGGAAGAGGCTCTGGCTGACGTCTAATCAAAAAATATTTTCTAATAGTCATTTTAGAAACATAAAAATCCAGGCCCAAGGACAGGCCATAAAAATGTTCAGACTTTCTCTTAAGATGTGCTTTAGCAAGCACCGTAAGACTTTGAAGAGTGATACCCACAACTTGGTAGGTTGGGGTGGAGAGGGCAGACCATACCCAGTGGGGCGCCCTCAGTGCAAACCATCTGAGAAGCTGTGGCCTTCTCTGTCTCATACACATGCTGTTTTGGTTGTAAGCCAGCTGCTTTTTTTATTTTTTCCAATCATCCAGAAAGACATTGGAGTTGGAAAAAAAACAAACAGGATCATAATGATGAGAGTGGCAAATCCTACCTTCATTTTGTTCTAAAAGGATGGTGAGATTTTGCTGCTGGTGATGATAGGCAGCTGTACGTTTCCACTGCACATCAGGCTGTATTTCATGGACTCCTCTTTTGTGTTTGACAGTGACTACAGGTATGTGGCTGCTGCTCTTGCCGTCATGAGGAACATGACTCTACAGATCAACGAGCGGAAGCGGAGACTGGAGAACATTGACAAGATAGCTCAGTGGCAGGCCTCCGTTCTGGACTGGGAGGTACAGTACCTGTTTAGGTGCTATAAACCTAGGAAAAGTAAACTCCATGCAGTTGTTGGAATTATCCCAGACCGCAGAGCTCATTTCACACAACCTGGTTTGGGTATTTGCTGGAGAAGACCTTCGAACTGGGATTAAACTCAGGGCAGAGACTTAAAGACTTTGGAGATGATACTTTTTGGGGATGTAAAGCATTAATGGTACTATGAAGAAAATTGAGGGTCCAGTTGCAATTTCCTCATTGCAAGTCTGAATTAACTTTTGTGATTGCAATGGCATTGTCCTGGGAGTAAGAGAGGTTTGGGTGAAACTCTGTGTGTGTTCTGTCTCTGTGCTTTGTGACTAGGGAAGAAGTAGGAAAAGAGGTAGCAAAAAGCCCTGGAAATCATGACAGGTTAAAAAAATGAAGAAAGCTTCTGTTTTTATGATTAGAAGGCAAAATATTATGCTGAAGTTAAGAGATGCTACTTGCACATTTAAACTAAGTTTCCACTTAAAGGTGCGTCTGAACCGACTCTGTGCATAGCTATGGTGTAGTTAATGAGCTGAGAATACCGAATCACAGAATCGTGGGGGTTGGAAGGGGCCGGTACAGGCAAGGCAAAGGCAGCAGAGGGATTCCCCACCAGCAGGCCTTTGCTCTCCTACATTTTTGCCATGTGCTTTAAAAGACAAATCCGAGCTAAACATGTTTTCCTTTTTTTTTATTATTCCTGTTTTTTTTGAATCACTGTATGAATGTAATCTGTGAGTAGGGTTTTTGAGGCAGACGCAAGACAAATGTTTTTGTAAATCCCTCTCTGTGTTAAATCATCGAGCCATGTGTTTAGTAAGTAGGTACCTGTAATGGTGGCATGGCTTCCATTCTTCCTTACGGTCACGAAGATTTGGAATAACTTCACATTCAAGTCAATGGGACGACACTGTATGAATTAGTATATGGGAAAGATGCATGGTTTGTTTAATTCTTTTTTTTTGGGGGGGGTGGGGAGGGAAAATCTAGGAAGGCTGGGAGCAGAGAGAGAGAAATGCAGGTACATCACCTAATTGCATATCCTCCTTGACTGAATTAGTATCACTGCTATAACGAGAGTTAGATTCAAGCCTGGATCTCCTGATAAAACATATAAATGCAGCAATCATAGCTGGTTCTCAAATTTTGACTGGCAGTGAGAGGAGAGAATGCAGATGATTTGCTTGATTGTTTTATTGTTGTTTACTGGGAAGAAACCACTCTCTAATACTGACACGCAGACTCATTTTCAGAATTAGAAAAGTGCTTTCAAGGAGGCACAGGACCATTGGATACATCTTCAGCCTTCAGTATATTCTATGCGATGAGCTAATGTGTGTCATTTGTAAGAAATGCCAAGACTCACTGTAAATAAATCTAGATTAAGGACGGATCAATTCCTAGTCAGTGAATATTCATGTGCAAGTGGAAAGCCAAGGTGACCTCCACACAGGATCTGTGGGATAGAAGCTTCTATTCCATTAGTTCAGTTGATAATTCATTTTTATTTAGCTGTATCCTTGATAATTCATTCCTGCTTAGCTGTACCTACTCTTTATCTCCATCCTGTCCTCAGGAACTTGCCAGTTCATTCTTCCAGGGCCTTATCAACTACTTCTCCAAATTTCCAAACAAAATATTGCAGCACCGTCCTTCAGCTTCTCATAATATAACAGAACCTGCTGTTGCTGCCGCTCAGAGATCCAATACGAATGCAGTTGCTGCCCCCATTCAAGGGAAAACACCATTCTTGCCATTTTTATACTATGTTTTTATCAAGAATAGTCGTGGAGTTGTGGTGAGAACACTAGAGGACGAGAGCTTGATGCAGCAGAGGACTTTGCTGGATTCTTGCCTCTAAAGTAACTTCTGAATCATCAGATCCAGCCTCCACTTCACAGATGTCCGTGTAATGGCCAGGAGGATGCACAAAAACAAACCCAAACCACTCAGAAGTCAGCTGTAGTAGAATGCAGGAAGGGAGCAGGATGCCAGATCTGTCAGATCTGATGCTTAGCTCTGTCCTCGATCTGTGCAGATGCTCTCCGCAGGCATTGCAAGCCCGAGCTGCTAACTTCCAACCCCCCCACTCAGCTGATCTCTATCTGCAGGACACATCTCCCAGGGTGGAGGCCATCAAGGCTCCATTTCCTACCCAGCCTGCAGGGGTTCAAGCCAACGTCTCCTACAGCTAGGCTGTTACGGAGCAGAAGAGGGATTTCCTGGTAGATATTCTCCTCCAGTCTGTGGGGAGTTATCTGGGTCGGAGAGTAGAGGACTGCGACTCCTAATTTCTCTTTGGTGGAGGACAGTCAGCTGAGAGGTGGTGACCCGATGTCAACTTCATGCTTCTGCAAGTGCTTATCCAGCTGATTTTAAATGCTCGCTGAAACAGAGACAGGAACCCACAGCATTACCCTCCCATCTTTCTGTGGCCCTATTCCTGCTCTAATTAGCCTTTGTACCCAAAAGCACTCCCTTCCGTTCCTGTGTGTGTGTCACAGTGGCTTCCTGATCTCTCCAGCTGGCACAGCAGTGCAAGCAAGCAATAGCAGCATGGACCTGGAGTACAGCACAGTCTTGCTTGAGACAATCCAGAAAAAAAAAAACCAAACCCAACTACAAGAAAGCAGGAATGAGGAGAAAAACAGAAAACAGTTCAGGCTTTTTTCTTCCCCCCACCAGAAATTCATGCAGGGCCCAAGATAGAGATAACCCCTAATTACTGCTGTATTTTGCACTTGGTGAATTGTTTCAGCAGCAACCAAGGGTAAATGTTTAAGGATGTTGAAATACTTCATTTAGAAAAATGTTTTTTTCCTTAACGTCTCTATACTAGCAACGTTCTCTCTGATTTGAAATTGCGTTTTAATTTCTGAATGTACCTGTGTTTTGTGATAGGATGTTGGAAATAGATTTTTAAAAAGAAGAAAAAAATCCAAACCAAATATTTAGCGCGTGCATATTTGTAATGGCCTCGTATACAAAGTGTGCATACACATATCCTTGCAAGGAGAGGGTGTTATTGGGAATGCACACATATTGCTGATCCTAAAACAAATGTAAAAAGCAGGGGGCATGTCCTAGCTAATCTGAGCAGAAGGGATTTTATTGAATCCTGTGGAGCTGTGCCTGTGTGTTTCAGGAATCATTTTAATCCCTCAAGATTTTCTGCATGGCCCTGTTGAAGGTGAATTTCAGGGTCAGCATTTGACAAATGTGGACATCCTTCAGTTGCCAAGGGCAGACCTTTTTTTTTTTTCAGGCAGTCCCGTAAGCAGGGGCTGCCGGTTTAAATCGCAAATGGGACCCAGAGAGAGTGGCCTGACTAGTGGCAGCTGATAACTGTGCCGTGGCAGCCAGGGCATGAAGTCTGAGGAATTACTGGCAGCTCTGGGAGCTTTGTACAAGTAATGACTGGGTGAAATCTTCAGGGATGATTCAGATCTTACTGACTGCTGTAAATTAGAAATAATCCCAATCACTTTGAGATGTGTTCCTGTATAATTTGTAGGAACATGGTCTTGACCCAAAACCCTGGATCGGACTGTTGCCATTTGTGACTCATTTTTTTTATTTTGTAACTTGGGTTTCCAATGTATAAACAGACCTAGAGAGGTGCTGTCCCAGCCTACACTGAATTCTCCAGTGCCTTTTGTCCTTTCGGTTGTTAATGGCGCAGAATATAGGGCTTCCACCACCTCCTGCCGAGACCTTTCAGTGTCTGAGAGCTCTTGTTGTTATGAAGTGTTTCCTGATGTTCAACCTCTATTTCCCTTCGCTCAGCGTCATCCTCTTACTTGTAGTTAAATATCCTTAGATCAACACAGTGACATTTAAAGGCAGGTAGGCAAAACTGGCACACACAGTTAGCTGGAGTGGGCTCAGACCCGCGTACGAAGTCTCCTCTGGATCAGACCTGAAACGGGCCAGACAGAGCCCTCCCTGGGCAGCCTTTACATGCTCAGTCCCTCCTTGGCCCCTCCGAGAGAGCTGCAGATCCCAAAGGTCTCTGCATAATGTGTACCCAGCACTATAAAGAGATTATTCCCACAAAGCCCACCGTTTGGGCAGCTCTTTCTCAGAGGAGGGAGGCGATGCAGCAGGGCTCCCTGTCCCACGGACGTGCCCTGGGAGGGGATCACTGGCAGTCCCCGAGCCAGCAGCGGGGTGTTTGGCACCGGAGAGAGCCTTGCTCATCAGCCTGCATTGGTCTTAACCTGCTATTTAAGCAGATTACTTCGGTTTATGTAGATTTCTAGATATTTCTACCCGAGATTCCCGTGGGTTGCCACTTTGGCAGGTTTCAAGAGCATTACATTTACATGAAGGGAAAAATATATATAATTGAGAAATATAATGAACACTGTCCTTTTAAATTTCTTCCCATTCTTGTTATTTACTGGTCCTTTAAATCAAGACGCGGTGCCCTTAATTATGTAATATATTATAGTTGGCTTCAGCCTAATATTACGTTATTGAATCCAAGAATGACACGAAACATGCTGTTTTCAAAGTGAGGACAGCCTGATGAGAAATCCTCCTGGGAAAAAATCACAACAGGGACTGAAACAGATCCATCTTTTCTTTTCTTCCTCTTTTTTTTTTTTTCTTCCCCAGCAACAGAAGGTATCAAAAAATGAGCCTGATGAAAAGGACATTTCTCTTGCTTTCCTTTTCTGATCTTCCCCTAGCCCAGAGTGCTAATCAGCCTGTCAATCTCTAATTAAAGAACAGCAGTGTCAGGCAGAAGAGAGCCCTGCTCACTGAATGCTAACCAGGAACGGGGATTTTGTGCCCAGCAGGAGCAGCCGGGGCTGTGCTAGAGGTGGGCTCGGGCACAGGGGTGGGCTGAGCCGGGACAGCCCCCGCTCAGGTGTTGCTCTTGGGATGAAGCAGCGGGACAGCCCGAAAAGGAACGTCTCCCTCCTTGCCCACCGCTCTGCCCTGACCCCGTAATGCCCTGGCAGGGATGCCCCGCCAGCAGAAGACATTTGGTGCTGTTCAAAGAGCACTGGAAACCATCTCTTCTAGCCTATGGACTGTACACAGAAATGGTTCTCACAGCATACAAAACGCAATACAAATCCTATCGTTTCAGATCTGCATTTTTTTGTTTTAAGCCGCTTGCAGGGACGGCACGGTTTGGATTCAGCTAATCAAGTAGAAGTGTTTACAGAGCCCTCTGTGTATCCTCAGGCTTGAGATGCTACCCCAGGAGTAAGACAAAGCTGGTTTTCTATTTTTAGCAGACAACCTCTTCTAGGCTTGCCCCCACTCATAAAAGCTCCTGTCCATAGGCTTGTATTAATCTTCTTCGTGTAAGCTCACGTTTAGTCTGAAAAGCCCCCAGTTTCGGGAGCCCACGTGTTTCCTTCAGAGGCTTCTTGTTCACCAGCTTGCCTAGGCCTGAGCTTTCTCAGCAGCTCTTCTTCCCTGTTTTTTGGCCAGGAGGGACCCACTGAGATTAGGCCCTGCCACCACGCTGTGCGACCCCGTAAGGCCCATCCCTTCTGGGAATAACCCCCTGTGTGCCTGGAAACTTATCCCTAATTAGGCCTTCGGATACTACAGCCACAGAAGGGAGATGGAGAGGCAGATAAACACCTCGCTGAGGCGATTTGGAAGTCTGCTGCAGCACGATGATGCAGCGACTTAATGAAGTTGCTGTTGTCACAGGGCCCAGGGACTCAGACAGTTGCTTCCAATCAATGCTGAGAGGTTAATTACACATTTACCTGAACAGCAGTCTGAAATCCTCACCGAGAAATGAGGAGTGGGGTGACTCTTAGTTGCTTTGGCACCTGCAAGTGGAAGTGGAACCAGAAAAGCATGTCTATCTAGATGCCCCCCATAGCTGGCTGAACCCTTACAAGCTGTTGGATGAGGTTTGGGGATGCTCTCATCCTAGGATTGGCTCTAGTTTGGCATCAGAGGCAGAACTGCACCAGTTTCAGAGCCAAAAAAGAAGAAAGAAAGCGTTTCTTTCATTCTCAAATCCTGCTCCTTACCTTGTAGCTGAAGTCGTCCTATTTCCTTCTGTGGTGTTGCAGAGTGAGAGATGCCCGCAGGGCAGGTGGTGGTGAATTCACCCATTTTTAATAAATAGATTTTAATTAACTTTTTAAAAAGTCCAGCTCATCCCAATTAGTGGAGGGTGACTGCATTTGTTCTCTCAGAGAGTGGGAGAGAGAGCGCTGTGTTTTCAAGACCATCTGCTCATGAATCCTTAAAAAAAAAATTCGGAGAGGAAAACAAGCGTTAGCCGGAGGCAGAGAAAGGGTGAGGGCATTCTGGCAGCCGGCCGGGGAGGCCTTGCCAGCCATGGGGCTGGACAGATTTTGGGAGATGGGGAGCTCTGACAACCCACGGGAGAGAGGACTGACATTGCCTGAAATGTGGGAGGAGAGGCAGCAGTCTGGAGGGGTGAATTTTGGCAGCCCCAACCGGCGAGGGAATTGATATCCCACTGCAGATGACTTCGGTAGCTGGCCTGATACCTCCAGGGGGAACTCGCTGGGGAATTTGCTGCCCTAAGCACGAAGTGGGCAGGAGGCAGGGGCTGGAGGGAGCTCAGAGCAAGGGGCTGCAGTAGCCTGGTGAGAGCGGGGTGCTCTGCCAGGGCAGACCCAGGGGCTGTGGGGACAGACAGGAGTCCTCGTGCCCGAGAGCTGTGGATGGGCACCTGCAGCAAGAGCTGGGGGTGGCAGAGCAGGGGGATCGGGGACAGGGTCCTGCGGCAGCGGTTGTGCTGTCCCATTGCTCATTGCAGGGTGAACCATAATGGCCGCGCTTTGAATGTCCACACCTAAGTGATTTCCTTTCTTCAGAATGATCCCCCATCCTCAGTTTCTGGTCTGAAGTCAGACAGGGCAGCTCTGAGAGATACAAAAGGGCCAAAATCTTATTTAATTATTGCCCCTTCCTGTTCTGCAAAGAGAAACATGCCGTGGCTGGGAGCAGTGGCTCACATGGCCTCATTCTCTGTGCCCTCCAGGGAGACGATATCTTGGACCGCAGCTCAGAGCTGATCTACACGGGAGAGATGTCCTGGATTTACCAGCCTTATGGACGGAACCAGCAGCGTGTTTTCTTTCTCTTTGATCACCAGATGGTTCTCTGCAAGAAGGTAAGGACATCCAGGGAGAAAGCAGCACTGCTAAGGACATGCTGGGGACAGGCTTTCCATTCCAAAGTGGATTTTAGGGCAAGGTGGCTGTTTGCTACATGGGCAGAGGACATGGACAGCGCCACATGCTAGAAATACTGAATTACAGGATGGTGAGTATAACATGATCGAGGGTTTTTTATGCTAGTAGCAAATCCAGCTTCCACTTGTTCATTTCATGCCTTTTTCTCATGTGCCCCTTGTTTTGGCTCGTTGCCTCACTTCTACTTTTGGGTTTTGGCTGCAACATATGATCTGAGATTAGATAGCCCTAGAATTTCTGTATGAACTATGAAGCCTGGCACTTGGGCAGACAACTCAATTACTGCACCAAAGTGATGACTGTTGCCTCTCGAAGAAATACCAGGCAGCAGTCTGGTCTGTAACAGGGTGTACGTGCTGTCACTCAGGGAAATGGATTTTAAAGCTCATCTTCATGTAGTGGCTGTGTTTTAGGGGACATCTCTGCCACGAAACCCACCACGAAGGCAGAGAGAGGTAGTGAAGAGGCAATGCACTGCAGTATTAATAGCAGCAGATGGACTGCGTTTTGCAGCAACTGTGCTAGGCAGCAGCAGCAGAGCTGTATTGCCATAGTCCCGGTAAGGTGATCCCAGCTCATTATCATCACAGCTGTTCAAAGCAAAGCGACACAGCTCCTAAGTCCTGGGTGCCTCCGTCTGCTGGCAGTCCGGGCCTCACTGACGTTCGCACCAAAGCTACACCAACAACCGCGCGGGGGGAGTCCCCTGGACCTGCTTCAAGCAGGAGCCAGGGCGAGCCGCAGCTGCCTGCGGCCGAGCACAGCGGGGCTGCGCTCCTGTCACGTCGGGTACGCCGAGGAGAGGCCGAGCGAGACCCGCGTCGCGTGGCAGCCCTCCGAGGAGCGCCCCGCGCCGCAGGGAGCCGCGTGGGTGGGAGCGTGGGTGGCTCCTGACTCACCGCGGCATCACTGCCCGCTGCCGCGCCGGGGCCTGTGCAGTTCAGTGGGTGGCACTTGCTTCTCCTGAGTCACGGCTGACTGAAATTTTGCCTTCTGGAACGCGTGTACTTCCCCCCCCTCCCCCCAACCCTCCCCGTTGTGCTTTTCACATCTTTCCCATTTCTGTTAAAAACAAAACAAAAAACCAAGCAACAATAACAGCGTCAGATGTTCAGAGAACTGTCAAAATGAGTGGAAATGTACAGCTGGGTTTAATTTTTTTTTTAATCTTGACCTCCTAAACTTTGATTGTGATCCTGAATTTCCGATTCATAAGGCAGCATCCCGTTTGGCTGGTGCTGGGTCTGGTCCAGAGAGGTATTGAGCATCGCCCCCAGCCCCAATTCACCGCAGGCTGCCAGGGCTCGAGAGGTTGGATCAGTATGCAAACGGTGCTGCTGTGTCCTCTTCCCTCACACATTCAGAAGGCATTTTGTGTTGTGCGAGTGGCAATGTCACACAAGAGACACCTTCGCAGGAAAGCACCCTGCAGATTTTTGCCATCTCAGAGACAGCGTGGTGGTTCTGGGTCTTCCTGGCAGCGACCAGCCCCGTGTCAGGGTCGGGTGGGCTCTGCTGCCATTACCGAGGTGCTGGGGGACACGGCGCTTCAGGGTGATGGGGCAGAGGGGGGTCACTCATCCAGTGAGCCCGACACTGTGGGCACAGGGACCACACCAAGTTGTATTGTCTCCTTCTGCATCTGCCTTTCCAGCACCAAACTGCAGTTTTTTATTTCAGTGATGGGGTAGGAGGGGAGAGGGGGTCATGGCTGGACTTTCCCATCTTCATAGCGTTCTCCTTAAAGTTGTTAAGAAACGTTTTTCAAGAATTCAGAGGAGTGTCAGCTCATGTTCTGGGGTCACGTATCCTATATAAAATAAATTGGACTGATTTGTAGCCTGTGTTGGTTTGACCCTGCGTCAGGCTCTGCTGTTGCAGACCACAGCAGGCACCCAAACCTCCCCATCAGTGGC
Source organism: Nettapus auritus (assembly GCA_011076525.1). Classification (NCBI taxonomy): domain Eukaryota; kingdom Metazoa; phylum Chordata; class Aves; order Anseriformes; family Anatidae; genus Nettapus; species Nettapus auritus. The sequence goes on from CM021768.1 coordinate 15,753,843, forward strand.
AGTGCCAGATCCTGCGGCTTTCTTAGGGAAGCAGCGTTTATATCAAGGTGCAGGAAGCCAGGGGTCAGCCTCCTTTACCCTGGGCTTTAAAATTATCCTCTGAGATGAAACAGGACCCACAGGCCACCAAGAGATGAGACATGGCAGGTCTGTGGGGCTGCTGGTGCTTCATCTGGCCGGGGTGGGCAGAGCACCACGTCGCGGGGTCAGCTGCAGCACAGCCTGGTGCCAGTCATGGGAATCGAAGTGCTGGAGAGCGGCACGTGGCTTGCGAGATGCCTTCATGTCCCACTTGCACAAACCCTCAGGGAAAAGAAGTTGCTGGAGTCCAGAAGGGCAAGGCAAAATGCGTAAGTTTCAGATTTCCAAAAGGTCTCAGAGTCCAGACTGGTGCAGGGCTGCCAGCTCCTCTGCCTTGTGTGCAGGGAGAATTAAATGTTTCAGAGGCTTCCAAAGCAGCTGACTGAACAGGACTCCTGGTCTTCCAGAGACGGGCAGTGAGAAAATTCACAAACAACCTGACCTATATTTTTTGTGAGGCTTGTGTAGTTACTGAGTCTGATCAAAACTTTCACTTGGGTACCATTTATGCTGGCACATCTCGGTAAATCTTCCTCTTCAGCAAGTCTTCTGCATGTGTGGCTTTTCTTCAGATACAATAAATTGGTAGGTGTGACATGTCTTTAATTGTGACACGGTCTATTTGAGAAAATGTTTATTTTTTAATTATAATGGTTGATTTTTACCTGTTTATTGGCAAAAGAGATTTTTAATATAAATAAGGAACTAAAACCAATTTCTTATTCAAATATATCACAGTTCCATTAGCTTGATGAAAGCGTGCTAGATTTCCTGGGAGGCTTGAGGAAGACTAGAGCACGTTTCAGACAAGATCTCCCACTCCTCCTGATCTTCTTAGCAGCTGCCTGCACATCTTCCTCACCTTTAATACCTGTTGTCTCACTGGTAAAACGTTGCAGCTGCCGCAGCTCAGAGCTCTCAAATCCCCTAGTTAATGCATATGGATTCGTTGGCTTGGCAGATGCTGCTTCATGAGTTTCTGATGGAACAGATACAGCCTGACTCCATAAGCTTTGTGACAGTTTTGGATGCTGGTACGCTCCATTGTTTGCTTTGAACTCAATTGTCTACAAAACTTGTCACGCGCTGGGCTCACAGCACTCACTAGTTCATGCAGTGGCTGATGAAATAGTTTCAATGTGGCAAATACTGGCTGGAATCGGCTTCGCCCCTCTGGGCTGCGGCGAGGTGTTAGTGGCACTTGCTGCTAGCAGCAGGTGCATGTCAGGTCCGGGAAGGTGGTACATGAATTCCTGCAGCATCCAGAAAAGAACTGGTGAAAGCCGGTTCTTTTCTGCAAAAATTTCATCAGCTTTCTGCTTCCAGCCAACCAACGCGCTGGATCTACCAGTCCCTAGAGAGCACGCTGCTCCTGGCATGGCCACGACCCTTGTGTGTGCCTGCACTGCAAGCTGCTGATCCTCTGGGCACGCTGCAGTGCTGCTGAACCCAGACAGAGCACCAAAACTACATCTTTAGCCCAGGTAACAACTTTCTTTCATTTGTAGCCGTTATTTAATAATTATTATTTATTTTGCTGCTCGCAAAGCAACACGTCCCCTCCCTGTGTAAGTTTGAGTTTCCTTCCCAGCAGCCCTGCTGTGAGCAGGGCAGTGCTGAGGAACTGCTTCGTTTCAGCTGCTGCGTCCTTGTTGCTCTAAAGACAAGGCAGAGCCCACAGTCTCAAAAACCATCTTTCTTTTCACCATTCATGTGTTGGATCAGGTTTGTTCCACCGGCCATACACTCAGGTGGCCTAGGAGGGTGTCAGCAGGCTATCATGTGCTACCAAGAATTGCCATTCTTCTTTTTCCTCCTGATCCATCCAGTGTTGCCTAAGGAATTTGGGAATGTAAGGAATTTAAGGTCTGTTGGCCACGTCAGTATTTCCAGTATCCACCTACCTGCTTTGAGCAGCAGTCAGTGCATTTCCAGATAAACTCTCTGCTTTGAATATGACCTACTTTCTGGAAGCTTTGCAATCCCTTTCCTTCTGTTGATGTCTGAAAATCTTTCAGGGTTGTGGGTTTTTTTTCTGGACATCTGGCCAAGGCGTTTCTGTGAGGGAGCCGGCTCTCAGGGTGATTCTTCCCAAGATCTTCGCACAGTTGCTCCCCTGCTCAATAACTCCTGCAGAGGATGGTCAGTAATGCCGGGCAGGAGCTCGCTGATCAACATTCATTTATCGGTTGTTCCCAAACACTTCAGGCAAGGTTTCAGCATCTGCCTCACCTTTCGAAGTCATGGGCGCCTGCAGCTCTCTGCAGGTTGCTCTCTGCCAGCGTAAGCTCCTCTGCCCCAGAGCGAGAAGTCCCGAACGCATTCCCGTGACCATCGCGGATAACTGAGGGGCCTTCAGACACAAACCTCGTTTGTGGAAATGAGTAATTACAAACGACTGCATGCAAATGTGCCTGGCACATGTTACGGCCGCCAGTATGGGTGTATTTAAGTCTTTCTTCCAAGCAGGAAACTTGCACTAAGATTTACAAGGCCTCCATGAACACCAGCAGTGGCAGCAGGTGGAGGAGCTGTTGTGGCAGCCAGCTCTCAGTTTTGGCAACCACCTTGCAAAGCAACTCGTGTGGGAAAGTCTTCACAAAGAAAATTGATTTCCGAGCTTTACAGATAAATGTATTTGGCTCGGATTTTCCCATCAGAGACAGCACCGGTCACTTCCTGATATCACCATTAAACTAATTTCTGGTCCTAGGAAGTGAGACTTTTAGTCAGATGCAATTACTGTGTCAAGCATTCAGCAGCCTGCCTGCCGAACTGCCGGGGGTGCAGGCAGGCCCTGCGGAGCGTTCCCAGAAGCTGTGGCAAGCGTGGAGCACCGAGGCAGCTTGGCTAACAGTTTATGATATCGCCACTGGGAGAATGATTTGAATTTTCTTTGCAAAGCTGGGTAACTTGTGGTTATTGGACTAACGTCCAGCTCTCCTAATGCATTTTCTGTCTGTGTTTCCTGAACCAGAGGTTGGGAGTTGGGAGGACGAAGCGGTGCTGCCTTCCGAAGAGGGTGTAGGTCAGTGACCCGAACCCAAGAACGCCTTTTGGAAAGGAAGAAGGGAATAAACTGTGTAGGAAGCAAGCACTGGCCTCAGTTTGACTTACCATATGTCTGTAATCAGGAAAGAAGAATACATATTCCAGTGTGCTAACTGTAATTACCAAGAAATGAAGTCAATCCTTGATGATGTTAGCATTAAAAGATGTTGCCTTAAAGGCACAGGGTCTACTTTTCTTCTCAACCTGAAGCTGAGAGGGTTTGACACGGAGATGCTTTAAATTTGCAAATCACAGTACTTAACATCCAGGACTGTGACACGCCGTATTAATTATGATCATAGCTTGTTACGTTGGGGGATGCTCGAGGTGCCTACCATATAATAGATGAACATCTTTTTTTCTGTTCTGGGTAATAGGTTGGGTTTCCCCGGTGGGCTCAAGAGTACCGTGGCAGTAGGCTGGAAATGACAGCGTGAAGCAGGAAGGGTTAAGAGCATCTCTGCACCAAATGATGCTTTTCTTCCACCCATGGCAGAACAAGGCCGTGGTGGGGCTCCGAGCTTCATGTTTGCCGCAGCACCGAAAGACCAGTGGCTGAGCGAAATGCATTGAGGCTTCATTTACACTTTGGATGTGTCTCTTGTAATCAAGATGCGATGGGAACTCCAGCTCGTGCTTTATTGCTATTGCTGCCTTCCCTTGAGCTCTCGGAGCGAAGCAGGTTGGATGAGAAGCAAAATGAGACCAGTTTAATAGCAATAGCCAGCCAGCCAGAAATAGCTGTGCTATAGGAGATAGAGTAAATAAGATAATCCTGTCAAACTCCACTGCAGTTCGAGTTTCCAAATGGGAAGATAAAAGAGACATTTCTGAGCCCTTGCAGTGTAAGAAGGTCTAGTTCCCATATCGCTTCTGCTAAAAAACACTGAGGTAATCTCTGCACCAAAACGCCGGCCCTGCTTTTACGGCAGGCTAAGTAGGTCTCACAGGGCTGGCTGCAAGTCTTGTTTGCAAACACGGCGCGGCACCGGGACGGTTCTTAGTACTTCAAGTGGTTTTTTCACCCACAAGGAACACTGTTTGACTTTGGCAGCACCTTGCACCCTTGCTTTTTTTTCCTCCCAGTAACACAAACCCCCATAAAACAGCCCATTTTGGGCCGGGGCAGGCCGTGTTTCGCTGTTTTCAAACAGCAGCTCGCAGAGGCTCAGCGGTGTGGCGTGCTTGCAGGTGCAGCGCTTTGCAAGTTGAGTTAATGAGATAGCATGAGATGAGCATGGAGATGACCAAAAAACCATGCAGGGCTGAGGATGGTCACAGCCACAAAGAATAGGATCAAGCTTTTAAGGAATGGTGTTTCCAGAGCCCCCCAGAAGCAGCAGGGTCAGCAAGACTCAGGAAAGCTCCAGCTTGGAGGCAGGGGAAGGCTGGAGGTTGTTAGTTGCTAATTTAGTGGTAAGATCCAGAAAGGGCTGAATTCAGCAAGTCATTCACAGTCAGTGTTTTGTGTTCTGGATGCGGAACAGATTTAGCCTACTCATCTAACTACACAGATACGCAAGATGCTGCACAGCCTTCTCTGTGCCTCATTTATTGCTCTTGCAGTTGCAGTGGGTGTAAATCTGGCCCACAAGCGAAACCTCAAAAGCTGAAAATGTAACCCTGCTCCCGCCGCGTCCTGGCAGCGGCACGACTTCAAGCCCCTGGGAGCAAACCCGAGGGAACGGAAAGGCGGTGACGTGTCCGCGGGAGGGTTTCCCGTCCCCTCCTGCTGTTAGTTCTTTGGAAACGCGCTCGCCCTCGCCTCGCTGCTTCGCATCCAGCGTGACTGGGCTTTAGGTGGAACAAGGCACCAAAATGCCACCGCTGCCCCAGTAAATGCATTGAGCAAAAATAGCATTGCCACATAAACGCTTTCGGCTCCAGTCCTCCCCCACTCGGATCCCACACCGCAGCTTCACGGAGCTGGCGAGGGTGGATCGAGCATCTCTTCCCGGACTCGGGAGACAGACACTGCTGAATAATCTGGCAGCAACCTGCTGACCGCCCCGCACAGCTGTCCTTGTGCAAGGAAGAGGTAGGCAAGCGGGCAGCACAGAGGTTTTGGTTCCCATATTCACCTGGCAGCCCCTGGGGCATGGTGCAGCTGGAGATTTGGCCCATCCAGGGCCGTGCCGGGGAGGTGGTGCTGGCAGCCCCCCGTTCCTGTGAGCTTTCCCTCGTCGTGCTTTCAGGTCGCGCTGGGCAGCCCCCATTTCCCTGCCCTTAAAGGCTGGCTAAGCCCAAACCATGGTGTCCGACAGGGTGGTTCGTGGTCACTGGCAGCCTGCCAGGCCTTAGATTTATTTTCCGATACCAAGATTGTTTAGGAAAACAAACAAACAAACAAACAACAGAGCTCATTGAGTTTTAGGGTCTCGTTTGGACAGACAGGCCCAGCAGCGCCGTGCACTCTGCAGAGGTCGGTGAGAACGCTGCAGGACTGTCCCGTCTTAAAAAGCATTCCTCAATCAGATCAGTCTAAATGAACAAATGCTAGGGAAAGCTGTGTCCTCAGCGTTCGTGACAACCAGGCTGTGCTGCTTTCTTCAAAGGGTTGCTTTAAGGTAAATTAGATTTTAAAAATGTAGGCGCTGAATCTTTTTTTAAAAAGCCAAAGAACGTCGAAAGCCCTCATGACTAAAGATACCCAAAGACATGGCGAGGTGGCAGCGTGCCATGCTCTCATTGCTCACGGCAGGCCGGGCAGAGTGAAGATGGAGAGCAGGCAGGCAAATCAGGACAAATTTCGGGAGTAAATTGAAAAACCCTGCTCACTCCCTCTGCTTCTTCCATTCTGCTCAGCAGTCGCTGCCCAGGTCAGTGAGAAATCACCTGATCGGGGGCTTAGACCCACAGCGTAGTTCAAAAGACAGCTCAGCCTTTCCCAGACCGTGGGCTGGTGTTTGGGTGTCATTTTTATAGACCCTGACTTAGTCTTTTCCCCACCTCGGCACCAACTCTTCGCTATTTATCGACTCAGATCAATAAATCAAATTTAACTGCTCACCAAGTTGTAGACTTTCCAGCTCGGCAGGGTCCCTATTTTCAGCCTCATCCCCGAATCTCCCGAAGAGCCCACCACTTTCCAGGCAGAGCCTGCAGGCACTGCTGCTTCTGAGCATGCTGCTGCCTTGCTGTGTCTGTGCTGTTTCAGTTACGGGTTGTTTAGGGCAAGCCCTGGATTTACTTTAGCTGTGCATGCACAGCGTGATGCTCGTGGCCTTCCAGCCCCAAGGGCCATTGCTTCAGCAGCAGCTCCTCGCTCCAGGCCATGTTCTGGGGTAAGGAGTGGTGAGGGAAGAAGCCCCTTGTGCAGTCACCCAGAGCAAAGTGACTCGGAAGGCATCTACTGAGACGGCCTTCCAGAAAGCCGGGCTGGGGATGGGGTGGCGGTGCCCAGCAGGACAGCCACCCTGCGGCCTCCCAGCAGCACTCAGGCCATGCTCTGCCTGGCAGGGGGGGTCCAAGGACCTCCAGAGCACGGTGTCTGCCCCCGGGCTCTATCTGCCACCTGCAGAGCCCCCTCGCTGCCTGCCCGTGCTCTGCCAGCTCCGGGTCACGCCGCGTGTATCGCCGAGCTATTCTTGCAGGGCTCCGAGCTGTTAGAGAACCGCCATCAAAGGCTTTCAGTGTGCCTGTCACAGGTTACTTACTTCCAGCTCCCAGTTGCCCTGTAAAATAAGAAAGTACCGTTATCCCATTATAGAGATGGGGAGAGGCTAGGGAAGGAATTGCATTTCCCCGCAAACCTCAGGACCTGCCTGCACCCATGGACTCAGCGCGTCCTTCCTCCCAAAGCCCTTTTGCAACTGCTTTGCCACTGGGACGTGCAGGATTTTGGTAGCCAGGAGGACCAACAACCTACAAGTGTGATGAGAAACTTGTAACAGATTATTTTGTGGCTGAGGTTTTTTTATATCGTCAGTTTATAAAAGGGATCTAATGACTCATGGCTGCAAATGGCTCTTTCCCTGCTTGCGTTTTACAGATGATTTGTTTTATGCATGAGAAGTAGAGTGTGACCTAGCATAGAGTAAACCATGGCTCTTGGAAAAAAAAAGTGCCATCCTCACATCATAACACTAGCTTAAGACCTCACAGCCCCTCCCTGCGTGCCACCCACAAGGCAATGCACAGGAGGAGTTTCTGAAATGCTTGAAAATGGCTGCACACAAAGGTAACGGGAACAAACTGCCTGGGACATGCCCTGCGCCAGCTCCTCCTAGGAGCTGGGGAGAGGGCAGGGATCCATTACGTTCCCCGACACCGACGAGCAACCTGCATGGTCCTGCACTGCAAGAAGCATTTGAATGGCTGAGAGCCTGCCCACGGCAGCAAATCCCAAAAGCACAGCCCCTCTGTGCCCCCAGCTGCCGACAGATCCCGCCAGGTCCCGCTCCCCACCGGTGGGACCGTTGGTGCAGGCAGTGCCCGGGACCTGCACAGACAGGAGCTCACTCCTTTCTGAGCCCTCCTCGTGGGCTCTTCCCAGGCAGAGCTCACCCCAAACCTTGCCCTGAGTGTTTGTGGAACGGGCGGCCTGCCCTTTTCCGCACAGGACACCAGCAAGCAAGCGTCCGATGCGAGCAGGTTCCCGGGTGCGCAGCCGTGCCCTGCGAAATCTCTTCCTCGTATGCTCTTTAATCTCTTAAACAGCTTTTAATTCTGAAGCCATCTTGCACTAGCAATCGACTGCGCAGGCAGATTGTTCTCCTCGTGATTAACGTCCTATTTCTTCTATTCCTGTTCCCACAGGGGGGTGGCTGCCGCAGGGCACAGCACCCTCCCAGCGCCTGCGGGGCTGCGGCCCCCAGTACCCACGGCAGGAAAACCGTGATGGATTGAAGCTGGGGAGCAGGGGGAGAAAGCCGTGCTAGGGCGAGTAGTAAGTTATTGAGCAGTCTGATTTACGGGTGCAATCCTTCATATAGATGGCCAGATCCGGTGTGATAATTTGGGGGTAGGTGCATAATTCATCGTGGAAGCCACGGCGCAACTCCACATCTTCAGCTTTTCCAATTAAGGGCCAGCCTCGGCTTCCTCATGGCAGTCACAAATTAGATTTTTTTTTTTTTTCTTTCAAGCCTGGCTGGAGAAAGTCACCTCCCCTCTTCTGAGAGGGGGCAGTGAAACGGGAGCTTTAGGTCAGGGTGGGAGCAGGAGAAAAGGGCCCAGGCAGGTCCCACAGGCAGGACCCCCCCGAGCACAGCCGCTACCCCAGGCACAGGCACGTCGGCTGCAGACCTCTGAGAAAGCGAATGCAGAGAGCAGAATCGTGGTGGGTTTATGTAATGTGTCAGAACTTTGTTTTGTGCTCCCATCAAATACATTTTTTGGCTTCATCTTTTCCTTGTGAATTCTCGGTACATATTATGTGAACAGACTGCAGAGCATTTTATTCAGAAGAGCTTAATTAACCTCTCAGCTAGAGAAAGAGAAAGAAATCACAGAAGCTGTAGGGTAAAAAAAGATCATATTCAGACAAATAAGTGCAAATGACCTAAATGCATCAATTTTCTTAAGAGCCATGCAATGCAATCTGGATGCAGTCTGCAGAGACTGCAGGTTTGTGTCTCTGCTCCTCGTGTTTGCTGTCCCAGCCCGCGCCCTGGGGCTTCTCTCATGCTGCCCCTGACGTCCACAATCATCCTACCTGCTCTCATCCCTTTTCGTCTCCATCTGTCGCCTTTCTCTTAGACATCATCAAAACGTAGAGCTGGGAAGGACCCCAGGAGATTAGCTATTCCCTTGCAGGATTAAGTATACTCAGATCTTCTCTGATGGATGTTTGTCTAACCTTATTTCTGAACATCTCCCGGGAGCGCTGTCCCAAGGCTTCCCCATTTTGTCTGTTCTCCTGCATATCAACTCTTACAGCTAGAAAGATTTTTTTTCCAGGCATCTAATCCTCTTCTCCCTTGCGGTAAATTAAGCCAAGCCACAATCAAAATGGAGAATAATTGATCACCAGCCTTCTTCGAAGAAGCTTTCCCATTTTGGAATACCAATAGCTTGTTCCTTTTGATTTATGTCCTTTCTGGATTAAACAGCTCCATCTTTTTTGGCTTTTCCCCACCCATCAGGTTTTCAGAGCCTTTTCTCCCCCACATTTTCTTGCACTTAATTAAACATTGTTATTTTTTTGTATGACATCCAAAACTAGACAGTTTAACCAGCTGGTCTTCATGCTGGCTAAACTATAGCTAGATAATACTGTACTACGATAGCCAGCATATAAACAAACCCCAATCCTATAGCTTAATAATTTCTTCCAGGTTCTCTCCTATGGTCTCCCTGGGATAACCGGGGTGATAGCAGCACGCTGTCCCTGCTGCAGGGGACATCATCTAGCTGCAGTTATCAGTCTGCTCTATGGGCTGAACTTTCTCAAACCCGTGTGCATACAAACCATGCACCGATGTGTGGAAAATAAAAGCGTCCCTTGAAAACTTGGGTACCGGTGTTGGAGTTCATGGCCGATGGGTGGAGAATGGTCTTGGAAGCATGGCAGCAAGAAAGAAATGCACCACTGGCACAGGGCAGGGGTCCTCACTCAGATACTGTCCCTCATGGACCAGCTCTGAGCTCTTCTGATTTTCTGGGCACCTTTGAAGGGTTTCATCTGCCTCTTCTGCAGAGCCTTTCTCTCCTCTGGGCCTCCCCTCCAGGGCCCGTTCTCCAGCAGCAGGTTCCTGCCAAACTGGAGGCTGGGTGCTCCGGGAAGGACGACGGGAAAGAGGCTGATGCATTTCTTCTGGGTCTGTTATTGAAAAGTCTCTTCTCAAAATGAAAGTGAAAGTGGCAGGCGGGAGCTTTGCGCTTGCTGTCGTGCCCAGATTCCCCCACGTGCTTGTTTAATGCTGAAGGACAAAAGCACACCGTTTCTTCTCCACGTGGGTTTTGCAAACAGCCTAGCTAGCTGCGCTTGTTCGTCCTGCTAGTGTATTTTCCCCAGCAATTATATTCTGTGGGGCCATTTTACTTCCAAAAGCACTTGTAAGATTCCATCATCTCCTTACTGCTCCTTCAGTAACTCCTAGGCAACGCCGTTACCTTCACATCCAGTACGCGGCAACACCTGCAAAACCCAGGAGCTTCTGAGCTGCAGGAGCCCCGCAGACGGCAGCGGCTGCTCCAGCTGCAGCCCTGGAAGGGAAATAAATGCATGGAGCAGCTCAGCTGAACGCGTCCACACCAGAGGCATTGTCCTCTGGAAGCCTAACAACAGCACAAGTCTGTTAAAACATTCACTTAGCGTTAGCTATTAAAAATAGCTCATAATGTTTTCCAACCCCAAATTGAAGAGGTAAGAGGGAAAACAATGCGTTTAGTATGTGCAAGGAAAAAGCTAATGCACAGAGTATTGTAATTTCAGTACCAGATGAGGAGGACTGTGATTGTTTGTTTTTTAGAATACCTTTTATGAACAAATTTCTATTTAACCATGCCTATTACACAGAAAAGGATGTGTGATCCCACTTCACCTGTCTCACAAGGACAGGCTGCTTTGTTCTAGAAGTTTTCAACAGCAGCAAGTTTTCCTCTTCTTGTCTGGGAAGAAGAATATTTGTTGGTATAACTGATTTAAGGAGCAAATCTTCTTCCTATGACATGTGTTACCAGTTTTTTTGAGAACGTGGTAAAGATGAATGCTATTTCTAAGAACTAGTCCAAGGCTAAAATTTAAACCCCGTACGCAGTACTGATTTAATTGAACAAGTTTAGTGTGACGCCTAACACCTCTTATCGGGGGGGAGAAACAATTTTCCAAATGTAGAAAAGTTTTTCCTATTCATAGTCAGCCTGCAGTAACCTTTTCTTATGTTTTGGACAGCATCACTGCTCAAAGCCTACATACTAGAGGGCGATATTTATACAACATCTTAGTTAATGGATTTATACAATATGTTAGTCAACGGATGCTTTTTCCCCATAGAGCATTTTAGAGGAGGGATCCAAATTTTAGAGACTACAAGCTTCTGCACGGCTCATGATACTTAATACTGCCTGTCAGATCCATGGGCAAGTTTGCTGAAAAACTATCATGTATAATTTATTTTCCAAGATAAATGATTTGTTTAAAATAATGCCTACTGCTTAACTTAAAAACAAACAGACAAAAAAACCCACCTCGCTACTAAGTCTTGAGTAAGTACATGTTGTACATCGATTTTCTTTCCCTTTAAATGAATCCTTTGGCATTGTGTTTATCTTCAGGCACTCTCAAAAAATCAAAATGTAGTTAAGTTAATTTAATACACCTAAATATTATATTTTGAGAATGGACAGAGGAAGACAACCGTAACTGTATGTTTCTAAATATGCCTTTTTAAATATGCCTGCCTTGTAACTTGAACCGCCCTGTGTGGGGCCGCGGTCGCCGAAACACGGCGCTGCTGCACAGCGTGCTGCCGGCACGGAGAGCAGGATGCACAGGGCAGGTCAAACAGCCCGAGGAACTGCAGGTGTTCCTACCTGAGTTCTGAAATATTAATGGTGAAGATTATTTTTCTTTACCCATCCTGGCATGGAGAATTGAGCAGTTGCTGATAAACGAAGGGGTGGAAATGATCAATCTAGAAAGCAGGTGAAGATGAGCAGGTCTGGCTGTGAAGGCTAGAAACATCAAGGAGAGAATAGGCAAAAATTTCAGTTGGTTAAAACCAGGGCATCATGGGTTGGAGAGAATTTTAAGGGTTCTTTGAATTGAGAACTGGGGGTGGTTTTCTCACCAATGAATTGTGTGAGAATAGATCTGTTCCAGGGAAATGGCAGAAGTGGCAGAGACCCTGCCACTGAAAATGGATCTGGACAAGAGGGATCTGCACTACTGGACCTGCACTGCCAAGCATACACAGGCTGATTTCTCAAGTTTTATCCTTCCACACAGCCCCTTTTGCAGCACAGTAATCCCATCAGGCCAGCGGCCCGTGTTTTCTGTTTTCCTGTCATATGGAGCAGGAGTAACACCCTAAGCTCAGTAAGAAGACACTAAACCCATGGGAAATGATGGAAGAATATTGCCTACTAATAGGCATTTTCTCATTCCTACAACCAAAATTTCGCAGCATAAGGATTTGTATTATTTTGCTGTGTTTTGTCTAGGATGTCCTCTATTCATTCAGTCAGCAACAAATATATTCACAGCAGACAAAGCTAAAGACTCTGACCATGTTTCACCATTGCTTCTTTCTTTTCTTCAACCCTCCCATGAATTCCCTGCTGAGTCGAGGATCTGTAAGTGCCTTACAATCAGCCCATCTCTCCTTTTCTCTCTGCAGGACCTGATACGAAGAGATATTCTGTATTACAAAGGTCGCATAGACATGGATAAATATGAAGTGGTGGATATAGAAGACGGACGAGATGATGACTTCAATGTGAGCATGAAGAATGCCTTCAAACTTCATAACAAGGAGACTGAGGAAATGCACTTATTCTTTGCCAAGAAACTGGAGGAGAAGTTGAGATGGCTCAGAGCTTTCAGAGAAGAAAGGAAGATGGTTAAAGAAGATGAAAAGATAGGTGAGGAATATGAAATGGATCCGAAAGGAGATTGTTGGTAATGCTTAATTTAGACCCAAGTGTTGGAGAAGCCCACCTTTTTTTTTTTAATTGTAGCATTACAGTTCAAATGTCCTTGCTTGCTCTCCCTGCCATGAAATAGCTCTCTTTCCAGTTCATTTACTGGTATTTTGGGCCCTCAGTGAGCAAATTCTGCCCATAGCTTCAAGCCTGGACCTCCGTGGGTATTATGCAAGAAAGAACTCTTCGGCCACCTGACCTCAGAGTCTCCTGGCTGCCTCATTTCTGCTCAAGTTAAGCACATCTTGTGCAGGGCAGGATGGCGGCAAAGTCCATGACTTATCAGCCGTGCCCTTCCCTCAGCATCAGCCCATAAATTGACTGGAACCAGCGTCGGTTCAGGCTCAGTTTGTGTTGCTCAGCTGTAAAGCACTGGGCATATTTATGATACTGTATAAATAATAATGGGCCTAATCTTACTTTTCATACAGACCCTGCACAAGTGAGATTTTAAGGAGGCCTCTCCTTTCAAGGAAGATTTGCTTTTCATTGAAATACCTTACGGTACACACAGCTCACTGGGTGATGCTTTGCCACCTAGGGAGTTCTGTGTTTGCTAAACAGTGCAGAAAATTTCCCCCCTCCCCAAGAGAAAAGGAGGCTTTGTAAGCAATCTTCTGAATTGTATTTGCCGTGTTCCCTTTTTCAGGCTTTGAAATTTCTGAAAATCAAAAGCGGCAAGCGGCAATGACAGTAAAGAAAGTCAGTAAGCAAAAAGGTAACCGGCAACATGCACTGTGCCTGGTGATGTGAGGGTGGAGCGGGCTGGGCTGAATCCTGCTGGGCTAGGATCCAGTGTCCCCCTTGAATTTCCCTCTCCCCTTTCTCTTTTTTTATAAAATACCGTTTGTGCTTTGTTTCCTTTCTTAATGTACTTGTGGGCCAAATTAATCTCTGGTCTAATGCGGTTGAAGCCAGTGGAATTTTGCTAGAGATGAATTTGATCTCGTGTCTCCAGTCCCATGTCCAGAAGCTGTCCCTGGGGGCAGAAATCTTTCTCAGTTATCTCAGGCTGAAATGGGAGTGAGTGCGGAGTTGGGTAGGTGTTTTGCTAATTCCCAAAGTCTCCCATTAGAAAAGAAAGAAAGATGGCTAAAATATTGGACATGGTAAGGGATCTGCCCCTTTCCTGCTTTTGGAAAGGGGATGCTCATGATTCTTGGGGCTGCTTGTAGCTTTTAAAGGACAGCACAGAAGCATCAGCCTTAGGAAATAATGCATCTTGGTAAAGATGTTTTATATCTCCAATGTCAGGCTCATCTCCCCACCCAGGCCAACTAATAAATGCCATGCTAGATATTAAACGGAGTCTCAACTGCCAAACTGGCCAGCGTTAATTATCTCTGGCAAAAACTCCTGCAGCTACAGGTTTTGAAATAGTCAATGTGGAGGGAAAGTCAGAGAGGTAATTTTTCAAGTTTTCCAAAGCTTCACAAACTCGTAGACATATCGATCAGTTACCAAAGTACCTTGGCACAACTAGGCCTATAAAAGGGTTTTAATAGAACTCGTCGTTTCTTGGCTATAGTCAGTCCCAGGTAGATTCTTCCCCATTCTCTTTTGGCATTGGGTTGTTTTTTTTGCAGAAGTTGAAGGAGCTCTTTGCTTTCTGCCTCACCTGTTTGTTGTCTACTGGCTTTGCTGGTACAGCAGTGGTTCGCTAGGCCAGCTGTAAACACCATGGTTTGCTGTGTCTCTCCATTGTCATTAGTCTTCTCCTCTCTACTAACTTCCTTTGTTGTCTGCTGAGATGTTCTCTAAAAACTCTCCTGGCCAGATTTTCTAAGCTCAAAATACGCAAAAACGGGGACAGGTACGTGGCACGGTGCACGTGTAGCTCTGGCAGTAGCGGGCACTATCACGAGCTCGGTTTTGCAGATCCTCCCCCAACCACGGAAGCAATCACAGAAATTACGGCAACTGGATAATCTGACTTGCATGATGGCCGTGGCAAAACCAGTTTTAATTATTACTTGCTGTTCAATTTAATTATTAATTAATTATTAATTAATAATTTTACTGTTTAGTCATTAAGTGACACAGTTCAAAGGTGCCTGAGCATGCCTACCAGTACTCCTAATTAAATCCCCGTACTTGCATCCTGACCACCATAATAAGCGTAACTGTACTGCACTGATTTCTTATTCAGCAATTGCTCTCGTTTCCTCTCTTTCTCTCTCTTTCTCTCTGAGATGAAAAAGGGGAGGGGGGGTTATCAGCTTAGGCTTTTCTGATAAAACTAATTAGCGCATAAAACACCAGTCAGCATTTCTTTTATGCAGAATGAGCATATGCTATGACACTGGGAGTTCTTTTTATGCGATGAAGTCCTCAAGATGGACAGAAGTTCAGTCAGACCCCTAGCATTAAGTTAAGCAAAGCCTGGTTCCTTTACTTAAGATATGAAATTTCAAATAACAACAAATCAGGCCATTAAATTAGTGGCTCTGTTTCTTTTGTCCTACGTCACGGTAATCATAGCCCAGCCTTAGATTAATTAGATTACGTAGCTGCACTGAATGTTTTGCTGAAAACTCTTGGGTGTCTTACCCTGGTTTGCCTTGTGCTTTTACCCAGGATCCAAGGAGAAGCGCGAGACAGACAGAGCAGAGAGCTCGCGGAATTGCTCAGAAGAGAAAGATAGGAGGAGGACATCCCAGAGAGGTGGCTTATAGTGACTGATGTTTTGAATCTTTCCATGTGCATTTAACATCAATTGCCAACAATTATTATTATTATTTTTTTTTTTGCCAAAGACTCTGGAAGGTGCTTGGGCTGTGTTGCTGTGGCCGAGGAGCTGCTCTCGGGGCTGGCAGAGGCAGAGCGGTGTGCGTACACCGGGCAGTTGCGGGCAGCGGGGCTGCCTCTGTCCTCCCCACCCGGCCTCCCACAGCAGGACAGAAGCATCGGAAGGGGTGTTAAGTTGTTTCTGGAGCATCAGTTATACCTGGAAAGCAGTGGAACCCTTTAGGAATAGGGGTATTTCCACTGCACTCAACTGAGGTATTTATTCAGTTAAAGACACTGAGGTCTTCGCTGGACAGATCTCAGTGGCTGCTGCAGGGCTCGACAGCTCAGCAGCCCGACCTGAGTGGTGAGAGCTCTGCTCCCATGTCAGCGGATGCCTATGACTTGTTTCTAGATTATCTCAGTCATTCCCTCCACCTCTTAAATGGGAGCCCATGGTAATTTCCCTGTCACAGAATACTTAAGGAAGAGAGAAAAGCCGTGAAGGAGGTGAAATGGAAAACGCAATCAACTTTGTTAGAGGTGAAGCAGAAAAACATTTTTCAAATAGTATAAACTGCAGCTTATTTCATGCACTGTGGTACCACACCTCCCAGAGGTATTATTCTGGAGCTGGCTGTGTGCATTTTAAGGGGAAGCATTTAAACTACCGCTCGCTGCAGCACGCGAGGGCGAGACAATGAGAGGTCGCCCAATAGCAGGAGAAGAAACCTTAAAACTTTCTAAACTAATGGAAACTTCAGGCAGGTGACTAAGTAAGAGCACAACTCTGTGTTTTGAGATTTTCAGTCCCCAAATGAGGGTTGTCTGTGGGGGCTCCAGTCAACCCATTTGGAAGCAACCACCTCTTAATTCTCGTACCCAAACAGAAATGCATACACAAGCCTCCTTCCAAATAGATTTAATGATGTGCAAGGTCAGATTTCAGCGATACACTACGATTTGCACTGCTTATTAGATTGGACTAAACATAATAATATTAGGCCAGGTGCCTTAAGACAGCATTAAACCAATTTTCTGCCTTTATAAGTCCGTTAGATGTAAGGTGAATGTGTTGGTTGTGCGCCTTACCGACAGACAGGGAGAGGGGCTTTTTTTTTTTTTTTTTTTTTTCCTTTTTGCATTGATTGTTCAAGATTTTGCCTCTCAGTTACAGCTCTTCAGTGTCTTTCAATGTCAGTGTGGTAAATGGAAATAGAATTCAGTGTGGTGGCTCCTAGAAATAGTAAAATAATAGAGTATTTTATTTGGCTTGATTTACAAAAAACAAAAACAAGCCACCACCACCCTTTTTAAACCACCCTTTAAAGCCCCACCCTTTTTAAACCATGGTCGATCAAGTCCGCAATTCTGCAGATCAGGCCAGGTACCACTGAGGACCTTTGCTGCCTGCAGTGGCAAGTTAGACATTAAGACAGCATCAAACTGCCCTTCCAAAATTGCATTTGTGATTGACTATAGCAGTGGAAACAAGGCTGAAGTCCCCGTGAAAATGGATCACATGTAGAACTCTATTCTTAATAGCGATGCAGGATTATCCAGGGTATTTTTTTCCATTTCTAAGTGTCTGGAAACAGAAGGCTCCTTCACTGCCTCTCTCCACCCTTCTGGTGGCCACTTTTGCTCTTCCCTCCCGTGATGAGCATTTGCAGTGCTCAGAAACATTCAGTTGCTCACTGCATTCCCCAGCTTTGTCCACATCCGTCCCCACGCAGGACAGCACAGCGGCTGTCTCCCTCCCCCAGGCACAAAAGGGATATTAGCTCACGTTCCTGGACGCTGTCAGCCAGGGTTTTCAGGGTGATTAACGGTTCCGCTGCCCAGTGAAGAGGGCCCATCTTCAAAGCTCTGTTTCCCATTAAAAGTCCCGTTTTGGAAAATTAAATGTTTGCTCAAATTTAAAGAAGTGGCCTTAGAGCTAGGTGAGAGGGTTTCCCGGCCCCAGGAGAGCTCTGCAGCCCCATGCTGTGAGCCAGCTCCTTGCCTTTCTCTCTGCCCCATGTATTCTCCTCTGCACTGTGCCACAGCTTCACCAGAGCGGGTGCCCCCAGCCCGGACGAGTCTTCAGCCTGGTGGTCTGGGACTAGTGGAAGGAGAAAAACATACATCACCCTTTGCCTTGAGCTGACAAGGATGCTGTCATTAAATCTGCCCATAAATACCCAGCTATGCAAACCCCAGCAGGGGTTAAATCATCAGCCAGCATGAGCTGCTGTGGCCTGCAGTTAAACTCCCTCTGAGTCACTGAATTTTCCTGCTAACTTCTTCCTTTCTGATCACTTGAGCTCACGGCTAACTAGCTCATAAAACCCTGACCCAAACACCCAACAGCTTTGTTTAACATCTCAAACTTGTACGCTTTAAGCTCTCCCCCAGCAAGTCTGCACAGCAAAACAAGGCAACTGCGCATTAGTGTACTTGTGCTGGCTTCATCCAGCTGGCAAGGACAGGGCTTACCAGGTAACGGAGTCTGCAGGCACCTCCTGTAGATTTTCCGAATGTTTGAACCTCGTTTGTTGCTAACTAGATTGGCCCTGGCTGTTTTCCATCCTCTTCACACCTGGGGTGACATAGCCTGGGGGGCTGAAAGAGCCTGAGCAACACATAGACCAACCAGCTAGAAACAAAGAGGGGCGCTGGCATTTTCAGATATTCAGGGCCGTTTCCTTTTTTTCACAAAGCTTCCCACTGCACAGGCAAAGGAATGGAGCTAATCACGTTCCTGGTGGCATTTCCCCACAGGCTGAGACATCACAGAGCTTACCCATTGCCCGTAACAGAGACACCTCCCCAAAGCATTACGTGGTGCCCCGCTGCAGCTTGCCCCAGCCCCAGGGGTGCTGCGGGTCCACAAGCAGTGCTCTCTGATCACGATCATCAAGACGGTCGGTAGTTCCATCTCAGATCTGGTCCAGCACCAAGCTAAGCAAAATCAAGAATAAACTCTTGGCTGGGAGACCTCTGAGGATGGTGTCGGTGACTCAGCAGTGGGCACACACTTTGAGCAGATCCTCCAGGGGAGTTTCTGGTGAGATGTGAAACAGGCTGCCTGGGTTTTCCATCAATGCCGAGCCCTCATTTGAAGAGTCAAGGTGTTGACATCAATGTCAGGTTGAGATTCCAGCTGCGATGAGGCTGTCAGCCCCGTACTTTCGGTTCAGTGAGGAATGTCAGGTAAGGGATAGTCTTGCTTGGTTCATTTCGTAACCCCCACGAGGCTGCATTTCAGGGCAGCGATGGACAAAGTGATCTCCTCCCATCAGTGACACAGACACAGTGCTCGTTGCTATCAGTGTAGAGAATGCTGGAGGAGAGGGAGACTACATAAGTACAATTAGTTTTCAGCTGGCTTTGATTGATAAAGCCCTTGTATCATTTATTCCACCTTGCCTCACTTAGCTTTTGCTTATCACATGAGGAATTGTTATCTTAACGTCTAGTCTGATGACATTAGGTTGTAGTAACAGGCTTGCCAAGTAGATTGAGGAAGGTAAAGTTAGCTCAGTATTTGCAGATAGTGCTCTTGGCTGTGGAACAGCCCAGCCACTAGGTCACTGTTCTCCTCTGTTGCACTTCTCAAGGCTGCAGGGTCCCCCCCCAGCAGCAGTGAGCCCTTTTCTTTTCCTCCACACAGAGAAGTTAGGCTGGTGCTTAGAAAGGGGAGCTCAGGCATCTCCTCCTCACAGGTACCATGCCTGGCAGTATCTGCCTCTGCCAGACCATTGATAAAAATCCCCTGCTGCGTGAAGAGCCATGGCTAATGCACCACTTAGGTTCCTCTTGAGTGAGCGTGACAAAATTTGAGCTGGGGAGCTGAGCATGGAAGTGAAGACCAGTGAAGTCCGGGGCTGCTAAGTGCTCTTGGTGTAAAAACTGTCTGCCATCAGCAGAACTAATACGAGGCACAGAGTAGTTTGCTGACTGAGTAACAGCAACGGAATGAGCAGTGGTGAAGTGCTTTGAGATCCTCTGTTGAAATGTGCTGAAGAAGGGCAAAGGGCTGTACCCGTTCAGCCATGGCTGTTTCTGGTTTCTTTAACCTAAATTAGTCTCTGCTGCAGTAGTAATTAACCATACATCAGTGTTCTTGAGGTATGTTCCCTGCTACCCATGTTGTGTATGGGTTAAAATATCTACAAGGAAACAAAATGTATAAGATTTTTTGGACATGGCTCCTGAAGCTGCCATTGAGGATAGGAAAGGCCCCTTAGTGCAGCCTCCTACAGCCACTACAGAAGGAGGTGCTGGCGTTTTATTGTCTCCCACTCAACTGGTGGGAGCAGCGAACAACGTGCTGTCTAGATGGACAGGCAGAAGAAAAGCCGATGAACTAGCTCCTGATCCAAATATGAGATAAAACCGTACAGGGTGAGGATGGAATAAGCATCTCGCAAGGCAAGTTTCCATGGTTATAGAGGCAAATCTGCGTGCGTTCTGTGTACGCTTTGTACTACCTCTCACAAGGTGCAGTGCTAATGGAGCCGCCCGCTAGTCATACGTGGCTCTGTCTGCACGTGTCCGTGCGGGCAGCCCGTGAGATAGCAGCGTGCTCCCGGGTCTTCAAGTGCTAGTGGAGTCCTGGTGTAACATCAAAAGGAGGAGGCACTTTGAAAAAAAGGAAGGAAAAAACAAGGAGATCATGTTATATCTTTTAATTGTTTTCTTCTGAGCTGCGAAAGCCAAAAGCTTCCAAGTGACGTGTCCCAGCACTAAAAAAAGGCACAGTTTCAACTGACAGCGCAGCATCTCTCTTTACCAGTTTTGTCTAGCCAAATCATAAACCCTGGAGTTTTCTTTTTGCTTATTCCGAACAGATTTCCACGGCCCCCACCCTGCCAAATGATCTTGCTATGCAGCTGCAGCCTTTATATTCTGCTACTGTGCAGAATTATGCATGAACCAGCAGAAGGAGCTCCAAGTCTGGTCACTGGTGTATAGCTGTTTTCTTACGCCTCGGGAAGGCAGTGCGGCAGCTGTGTCTGGAAATCATTACTTATCTATCGATTCTTTCCCTTTGCGCTTTGAATTCTGTTCGCCGAGAAGCCCAAAATTGCATTGGAAAAGAGCTTTGCTCATTTCTTTCTGTTGAATTGCAGGGGAGCGATGGCTTTGCATATAAAAAAATCCCTCAAGAGACAATTTTGCACAACAGCCCCGAGTTCTGATGAGAGAACAAACCACTTCACAGCAGAATAGAAAAATAGCAACCTGTCATACTTCTTCCCAGAACTGCTCCTTCTCGGGTTCTGAAGATGTTCAGATTAGGTGAATTTCCCTCCTGCACATAATTCCCGTGTTCCACCTCGTCAGGAACATCGGCATGTCAAAACCCAAGCCATTCTCGGGGCACCTCTAGCTTTTGCAACATGCCATATCACAGTTTCACATGAAAATGTATTCTTAGGGCATAATCAGCCTGCCTTGCCAGAGCACAAATGTTTTTATTTGCATGCCCTCCAAAACCCAGTAATTATGCATGCCATTGAGATGCACAGTTGTGATGGTTCAGGCCATGGACGCCATTTGATAAATATGATAAATATGCAAACCTTTGGCTGTTTGTTCAAGTCGAACCAACCGGGAGCTTTTGAAGTTCATCCAACTTAGATGCCAGTACTAAAACCCTACATCCTTGAGCAGGGTCACACAAAAAAACTTTGAAGGCTATGGGTCCGAGCTTCTTTACTGCGGGAAGCGGCGGTGTGTGTTTGCATGGGCATGTTCCAGGCGGGGATAGCTGTTTTCCAGGAGTTTGGACCAAAAAGGCTTCTCTTGGCAAAGAACTGAATGGGGTTTGCTAGTGATCTGGCCAGGGGAGTCTGCCTTTTTCTTGTTTGGAGAAGACAGACTATGGATTACATTCTTTGCAGTGTAACTCCATCAATGTCAGTGGCCTTCAGCCAGCCTGTCCTTTCTCTACTTCTCCAGCCTCCCAAGAGCATAACATTTGGCTGATCCATGAGATTTCATAGCATTTCTGTGTCGTGATTAAAAAACATTAGTTCACCCTCCACAGGTTGGTTTAAAGACAATAGAGAGCTCAGCATGGCAGCCCAGCTGCATCACAAGGCTAGGTGCAATTCTGCAGCCACAGGATGCAAAAAACATTGGGCCATGTCATTGAAGCAGCGTGGTTTCAAGGTCTTCCAAAGCTACAACTGCTGTCTGTCCCGTAGCAGTTAGGTTCACAGCCCTTCTGTGTTGTAGAGCACTTGTTAATAACCCTGTGCACCAGCACTATCTCCCTCTGAAGCAGTCCTTTGGGATCCAAACCGCCTACCAGACAAGATGCATTTCCCAACTCCAGCCGTGTAAGGAACCTGCACTGGATCCTAACCTTGACACAGAGCCTAAAATTCCTCACCAGCCTCTTCTCACCTGGGAGAAGCGGCCAAGGCACTAATGGCTGGAGTTCTCCGGGGGGGGTCGCTGCACTCTTGTGTGGGTTCAGGGCTGGAGTTTGGTCTCCAGAGCAGACTCTGTAGTTGGTTCCAGAGCAGACTCTGTAGTTGGTTTCACCACCCACACATTGAATCGCCCTCCAGGAAGGCAGCGTGGAGCAGGACAGTGGCAGAAGAAGGGATGGAAGCGGTGGGGCAGGGGTGAGCTCAGGCCCAGGCTCTGCCCTTACGGGGCATCACTGGCTTAAGTCACAGCGTGGCAAATGTGAATGGCCTGTTGGGCCCCGCCAGCAAGGATGGTACCCACGGTGTCTCGGCTCTCCGAGGACTGACCCTGGCCAGGTTTGACCCCAGGACAGCAGGGCTCTGGGCTTGGGCTCCACTCTGCACACTTTCTGTGGGAGAGGGGAGCTTGGGAAAGGTAGAGTAGAAAGCCTGTTGATGAGTACCTATGCCAGCACACAGATACAAATGCAGAACATCGCCAGATTGCTCTTTTCGACTGTTTGAAATACTAACTGTGATGAATTGGTTAAAGGTGTGTAAGTAATGAATCATGGAGCAGTTTTTGTCCACCATGAGCCTTGGTTAATCCCTGCAGTGGACAGAAAGCTGCATGATTGGATTGTATTTGCTGTAAAGGAGAAATTGATTAGCCATCATTGAGATGCTATCTCCATTTGGTCTGAACCTTCTGATGTTTTTTAAGAACCCACGATGGGTAAATTCTGTAGCAAGAGAAAATGAATTTTCTCACCTAAAGAGCCTTAGCTTCGTATCTAAAAATAAAAAAAAAAAAAAAAAAGAAGAGGTTTTGGATTACACGGTGGCACTGTATAGAAATTGTCAGACGAGCTCTGTGAGTGCACTTTGTGAGGCTTTTTCCTTTGTCTGTAAGTACCCGACTGTGTGCAGCCTTCCTGTGCCCGGGCCAGCCGGCGCTGGTCCCGCAAAGCATGTGTTTGTGTGTGGCTAGGAACCGCGAACGGAATGCAGTCACATTTCTTTTACACACCTTGCTGTGGTACCTGGGTGCTAATCACCGTATTTTGCCTTCTCTAGCACCTTCCCATCTGAGGATCTCAAAGTGTTTTACAAACATTAATTAATTTAGCTTCACCACCCTCGTGTGAGGTAGGTGGGTCATGCCATCCCGCTTTCCAGACGAGGACACTGAGCTACTCGGGTAGAGTCACCTCGCTCCTGCAGTTAAGACCAAGGGATAGTGGCCTCACGATGGCCCTTGCGATGCTTGCCACCCGTCTCGCGGCCGGGGCTGCCCTCCCGCAGAAGGAAGAGCAGTTCTGCATGCAGCAGAGGGGATCCAGAGATGGCCAGAGCTTAGGGCACCCCAGAGCTTACGGAGCCCTGCTCCTTCCTCCTTCCCGTCCCTTTCAGAAGTTGTGGTTTCCAGCTGATCACAGTGTCCTGAGGGTTATCCCTCGTCAGTGGCGTGGCAGGGAGGCGATGCAGAAGTAGCTGTGACTTTTCCCTGTAGGCTGCACTTCGGTGGCGCTACGCCTCCCTCTGCTCCGCCGCCATTCACCCAGCGCTGCGATCTGTGCGTCATCCTTTACGAGTGGCTGTGTAGGTCCCAGCTTGCTGGAGCTCCCCTCTGTCTTGGGAAACCTGTAAGAGCAGTGTCCCCTCACCCCTTCCCTGCCCAGGCGTTGTGACACTTAGGTGAGCACCACGCACCCGGCCACCGATAGACCCTGGAGGTGTAGCCTCGCCAGTCCATCCAGTGCTGCCCATTTGGACTGAGCAGAAGCAAGCCTTTACCGCATTGCATATAGCCGATTTGGGCCGAAACAAGACCAATAAATTTAAAACCCTATGGAAAAGTCTGAGAAGCTTTCCAAAACAACCAGTTGCCCTTTGTCTAGTGACGCGGGTCCCTGCGGCAGCGCTCCCCCTGAGCCGCCTTGCGCTGCTCCCTTCTGGCGCGGGAGCTGGTGCCAAGCGGTCCTTGGGGTCGCGCTGCTCAGGGCTGGTCACTGGGGCACCTTTGCCGGGGCAAAACCCGTTGTGAATGTAGCTGGGAGGGTGAAAACGAGCTCGGAAACATCAGGTGTTAAATGGGAGAGCGGGACTGGCGCTACGGCTGTCTGCCGACGTCTGAGCGGGCTGGTGCTGCCTGCGGCACGGCCATAGCGCTGCATCTCGCTAGGGCACGCGGGACTTTTCCATCAGGGCAGGCAAAACTCTGCCAATGCAAAAGTAATGCATCGCCTCCAAACCTTCAACGTGCGGTCCCGCGCAGGTAGCCTCTGAGCTGAGAGTTAGGCAGCGGCTGCGTTTCTCCGTAGACTCGCCGTCTCTAGCATGTCTCCCTGTTGTTTGGGACCCTGGTCGTAAAGCGATAAGAAGTGATAGCATGACGAAGAAAAGACTACTGACCCGATTGCACTTTGACTGATCTGTTTCTTTTTCCCCCCCAATCATCAATGCAGGTGTGAGCTGCTCCAAGTCGGTTCCTCCAGCCTACCCACCACCCCAGGATCCATTAAATCAGGGACAATACATGGTGACAGATGGCATATCCCAGGCCCAGGTCTTCGAGTTCACCGAACCCAGACGCAGCCAGGCACCATTCTGGCAAAACTTCAGCAGGTTAACACCATTCAAAAAATAATACTTAGAAAGATGGTGAATTTTAACTTAAACCAATTTAAAATTAAAAATAAAATTAAGTAAAATTATATTTATAGATGGACCTTTTTTCGGAGAAGCACTGTTGCAACTAAATATATACATATATATATATATACGTACATATTTAAAAATAATATATATACATATATGTATATATACAGAAGGACCAAAAACTTTTTTGTTGTTTTTGGGAAGCAATCTGCTACTAGATACTAGGAAGCACCAATGATTTCTAATCATGTGACCTGTTTTATTTTGTTTTATTCCATCGGTCGGACATTGTGTGTTTTTCTTTTCGTCTTCATCTTCATCCAAGTTGTCATTGGCATCCCAGAATGCTTTCCTGCTTGTGTGACTTCGTCATCGAAGTTTCTCATGGACTACATTGGTGTATGTTATTTGATTTTATTTATGGGGGGTTTGTTTGTTTTTTTGGATCGCTGGGAGATCTCTCCCTCCCTCTCCGTCCCTTCCTTGGCTGTCCCCGGAGTCACCATTTCAACGAAGAGCATCAACCTCCCCGTCCCTGTCCTGCATTCTCTGGTCTGACTCGTGCCTGCCTGGATGTGCTCCCTTGTGCACCATGCTCTGCTGCGCAGTATTTCTCTGGCTTTAACTATTTTTGTTGTGTGCAGGTGAAAACGAGCAGAAGGGGTAGCAGCTATTTAGGAAGTGAGAGATGGGTTTTCCTCGGTTAATTTCTTGCACTTTTAAAAGCACTGTCTTTTTCTCAATTCAGTGTGATTTGTTCACACTCGGCGTAAGACTGAGAAAAGAATTTTGGGGGCTTTTATTTCTTTTGCATTTTTTTTTTTGTGGGGCTACCTTTGATTTCTTTGATATCTTTGATTTTGATTTATTTTCTTTTTAAGCTGAGACACAACTCTCTGAAAAGCCCACTCCTATCTTTGTTCTCCATGCAAAGATAAAAGCTTAAAACTGATGGCTTCACGCCCTCCATTCCAGCTAGAGGAAAATTGGCTATTAGGCTCCAACAAATGGCCAGTTTTCTTTCTTCAGGAACTAAGGTCCCATCCTGGCGGCCACACTCACGCCTGCACAGCACTGCGTTAACAAACCACTAATTGCTATTTACAGGAGCAATGATCCCAAAAGAGAGGGCCGTGCCTGCACCGCTCTTGCGTTTAAGAACGCCGGCTCCACTTGGGCGCTGAGCTCCCAGGCAAAACATAAGCTGCCAGTAGTGACCCGTCAGCAGAAGGATCATTGCCCAAGTAATTGGAAGTATTTACCTGGAATTTAATGCATCCCAGCTGCAGAGCAGTTGAGAACTGCCTTTCAGGAAAGGTGTGGATGTGACCTGAGAAGTTTAGCCCTGTGATCATGAGCATGAGCTAATCGGCATCACCGCTCAGTTAAATCTGAACAGCGGCAATGGTCAGCAGGGTGCATCAGGGGCAGCGGGCTCTGGAGGGGTTAGTTGAATTCTCCAGGTCTCTTTCTCTCTCTTTTTCTCACTCTGGAGATTCATAGCTGTACTTTCAAAGACATTTCCTACAATTTCAGCCTTAACTACATTTGTATGCAAGCGCAAAAACTTATGTTTGAGCTTGTAAAACAAATCGTTGTGCACTAGGATGATTTTTTTTCCCTATGACAACTGAGATTGTTTAACCAGGTTCAGAAGATGAACTTCAAAAACTTTGCAGAGCTATTCTGCAAGCTCCTTTGAAAACGTGGGATGAAATAATAGATCATGGTATTTATCATTTTCTTTTGAATTTGATACACCACATAAACACCTCAGGCCAGTAGCGTGGATAAACATTTTTTTTTTTTTCACACAAGAACTACAAGAAAATGGCAAAAGCAGCGAGTGCGATTTCAGTATTTCTGTGGAGCATGTTTTCTTTCAGGGCATGTTACAAGGCAGCGAATGTATTTTTTATTTAAGTACAAAAATAATCTCAGCACCTTTTAATAACCTAGAAACTCTCAATGAACAACACCAGATTAGCATTTTGGAGCAGAAGAGTGGCCCCTCTGTGACAGGCGACAGCGAAACACTGGGAACCCCGAACAGGAGGCAGTGCAATTTTATATCAGAAGTGATTCCTATGCTCTGTTGTACCTTTGCATTTTTATGCTCAGATTTTCATATTGAAAATGTAGCAATTATTATTTTGCTTGTTTAACGGAATGGGTATTTAGAGAAGCGAATGAGATTGGTTTGCAGAAGTTAACTGAAATGTTTTACTGTTTCTGAATGGCTGGAGAGAGATGCAGAGAGAGAGAGAAAGAGAGAGAGATGATAATCTGTTGTCAACGTGATGGAAATTTCACTTATTCCTTTGCCTTTTAATTGCTTAGGGAAAAAAAAAGTAACAAGCACATTAGTTAAGCCTGTTCATTTACTGTTTTGTGCCTCAGAGAGTGAGAATGAGACATCCATAATTTTTATGAGAAGATGCTTCCTAAATATTCAGCACTAGGAAAAAAGAAACACCACCGCCACACCATTATTTGCATCATAAATCAAGACTCGCTTGATCTGACAAGGCCACTTGTTGGACTCACAGCTTCTTTCTTAAGTGGAAAGCCAAACCAAGCTAGCGCTGCTAGCGCTTGCCGAAGCCAGGTGGCAGGCAAAGCAGATGCAGGCGTTGTTCCAGAGGGAAGAGGGGCTTGGCTCTCAGGCATGGCATTCAAGAAAGCTCTTCCCCTCCATAAATTGCCAAGGTGCTGCAAGAGATGGAGCATTATCACAAAGAAGAACCAGCACCGGGTCCCACTTTTACTACCTACTGTGGCTTTCCCAATAGGGAGCAGGGTTGGGCTGCCTCGTGTGTCCGAAAGTGCTGGAAGCAGCGTAGATGCTGTCAGATTGGGGTGATTTTGACTGAGCATCCGATACAGACTTTCATTTCAATGCCAGACAGGAGGAACCCACTTACCATTCCATATGCAGAAACAAGAGAGTTGTAACAAACTTACATGTTTACGGTATTTCTCTGGCTGAAACTATATATATATATATAAAATAAAAACACCCTCTTCCCTAGGTAAATGACATGCATTACCCCTTGACCTAGACACTAGAACAGAGGATCTAAATTCAAGACTTTCGCCTCCCCACCCTCTCCAAAAAGATCAAACAAGAATCAACCTAGGTGCATCTAACAGTTGTAAATAGAAAATAATACATAGAGAAATATATTTGAAATTTGTTTCAGTTTCTGGACGGTCACCGGCCGTCCACTGCAATGTTATTGATAGTACACTGTGGTGCTTTGGGTTTCTGGTTTTGTTCTCTTTACGCTCTGTCATCTTTTCATTGCAGCTACATTTCAGGGAACATGTATATTTAGTAGCTATTGTAAGTTCTGCATGGCATCACCAAGCTTATTTTTCCTTGAGAAGAAAAGAAGAGTCTGTAGGAGTTTAAAGGCACTATGACGACAGGGACTTGTAGCAGAGAATTAAAAAAAAAAAAAAAAAAAAAAAAAATGTTTTTAAAATTATATTTTTAAGCCAAAAAATAATATTTTTTTGTTTTTGGGGTTTTTAAAGTAAAAGAAAAAAAAAAAAAAAAAAAAAAAAAAAAAAAAAAAAGGATTTTGGTAACCCAGCTGATCCGCACTTGCCAGTTTTATTATTTTGTTTATATTGGACTGTTTGACCCTGTCAAACAAGTGTCAAAGTTGTGTGTATAAAACAAAAAAAAAAGTGTTTAAAAAAGTGTTGTAAAGACACTGAGCCTTATGAAAATATTTATGGAATTAAATAAAAAGAAGTGAAAAGGCATCTGAAGGCATTTTAAATCATTTTCCTCAGAGCGGTCTCACTCTTCTCCCAAAGGCTGAGCACGAATTGCTGGGGGGGCTCCAGCTTGTCAGCAGAGCAGCCACCAAGACGTTCACATGGAACCAAAAAGAGGCTTCTGGAAATATTTCCCCTTCCCCTCGCTTTGCGTCCTCCGTCTGAACGGAGGGAAATGCTTACCGAGTAGCTCGAGGTGCAGCACTGACACAGTACTGCCTGGCCAGTGCTGGCAGGGCTTTCTCCCAACGGAGCCTGGATCAAGTCTGCAGTGAAACATGGTTTTAAAATGCTTTCTGTTACCGAGCTTCGCACGGCCCTAACCCATACTTGCCGACAGTCTGATTCTTCAGACATCGCAAATGCGCTGTGAGCAGCGGGAGGAGTGTTTCAGAGCACGTGGAAGCAGAGCAGAGGGGGGGGTTCCGAGGGGAGGGAGCCCCGGCCCCGCGCTGCCCTGCTGCAGGAGGCTGAGCCCCAGGAGGTGAGCAGGTTCCTGCCCCGGGTTCCCTTGGCCTGGAGGCAGAGAGCACCCGCAGGGAGAAGCCTGGTGCTGTAGCCCTGAAAGGCAGAGCGCTCGCTGCAGAACCCCACTGGCATGTCACAGGTAAGGCAGCTGAGTGACGCATCCCTAGATATCACAAAACTGCAGCTGGAACCCTGAAAGCTGAGGTTACCTCACCACGGGTCCCAGACCTGGTAGAGGCTGGGACCGATGCCCTGTGGAGAAGCCCAGGCACACGCACAAGGGTCCTACACGTACCTGCAGCCGCAAACGGCCTTGCCAGGAGTGACGCTGCCTGCTGCTTGCCCATCTAGCCTGCAGGTGCCTGTGTGGGTGAGTAACGGCCAGTTTGCTAGCACACGGAATGACCGCGGCGTCAGCCCATGTCTATGAGGAAACCAGGCAGACAAGGGAATAAAAAAACAAAAACAAAACCAAAAACATGAAAAAGCCAAACAGAGCTGCTCTGGGAGAGAGAGGGAGAGAGAGAGGATAGGAGGCAAGGCTGCAAGCACAAAGATTTCTGGGGGCCCAGATTGTGAGCATGTTCAGAGGCAGGGCCACCCTGAACTCCGACATCACAGCTTCACATTTGCCTCCTGCTTCAGCAATAGCCCAGACCAAACCCAAGCTTTTTTTTCTCTCGCTTACATTTTTGCTTGCAGTGACGATGCCGTGGGTGCTGTGCTGGCGCTCACCTGTCTGAATGATTCTGCTTTGGTAGGACATAGCTGCAGTCACACGGGCGGCTGGGCACAGCACTGCTCCAAAGCGTGCCGCTGGGGAGAGCGGACCCAAAACGCAGCTATAAATAAAAACCTCCCTTTCAAGAGCAGCTTTCCTACCCACACCGCCGTCCTCACAGTACGTTTTTAGATAACAAGCCTGAACAGTTGTTTGCCAGAATTTTGCACTCCTCTCTGAGCTTGCATACGCGAGCTGTGAGGAAGGCGAGGTGGGGGGATCAGGGAGCATGTATGCACTGCCCAGGATGTGCAACGTGCCAAGGAAGCAACGGGGAAGAAACCCATCGTGCATGCTGGGAGCAAGAGCACTACCAAAGCTTACTGAGAAGCAACAAAGCATCTCTGTGCCCCCGGCTTCCTGTCCTGGTGGTGGCTAGAGAGAGGAGCACGTGGCTGGGAGCGCTGCTGCAGCCCACAGCTGTTAGCCAGCACGTATTGAACTTGGTGGAGCTGGTCGTTTGCTTTAGCCTTCTGCAGCCACCGAGCATTCTGCCTGCTGCTACGAACTTTGGTTGCGTAAAACAAAAACAAAAAAGCAAAGACCCAGTTCAAAGTTCATATGTCTTGAGCGGTGCAAGGTTTGTTAGGCTGTATTTCTAGGTAACATCCCAAGCAGATCCTCAGGTGGTGGGGGCACAGCAGGTCCTTGATTCAGAAATGCACTTATATGCCTATGGTCACCGTTTTGTACCCAAGCTTTTATTACGTACGTGTCAAAGTACAGAACGCAACCCTCAGAATGATGGCAATCAGTAGGGAAATGACCAAAAAAAAAAAAAAGATGAATGTCCCTGATTGATTCCCTGTCTGGTTGTGTATCGTGCTGCTCCACGTACCTGCACGGTTTGCAAGCGGTGTGGTCAGTGTCACGTCGGCGTGCAGAACGCTGCGCAGTGCTGTCGGCCTCCATGGCCAGCAACCAGGCCCCAGCTCCACGCAGGAACTGTAACAGAATCAGTAAAGCATTTAGGCTGATATGTTTGTGACGTGACAGGACCGTTGTATGAATTACTCCAAACGTCAAAGCCATCTCTGCTTTATCCTTGTGTGTATACCCATGGTATTACAGCTGAGCTTTTCCTTTCTAAGCAATCAGCCTTTCAATCTGATTGATGGTGCTGTGAGTACAGATCCCAATCTAGCCCAAACAGAAAATTCTCTTGTTTTTCTGTAGCTAAGAAGCAGCAGCAGGTTTTGCACTAAGTACAGGAGCGGGTCAGCAGCCTCCAAAGCACATAACGCACCATCTGGGCTGGGTTATTAAGGAATGACCTGGAATTGCACGTTGCTGTGGATGCAGGGGAATAGCTGGCGTTTCTGAGAGCATTTCTAAGCACTGTCCGCCGAGGGCTTTGCAATGCTGCACTAAGGAAGGACTAGCTGTTTAACCACAGGTATCTCCCCCAGACTGCAGGTACAAATGGAAAAACTGTTTATTTGTCAAAATCTCTCACCTTTGCTATGGGAAGGAGACACCTGGTAATTCTTAAATGCTTTTAATATTCACAACCTTTTTTTTCCAGCTCTCTCAAGGCAAACATGCATCCTGGTGAAGATGTGCAGCTTCTCGTTTCAGAGCCACAGCAATGTGTTACCTCTTGCGGATTTGACGGGGCCTCTTTGGTCAGCATTTTCCACAGGCAGGGCCATGCAGCAGCAACGGCTCAAAAACGTTCCCCTGTTCCAGGAGCCCTCGAGGGCCCATTTCCAAACACTGCTCCCCTCCAGCTCTCTGCTGTCAACGCAGCAACCAAGGCCAGGCTGGTCACAGGCACGTTGTCTGAGGGACACTGAGCACTTTTCCTCTTCCTTCAGGGCTGGTTATAACAGCAACAGGAAAAAACAAAACAAAAAAGCAAGATGGGAACACTGCGTTTTTTATATTTGTCATTAAGGAGATACAGAGAAAAGTTAATCCCTTGCAGAAATGGTTCCCTCATAAAGAAAACGTTAGTGCCCGGAGAAGCGCTCTGGTCAGGGGCATCTTGGCACGTCCCTGTCACTGCCAGTGACCTTGCTTGCTCCTGCTCGCCAGCAGGAAGAGGAGCTGGTAATTAAATTTAGAGCAGCAATGGGGGCTGTATACGTGCAGAGCTTCCTACTCACGCTCTTTCTTGCCCTGTTGCTCTAACAGCTGAGAGCCATAACGCGCAGCTCGCGACCGCCTGGCTTTTATACCCATTGCACAGATGGAGGGGAAAGGGCATAACATTTTTACTAGCTTTTTCAGAATAAACTACGGGACTAATTGGCTTATAAATAACACGAATTCAGGCGCCAAGAGGCTCTGTGGTGCCTCGTTGGCTGAGCCTGGTTTCGACCACAAAGTCAGTGGAAGAACACAATGGGAGCTAACCTCGGAAGAGAACTCCTGATTCTCTTATTGGCTGCAGAAGCAGTAGGAGGATATATTGCCATGTTTGCTTCTCCTTTCAATCTCACTTTTACAGAAGCTGTGAAGCTTTTATCCACGAAGCAAATACTCTATGTGCATATATATGTAGATTTGAGCCTTTGCAGGTTCACATAAAAGCAGAAAGGAGGTGGGCTTGTGCCCACAGCACAGTTTGCCCTGGGTGGTGATGCCAAACGAGTAACAGCAATATCTAATGTCAACACGGCCTGGGCTCCTCACACTCACACAACAGCCATCCACGGGATCCTTTGAATTAGGGGGATTTTCCCTAGTACTGTGTAACTGAGGTTTAAAAGAAAAAACTCTCATTCATGACTGTTTTCTGAACTGGTAGAAATTGGAACAGCCCTGGTGACCTACCACAGGTGTCTTACCGGTGTCACAGAAAGCAGTGTTTGATCCAAGGGCTTAGTGACTGGGCTGCTCCAGACTGGAAATGCATGGAGACAGTCTAGCTCAGCCACCTAAAAATACCTGTTCCTACTCAAAGCAGCGATTTTTAATGCAGGTTTTACAGAGGCTGGGTTGATGCTGTAACACGGCCACTGCAAAACACTGCAGAAGTGAGAAGAGAGCTGCAGCTCTGAACAAATAAGTCCTTCACAGAAGGGAAAGTCGCTGCTGTCATTGTCTCCAAGTCCCTTGTCACTGGCTACTCCTTCATCCCAGGAGAGAGCTGTCCTTTCTGGATGAATGGTCTGAACACAGCTTTGCTGAGCTGCGCTGCCCCCGCTGTTTTAATTTCAGCTCAGTGCTGGCAGACCTGGGCATTTCACAGATTTCCCCCCATCAGTCACTCCTGTGCAGACCAAGCTGGGGGCTTTTGGAGTCAAAGACATTTTAGCACATCTGGAAGTGGAATTGCTTTCCACATATTTGTGCTATCATGCTGGCTCTTTGTTTTCTGTTTGGAAACAGGATGAGGGTACCATTTGCTGCATCTTAACCCCCAGCAGCCAAACTGCTGCTTCTGCTGTGCCAAAAATGAAGAGCCTCACGGCATGGCCTGGTCCCCACGCAGGCCCCAGCTGAGGTGAAGGCGTGCACTTTTACATAGTCTTACAGACCCAAATCCAGCCAAGGACCAGACAGGCAAATTGCTCTAACAGTGCAATTGCAAACGTTTCTGTCACTTGCTGCCTTACCTGACCTAGAACACATCATTTGTATTTTGCAATTCATGTTTTGGTTTGGCTGGAGTCCAGCTTGGTTGTGGTGGTGTCCACG
This sequence comes from Nettapus auritus, assembly GCA_011076525.1. NCBI lineage: Eukaryota > Metazoa > Chordata > Aves > Anseriformes > Anatidae > Nettapus > Nettapus auritus. Next base: position 15,787,041 of record CM021768.1, read on the forward strand.
GCCAGCTGCAGAGAGCCCTCGTGCTCCCAGGGGACGCCCAGCAGACCCAAAAGCCTCTGGCAGCCACCAAGGGCCCTACTGCAACAGGCAAAAGCATTGCTGTGTGGGTGCTGTGTGTGCACACGAGGGGGTCAGAAAGGGGGGATCATTCTTGTTTGGTCACGGGGAGCCTTGGCAGAGCCCTTAACCTACAGGCTGTTTTTCTGAGGGGAGATGCGACCAATGCATCGATTCCCTCAAAGTTTCACTCCCCCACAGATACAGGGCGGCAAGAGAGGAGTCCCTGGCCAGCCCTGCTGCTGCGGTGGTTTCACGCTATACAAAGGAAATCCAGAGCATTGGGACCAGGAAAAGAAAATAGGAGCAAAGCCAATAAATACCCGTAGCTGGTGGCGTGAGCTGAGAAGGGAGATGCAGTCTCTGGCCCAGCTCGCAGGACAGTTTGTGCCCACTCTCTAAGGACTGCGAGGGCACAGGCTCCCTGCAAAAGCCACCGCGTTTGGTCCCACTGAATTGCTGCTTGGAGGCACCGCTGCTCGCCCGTGACAGTAAAGGTGACACAACAGGGGCTGTGACACATAAGGTACGTATCCTGCCAGCGGCACCTGCCCCAGCCTGGTACTTGCAGCCTGCTCATCAGATGTGGGCAGGATTGCTGGAGGGTGGGGGGAGGACACAAAAGGAGATGGATGGAGAAAACCAAGCGTTTTTTTTTTTTTTATAACTGCAGAGAAGGGGCTGGCTGACAGCGTGTGGCCTGCCCGCTGCGGGCAGTGCTGGCTGTGCCTGCTGCCGGCTGGCCGGGGAGGCGAGCGCGCAGCCAAATTGCTCAAGGATGTGTCATGCTGTTGTTATCCATGTCGCTAGTGCAGTTGCCCTGGCTTTATTCTTACTGTCTGGATGTACCATTAAAGAAGTTTGATTTTGTTGCCTGATTACAGATGAGTGGTTTCAGCCTCGCACATAATGCAGTGCTACCCGGGGGCTCCACTAATGACACCTCTGGACAGGGAGAAGTTGTTTGTCATATGCAGATACACTGTGGTTTATTTAATGACAGAGTGGGAGGTAATAATGCTTACCTGGCACAGGGAAACACAACGGGGTTGTTGGGGTTGGCTGGGTTTTTCCCATCCACTTCTTACACCTTGAGTGTGCTGCCCCCCCTGATCTACGACCCCATGGGACAGCACGCTGTGCAACTCCTAGCAGCAGGGATGGCATTCTTGTTGTCACCTGGGGGGTGGAAAAAAGCAGAGCCCATATTCTAGAGGCAGCACCCACCAAAGCCCACACTCACCATCAAAGTGGTCCCCAAGCACACCCATTTGAAGCATGATGAGAAGCAGGGTCAGGAGCTGACGGGGGTATTTTGGTTAGGGAATAACTACAGGAAGGCAAGGGCTAACAGCTGTGGAGGACAGCAGTGTGGGGACTGCCCTCATGCTGTAACTCTTGGCTTTCCATTAAAAGGCATGTTACTAATACCCAGACACGTAGACAGTTAAAGGCCGTCCATATCTTGCACCAAACACAAACAAAAAGTTTTTGCTAGAAGAGAAAGGCTGATTGATAGAAATCGCTGTAGAAGAGCCAGTCTGAATTCCACTCCCCTGGTTAGAAATTCCTGTGCTACTCCGACACTGTGGGATGAGAAATCCAGAGAGGGCAATAGAAAAAGGACGTTGCCTTCAATGATAGGCATCATTTGTACCTGCACAAAACAAGTGTGACCTGTTCATAACAGAAGGATCTGCTCACTTGGATCTGCCACTACATACAGCCACTGCCAGGTGTGCAAAGAGCCTGAAGACCAACAAATATTGTGGTGGGCCATCTCCCTGCCAATGGAAACAGATGGTTTAAATAAATAACCACGTCTCTGCAGTGTTTCTATCCAGACATCACAGCAGAGACCCTTCAAGTGAAACTAAGCATAAAAAAAACAGCCAGTGAGGCCGATCACAGATGCTGTCCCGGTCTGGTCCAGCAGAGTGCTGAGCCCAAGCAGCAGGCAGACCGCAGGCTGGGCGGACTGCAAAGAGACTTCCAGCAAACAAAGGTGGAATTAATGACGTAGCAATGCTTGCCTAAGTAATACATATATACATATATTAATTGTTTCCTGTGACTTATGGCTTGTATCAACTCCAAACTGCTCCTGAGGAAGCGCCGTTATTATTTGGCTCCTGAGAAGTGAGCTCAGTGCTAATGCTGGCTGAATGCTCAGAGGTGCTGGGAAGAGGACAGGGCACCAGCAGACGCTTGCAAGCAGGCCACTGCCAGCAATTTCAGCAGCATTTGAAAGGAAAGGCATGGTCGAGGGCTTACAGAACAAACAAAGCTGGTACTGATCAAAGGGAAGCCGGAGCAGGGATCACAGCATCTCTCGTAGTAGTTGCAGATGCCCAGGGACCAGCACAGGCAAAAGTCTCTCTGTAAGCCTAATTTACACACACCTCTCACTGCCTTGCTGGATGCTCCTGAGGGCCACCCAAAACTGCTGTTCTGAACATCTGCAACACCATCTCCCCTCCTGAGAAGGCTAGAAATGTTTCTAGCCCGATGGTCCCGGAGAGACCATGCACCCCATCCATGGCCATGGCACCCAGCAGTGCTTCTGCAGGGCCTCAGCCATGCCACCCCTCCTGCTCCTGTCCCTCCAGGCAGCTTCAGGCTTACAAAGTGATACCTTCTTTTCCTTCCTCTTACCCTCCATTCCTTCTTTTCGTGTTTAAGCCATTACCTTCCTGTTTCCCAGACATTTTCTTAGCATAGCTCGTTCAGAGAACCCAGACCTGAGTCACCTCCCCGTGCTTCCCTGCTCTGACCAGCACTGAGAGCTGGAAATCCTTGGTCACCGAGGTGATTCACAAACTCCTCCGCTTTCTACATTTTTTTTTTCTCCAATGTGCTGCAATTTATGGGCAAAAAATCTTCCTCTCATTATCTGCCAGCTCAATGACAGTACAGAAATAGAGCTCAGAGTGTGCATTAATTTGTGCCACGGAGGCTGCTGTAACGTTAATGATCGGCCATTAGCTCTGCAATGTTGTAACGGCTAAAACAAAGCCACCAGCGAGTCGTTTAACAGTGACATCTCTTCCAGTGACATTATTCCTTGTTACCATGTAACGGTGCCTAGAAGCCTACCACTGGAAACACACCGTGCCTGTGTGCGTGCCCACCCTCACTCTGTTCATTTCAGTAATGGGCAAAATCAGCACACCGAGACATGAGGGGTGCCCTGAGACCACCTGGCACAGGGAACACAGTGCAACTTGTTATTGCAAATAAGATTTTCCCCCTATTTTCCCATCTCCTTTTCCCTCCTCACCTCACTGCTCAGGTGCCGAAGTCCCAGCCGCTGGGGTTGAGCCTGAGGTCTGGGTTAAGCACACATCAGCGGCTTGGATCCTAGGATTGCTTCTGATGCGACTGAAAGGGCAGTAAGTGGCATGATTAGAGCTCTCTTAAATTTAAAGTAAGTCTGAGGGAGGTTGGATGACAGCTAGATAGGACATCTCTGACGTGTCTGGAGAGCAATGGCTGAGGCAGGAGCACAGCAGCCCCTTCCCAACGCTTGCTGGGTTTAGCACTTTGTGTGTTACGTCAGTGCTTCCTTTGGGTTCCCCTTTCTGGCTGTCATGCCAGGTGCCAGTGCAGGAGCAGAGGGCACCGTATTGCCCCGGTGTATCGCCCAGTCCTGCTGCACAGCCTCCTTTCACCTCTTCTCACTGGAGCAAGCAGTGAGAGAAGACCTTTGGTTTGCAGGGTTTGTGGCTTTTCCTAGAGACATCCTTTCCAGCCTGTCCCCTGCTAGCTCTCATCTCATACCCTGCACTAACCCTTGCTGTCCTCCATCTCCAACCGGACCGCGGTGCCTCCCTGCATCCAGTCCTCTGTGCACATCCTGCCGGAGCTTGGGCAGGTTTCTGTGCACATCTGCAGAGCTCCCTCCTTCAGACTCCTGCTGCGGTGCAGAGGCTGCTAGCACTCCTGCTTTCCTCCTGAGCATTTTCTCTCACCTCTCCTCCGCCCATCTCACTGGGGCCTTTCCACCAAGCAGTCCTGGGCAGGCACAGATGTGTTGTGGGCGCTGTAAGTTAGCAGGAAGCTGGGCGCAGAGGTTACACCTGCTGCTGCTGATGGTGGGACAAGGCACCAGCTCCAGGAGCGATGACCACAGCCATCTCCAGCGGGATGAGGTGCTGATGCACGCGGTACTCTGCAAAAGAAATTCGCAAGCTCCTGATCACAGGAATAAAACCAGACAGAACACACACACAAAAAAACAACCACACCACCACCATCCTCCATGAAATGCTCCAGAAAGAATACGGTGGCTTAGGCACCAGCACGGCTGCCTGGGAAGGCTGGTATCTCAAATATATTGTATCAAGCAAAAATTAAGTTTAAAGTGAAAGCTGACAGCCTATAAAGATGCGAGGAAGATAACGGCAAAGAGATGAACCCACAGGAGAGGAGGAAAGAGCTCCTTTTCCCAGACCGCGTGCTGAAACCACAGAAGGGGTGAAGTTCTGCTGCTGAGGTTTAGGAGCTGAGTGCATTATGAATAATATTCTTAGGAACATCCCTGAGTACAGCAGAGCTCACATTAACAGCACAATTAAAAGAAACTGCTGCATCAGATGAGACTTCCTCATGCCCGCACTGAATTCTTCCCCAAGTAGTGCTGGTGCACGGGGCTGTTCCTCCAGCCTGCGCCCCGGCAGAGCCCTCCTGCACAGCTAAAATTAGGCAGGTTGGCTGGGTAGGAATTGCACAATCTAGCCACAAATTAGCAGATCCGATGGATGATGCTTAACATTGTCCACGATTCTTCAGCTCCCACTCAAAAATAAAGCTGCTTGGGAGACTAGGACTTGGCAGAAGAACAAGTGAAACCCCAAAATAGTGCGTGGCTGCACGCTCTCAGTACAGGAAGTGCTAGCTAAGTGATTTAATTCACTTGTGTTAATGAAAAGTAACATGTTAATAGTCTCTCCTGCGGATCCTTCTCTTGCCAAATGTTAAGGTAATGCATTTTCAGATGTCCGGGCTCCTCCTAAAGCCCAAAGAGTTGGAGGCTTCCCAGGGGCAACCACCACATGAGTAGTGCAGAGTCCTTCTCCCTTCCTCCCTGCAGGTTGCTCTCCGACACCTATCAGGGAAAAACACTTGTGTTGAAAAGCAATGGGAAGAAATAACCAAGGCCCATCCACAGTTCTTGGTTTCCATGTCCTGCCCTCAATGCCACGAATGCCAGCTCCATTTCAGCCTTCAGACTGCTTTTAAAAAAATAATAATAATAAAAAAAATCAAGGCTTTGCAAGGAGGTGCCCCAAACCAGCCAGCTGGCTGAGAGCTGCCCAGTCACCCAAAGGGAGGACACCCATGCAAGTTAAATAAAAATAAATATACTTTTAAGGTTAATTTGGGACACAAATCGATATTTCTATTGATATAGAAGAAACCAAACCAACTCCCCTCCTTAGATTTCATTTATGTGAGGGAAACACCCACTGGCTGAGGGGCTGTGCCTACTCACCCAGCCTTATTTCCATGGGAAGTAAGGGAGGAATCTCCCCTTCCCACCCAGCAATATTTTTGAATCAAAATCCATCTCCACTTTAAATAAAATGGAAGGAAAAAAAATGGTTTTCTTTTACACTGAGCAATTGGCACCATTCCTCCCTCCCCCAGGAGCATCATTCTAGTTTTCTGTGCTTGGTTTTGACTTCTAGAGAGAAAAGAGGGAGGAAGGGTCTTTGTCTCCTGAGAGCAACACATATTTTCTTAAGACGTCCAGGTAAAAACGCCAAGGAAGTAGTGTCAAACCATTACAATGGGTTAATTTTGAAGCCATCCCCTTTGTCCTCTGTGACGCTGATTTGATTTCTCAGCTATGTCTGCGTTCAGAAAAAACACCTGGAAAATATTCTCGAGAAAGGCGTTCATGCCAGAAGACCTGTGCTGTGGCCAGAGCTTCTTGAAATCAATACAAGAAATAAATACCACTGGAAGTGTTTCTGAAAGGAGACACAGTTTGTATGATGACGACTCCATTTGATTTCTAAGCCCCAGTTCTCTCCCTAGCATTCATCTATGACAACAGATTGATGAGCTGCTCCCTGTCACTCCGTTCTGCTCTAGGCGTTTGCCATTCATGGGAGAAAAGACTGCCTTTTTCCTTCTTCACAGAGTACTGGGAACACAAAGTTTGTATTTTTGATGCATACCAAGTTCAGCAGAATAGGAAAAAAATGTGATCCCTGCTTTCAGGCACTTTATGCTCTATCAACACTTGTTCATTTGTGCAAGCGGCAGCCCGATCTCCCATACGTAGGCCTTCTTCTCACATAAAGAAAGAGGAGAGAGTGCTTTAAGTGGCTGCAAACTGACGCTGTGCCATCAGTTAGTACATTATTGAACTAAAGAGCGTTACCGTTTCACGTTTCTCCTCCTTGATAATGCCAAACAGCTGAATTGGAGGGCAGAGATTGCTATGGTTTCTTACTGCTGTGAGCTCTGCTGATTATTTATGCTGTTACCCCAAGCAACGACGGTGGCGAGGAGGGAAATCACAGCACATGGCTGTGATCCACCGTGTTCACCGGGCGTACGAGGCACTTTGCAAAACCCAGGGAAAAGGGGGTCCAGATGGGAAGCAATACACTGAAGCCTTTCTGGGCCCCCTTATTGGCCAAAAGGTAGGAACAAGGATGCTGCTGAGGAAAGCAGCCAAGGAGCAGGAGGGAAGGAAGGAGAGGCAAAATACCTGCCCAGCACTGGCCTCAGCTCAGTGTTGTATTAATGACTTCTGTGCTAAGTCAGAGGCAAAAAGGGAGAGAGGAGCTGAGCACAGCGGGGGAAGAGGAATTCCTACTCCAAATCCAACCCTTCTGCCTACTCAGTTCCCTAATGGCAAGGCAGCAAAGTATCCAGCGGATCGTTTTTCTCCACTTTCCATTTGACTCCACAGCTTCACTGCTGGGGGGGGAGCAGCGGTGCCAGGAAACCCAACGGATCAGAGGTTTCACGATCCTTCATGATTCTTAGACATCTTGGGATTTTTTCATGTCTGATATTTCAGATGTAAAAGAAATAAAAGCTGTTTCAGTGCTGGGGAGAGCAGTGTTGTTTCCACCCAGATTTCCTGATGGAGCTCAGCCAGCAGAGCCCCCACAAACGCTGGATTTCAGCTGAATGGAAGATGCAGAGAAACCTGCGGGCTTTCACTGCATAGCATTCTTTTCACATCGGTGGACACACACATCATGCAGATGAAATATCCTTCTCCCTGTGGCATAGGGCAAGATACTCCCAAGAATCAATGGCCAAGCGGAGACCTCCACAACACAGCGCCCTTACGGCAGCAACACGCCGCCTTTGCCCATCGCAGAGCCATCTCTGAGACTGGTTTGTTATCACTCTTTTGGAAGCTGGGGAGGAGGGGAAGAGACTTTTAATAGCTACTTCCTAAAAGACTGAATCAGATGAACTATCACTAAGGAATTCTGATTGAAAAATCTGTATGACGTAGCAGGTTGCACTCTAAACAAGGAAAAAAAAGCACATTTTCATTATTGCAGCAAAAAAGGGTTATAGACCAGGTATATGGACTTGGTCACTATGAACTTCCTAAAGAAAAAGCCCTGCAAACGAGGCCACCTTGCTACGTGACAAGGAAAAGGCCTGCACTTGTCCTGCAGGTCCCCCAGCTCCTACCAGCCACAGACTGTGTTACCATTTTGTTATTTTGAGGATGTCAGGTTGCAAACCGAAATTTCAACTGATATACAAACCCTATCAAGCAAGAAGAATGTCAGGATTTCATGGCAAAACAATGGTTAAAAGGTCACAATTTTCAACGCATCCCATTATTTTGCAGTACTAGAGATCTGCAGGAGCCAAAAGCCTGCACTTTTTTGCTGCCCATGCTGCAGCTGTTTGTACCTCTGGCTTTACCAAAAGACAGGCGGAAGGCAGGAAGGCTGTCGTGCAGACTTGGGGACCTGTTGGCCAGCCGGGGTCTCAGCAGGGCAGCACTGAGCACCTTGGGCTCCTGCAGCCAACAAAGCTGCCTGGGCACCAGCAGGCAGCACCTGAGCAAATGCAGCCTTGCAGTTGTGTCCCACGGGTAACTCGGCTGCACAGGGATGCTCAGCACGTCCCACGCGGCTCGGCCCTTTGAGCGATGTCTCCTGCCCAGGCAGGGGGAGGAGAGCCCCCCCCCCAGCTATTTCGGTCCCGGCGGCAGATGGAGGAGACAGGTTGTGCTTTCTCAGGAAGCACAGCTCGGCAAGGAGAGGAAGGGCGTGATCCTGCCTCGCAAAGCAGGGAGCTGTTCCTGAGCTGCGTAAACAAGGGTAAGGAGCAAGGCACCGTCCTTAATTTTAGCAGGGAAACCAAATTAACCTCTCACCGCCGGCCAGATTGACCTTTCCAGGCAAGCTAACACCAAACTTCCCGCTGTCTCTTGCAGAAGCTTGATACTCAGAGGTTTACTATCAGCCTGCTTTGCTAAGTGTAAGAGAAAATAAAGTTGTATGCAGTATTTTAATGGGTTAGTGATGAGTGGGATGGATTAATTGCTGCAGGGACTGGGGAGAAAGTTAAGTAACAGGGAAGGGGATCCCAGCAGGGCTGGGATTGAAGCAGCCTGCAAAAAACTGGCCACTGTAATTTACACAGAATTGTAACAGTGCCAGGATGATTCCCATAAATACATATTCCATTATATATATACACACATATATATATGTAAATAGGACCACTGAGGAGGGAAAGGCACTTAGATGAGACCCAATGAGATGAGACCCGTCACATGCCCAGAGAATTCCTCCTCTCCATTACCCTCTCTCAAAACCAGCTTAATGTCATGCTCAGCAGCTCCACAATTAGCATTTTAGCTTACTAAGGGAAACAAAAAATATAAAAAATGTGAGAAATAGTTAATTAAATTTAAATGTAATTCATTAAAAATGAGCTTTGAAGCAAAATTGTGTCAATTACCCCTAACTTCTCAGCAGGCTAAATGCAGGGATAATTGGTGCTGCAGCCATACAGGCACAAGCCTTCCCAAAAACCTGTGATTAAAGGCCAAATCCTGCCCATCACAGCCCACGAGGGAGACCGGGGCAGGAGTGCCTGCACAGACACAGGAATATTTGCTTTGTCTGAGAGGGCTGGCAGGAGCACACTGACAACCCCACGTGTGCCAGGATGCTCCCAACAAGGAGATCTCATTGTTTTGCTCACAGTCGTGTGGTTATGCTTCGAAAGAGCAAAAACCCATGAGGAAGGTGCTGCTGGGAAGAGCCACACATGACCACGGAGGGTCCACGGCACATTAGCCAAAGCTCGCTGAGGGTGATTGAGGTGTACACGGGGTTTGCTGGGAGCAGGTGGCAAGGACGGCTGTAAGGATTTTTGCTTTTCTTTTTTGCCTTCCATCTGGTTGGGGTCCTGGCAGCAAGGAAACATCCTACGCTACATGTTGGCCATGCCCACACAAAAAGGGCTTTCCAAGAAAATGAAGCAGAGGAAAGGCACCACAGCTCTTCAAAAAGAACCAAAAGGTAACCAACCAAGAGGAGAAATTTAAGATCCAGCCCAACATCCCCAAAACAAGACAATTACTTTGGTCCTGCCTTTGACCAGGTTTAACCCCTCTTTGCAATGCCAAGACTAAAACCCAACTTCACATCTTATTTTCCACTACAGAGGCCTCCAGTCTCGCTGGGGTGCGGTGCTTTTGGTGGGTGAATTTGCCCTTAGAGAAGGCTGCACCTGCCTCCACCACCCAGATCTCACAAGCTCCTTTTCCAGTTTCCTCCCAGTTCCATGCACGATGCCACATTTACCGTCAAGGCTCTTAGTACTAAAACAGCCCAGCTTCAAGGCTGCACAGTGGTGTACCCATCTGAGCTTTTGTTAGATTGCAGTCCCTTGGGGCTCATTAAGGTCTGAATTAGCTGACTGTCCATGGCCCTAATTAGTACTTGAGCTCTCTGGGAAGCAGCCAAGGCTTTTTTTAACCATTGCTCCTCACCAGTGGCATCAGCTCCCTTCTGTGATTTGGAGCAGGCAGACTGCAACAGCCTTGAAAGTAACTGAGGCAGGCACGTATTCCCTTTCTGCTTTGCACTACTTTTATCATTACCTTCAGCGATTAACCCTGGGAAGGGCACAGTGAGGATGCTTCATAGGACAGTGGAAATGCAGCTTGGTTTTGTTTTGCAAGATGGTTCTGCTGAAGAGCAGAGGGAGGTTAAGTACAAACACCTGGTGTAGTGCTTTATGATGGGCAGGGAGAAAAAAAACAAGGAAGTTTGTGACTCAAGGGTACGGCCATACACAGGTCTTGGTCCTAGCAAATCTGTCACTTCTTGTAGGCTTGGGGGGAAAAAACGCAGCTCCACTGCTGTAGCTGGGGTTAGGCTGATCCGCACCTCTTGAGATACGGCTCCCGTTGTTTGCTTTAAGGAGAGACGTCCTGCACAACTTCTACCAAAGCACCTAAAGAAATCTATGCCTGGAAAGAAGAATGAGGGCAACAACATACTTGTGATGCACTTTGGGATCCCCCACAGCTAGCCCTGCGCTGACATTCCTGACCTGGTGGTTTTCAATGGGAATTTCTGGGCAAGCACGAGCTCAGTGACCTCTGCAGCACCCCATAGCTTGGGGACAGGAGCCCTGCAAATAAGATAAAGACATACATTTGTGTTACCAGTGCACTCGGACAGCCTGAGGACACGCTGGTCTCCTCAGAGGCCTGAAGCTCTAACACCAAGAGCTGGTGAGTGCAGCACCAGGTGTATTTGGGAGGTCTGGGGCACCCCTCAGATCCAGAGGGGCAGCACACACCAGTGAGGTAGCTGGGCTTTTGTTTTTTTTTTTAAAGCCATACAGCTCCAAAGCTCTTATGGAGCTGCAGAAAACTATGCTTGTGCTCCTTGAGCACGAGTCCGGCAGTACTGTAGCCTCTAGAAATAGCAGTGGCTGTACACGTTGTGTGCCCGTTCAGCGAAAATTGCCACCACAGCAGCATCTTGCCCCAAAACACAGCACGCCACTCAGGAGCTGAGCCACAGCATCCCCTGCACTGACCCAAAGGCAGATGAGCAGCGGAGAAATGGGAACCACAGGACCAGGCAGCAATGCTAACTGCCGCAGGCTGCAGGAGGAGCTGCCAGGCTGAGGACTGCATCCCACCAGAGCTCTTCAGGAGGCAGCCAAGAACAGGCCCGGGCTGTGTTGCATTTATTCATTTGGATACAAAGCCTCTCCGTCACTGCTGCAGGCAGGGACCCGGTGCTGTGCTTGGCAGCCACCCAATGGCACGGCTCAGCTCTGTTTGCCAAGGGAAACAACGTGCTCAGGTGCTCCAGGAGCAAAGCCACCTGCTTTACCAAGCCCTCAGTGACCATTGATGGAACAAGCAGCTCCTCTACTCACAAGTCCTCCCATTCCTGGTCTGAGTGCCGTAATCAGAAGGTGATCTAGTTTCATCACTGCACAGAACAGCAGCTGGGAGTCCATGCCTGTCACTGCTATGGAGAAGGGCATTAGGCCTTCAATGGCAGACTGATGAGAAGTCACAAGTATTCCACATATGCTCCATAAGCTCGAGAAAAGCCCTGCCACAAATCCCATTTCAGGAGAAATAAGGCCAGTTGGCCCAAACTTGCTCTTTTTTAACTTGCTCTTTTTTCCCTTTTCTTGACACAGCTTTGTCGCACCAGAGAGGCGGCACGCTGAACTTGCATGAAACCTGGTTCAGGGACCACAGAGTTTATGATGTCCACCAAGAAGTCATGGTAACTCTTCTCCTACACCAGAAACAAGTGTTAGGAGACCTATACCTGCAGTCCCACTTTCTACAGCAGCAGTGAAAAGAACATTAGGACGTGGTCCAGGACCAGAACATGGCTTCTCTTGGCTCAGACTCCAGGTGAAGGAAGCCATATGAAGCATGTGTAGACTTTCTCCTGGCAATGCTTACACTCCAGCTAGCAGGTACATGATCTCTATGGATCTATTTTAAATATATTTTTTAAAGGACACCTTTGGATTCAAAGCTGTTTTCTATGTAGGACACAACCAAGGAGTCCTGGGTTACCCAAACAGAAAACCAGATCCTTTCTGGCACGTCCCATTTGCCTGGCAATCAATACAATCTCTTGCTTTTTCACTCATTTACAGTGGGCAGCTGAAGATGGGGGAATTATTAAGTAATGCAAGTTATGCCTGCAGCTCCCACCTTCAGTTCCCAAACTCCCTGTCCCTTACAGTAACTCAGGAGCTGTTTTTTAGTGCAGGACTGTGCAGGGTCAGGCCATACCCACAACCATCGCTGCATTAGCCGAGTTCAGAAGGGATTTTTGGATGCAGCTTGTGAACGTGTACGTGGTCACAGTCCCACATTATGCATACAGCTCTGATTATCAGGCGAGTCCAGGCTTTCTGCAATCAGGCCAGCTTATGGCTTTAGGCTTCCCACTTTAAATTAGGTTAAAAATAGCTGGCCTTTGTTTTACTGAAAGCCTGGGCAGTGGTGACCTTTTGTGTCTGCCGAGCATCTCCTGCAATGTGCCCGTTAACATTTAGAAGATGGTCTTGACTCCAGTGAGCTGCTCACTCTGCTTTCTAGACCTCAGCTCTTCCAGCTGGCAAGCACTTCTCTTCAGAATCAGCCCTGGTCAGAGCACACCCAGCTCTGGCTGGCTTTGGCAGGATGAAGCCATGCGGCACAGCAGGGACACCCAGCACTTCCAGGCCACGTGGGGTCTGGGCACAGCACCCATGCTGCTGCCACCCAGCTCCCCTCGCTTTCTGCTCTCTGCTCAGACTTGGCTTTCCATCTGCTCCTGCATCCTCATCAATCCATCAGGGATAAGCCAAATCTCATGCTGTCTCAAGAAAAGGATTTATTTCTGTGCTTTGTACTCAGAGGTGGGTAGCGTATGGCTGGGACAAGCACCCAAATGAAGAGCTATAGACACCCCCTTGTGCACCCAGCACCCATCCCTCAGAAAACCAAACAATTCCCCAATCCAAACAATTCCCTAATGGCAATCTTCATTTTTGACCTACTCTGATCTACAAGGCAGAGAGCTGTCGTGCAGAAGATATTCTGCATGTAAGTTAAAACCTGGCCAAAGGCTTAAACTTTCCATCGAAGGATCATTGCACGCACCACATCACTACCTGCACGTAGTTTTTGGAAGCACAAGACCCGGGGGCTAGCCCACGGAAGCAGGCAGGGAAAGCTTACAGCTGAGATTCTGCAGGGAACCACTGACGGAAGCAAGATGAAGAACTGCAATGCAAACCAGAACTCGAAACAAAACGTGACGGCCCTATTTTTATCAGCTACATTAAGTGAAAGGCACAATACCTAGGCACAGCACAGGGGGCAGATTAACACCAGCCAGAACAGTGCCCGTCATTTGTTAAACACTTGCCCACAACAAGCATCTCCTCCAACTCAGCAGCATTTGTGAAGTTAAATGAATGCAAGCCCACTTCATCGTGTGCTTCCACAGGAGACTCCCCACCAGCCTGCACCCACCCAGAACAGCAGCTGGTGGAGACAGGCTGCACGTCCCCTGCAACCCTATCGACTGGCCCTGCTTTGAACAGGCTGGGTGAAAACTGACATCTCCCAGTTACAGAGGTGGTGAGGCTGCTGGAGACCAGGTGTTTGGCTGTTTCAAAGTGTTCTGCTTGCCCAGCCTTCTTACATTTTCCCTCGATAATAATACCATGAATAATGGCATGATAACACCATGAAGCCTAGCACGCTGTTTCCAATCAGCCTTCCCACCTACTCCCCACCCTCAGGGATGTAAGAGCTGCATCCCTGCCCACACAATGTTTTAGATGAGCATCTCAAGACACAGGAAGCAAGTGATCCACTGCCACAAGGCTCTGATGGAGCAGACGAAGCCAACCTGGCCCCTCCAGCCCACACATCAGGAGCAGCACCTGCAGCATCCCCACACACTGGGGCAGGTCTCAGCCATGGCACTAGGTGAGAAATAAAAGATTGCCTTCAGGAAAGGATCCCCTGAGCATCGCCGTGGAAAGGCAAGGCAGGCTTCTCATGCTGAGCCCATAAAAATAACACTTGCCACTGCAGTACCTGTGGATAAAGCAGTGAACTGGGAACGACGACAGAAGGATCGAGTGGCTGCAAGTGAACTAGATCTGCTGAAGGTTGTTTGGTTTCACTGAGCCATCTTATTTGTTATCAAATGTGCTGCAGAGCAGTTAACGCAATTTTTATGACAGGTTGAATCCAAATGGTTCTGCATTTATAAACCGCTAAAAAAAGAAATAATCACATCCTGTCCTTGAATGTGATCCTGACAACAGCAGCAGTGGAAATCTCAACGATTTAATAGAATTCTTTTCAAAGGAAGAGTCATTTCTGGAATAAGTGCAGAAATACTTCTGTGGAAGAAAGTGGACGTCAATATTTACTGCCACGGGTGCAGAAGAATTTCCGCAGTTACTCACAGTGGATGTCAAACACAAGACAGCAAACAGCACGGACCATAAAAGTATTCCTAGCATCACTCCTCTGAACATTTTCGTCTTTTTCCCCCGCTGTTAACTACTGAGAAGAATTTAAAAAAATGACAACATATCTGCTAGAGAAAATAAGTGAGACATAAAACAAGCAAGAGACTCAATTGTAAAACCAGCAGACACTTAGCTGTGCAGTGCAATAGCATTGTTTTCCGAGGCTCAGCAACAGCTGAGGAGATGCATATTAACAGGGCAAAGGTTAATGCACTACCAAGAATTTACTTACTTTTCCTTCAGCATAAATATAACTACAAATGGGGTTGAAAGGACATTTTTCTGTGGTCACCAATGCCTCAAGCCGTAGAAGTGCCAATCTGTCCCCAGTAAGCATTTAACAGAGCACAGCTGGAGGCAGAGCCATCAGCCCCAGCAAGACCCAGGACCGTGCAGAAGTGCAGGGAACTGCCAGGCTGCAGGTGAAGCCCTCCATGGGGCGGGGTTTACAAAGAGCATTCCCCCCACAGGGCCTTTGAGTAGATACCAACCTCTCCCCCAAGCCAAGAGGGGGAAAACAGGCATGTTTGCTGGCATCGGTGCCCCTCTTCAGGAAGCAGGGGAGGACAGAATCACGCAGCAGAGCATCTCAGAGGATGCAGGAGCTGCATCTCTAAGGGATTCACTTGCTGCCTTCCAGAAGATTTTCCCCTTGAAGGAGATACTCAGTACAGGTCAGCCTGAGGCCTGGAAGACATCAGGTGGCATGGGCCCACCTGACAGCCACCTCCGTGCCCTCCCATGGGGAGGAAAACTAGCAAGAGGCTTTCCAGCTCCTGAAGACTGTTACAGGTAGGATGACATTCCCACCTGGGTGGCTAATTGCAGTAAGGATGACGGGGCAGAAGGCAGGGAGCCCCAGGCCTTCCAGGCTACCTAGAAAAGTTTCAGAACCTCCAGAGCAGAGCAGCACTGTGTCATTTGTGCTGGAGTGCGGAACAATGACAACTACAAGAAAAGGGACATGCAGAACCCAGAGCAACAGACGGAAAGCCTTGGATCACTCATAACTACTGAGGAGCCCACATGGCAAAGGAGGAAAACTGAAGAGGGATTCAATGTCGTGGTGCAGGTTGGTTCTCAGCTACCTGCCATAGGACTGATTCAATCGCTTTCCATTTCCCTGTCGAAGAGAGAAGAAAAAAATCTTTTCTGAGCTATACTACAAGGTTGGATCTCGCCTGAAGACTGGCCAAGGACACCTTCTGAGGACAGTTGTGCTGACTTCTGAAAAACAAGAAGGACCGAGAGGTACCCAGTCTGCCTGAGTGGTCACACAGAAGCTGGCAGGATTTACTGCAGCAAGCTGGACTTGGGGACAACTGAATGCCACGGTGCCATCTTTGTGCATGCCACCAGTGCACAAAGATGTAGAAAAAGAGGCAAGGCCGGCAAGGGGCAATCCCTGAGAGGTCCTTCAGCAGGCATCAGCCTGCACAGAGCCCTTCAACTCATTTCCCTCCTAGCAAAGGCCTCACCCTCCTAGTTCTAAGTCAATATCAGGATTTTTGGAGAGGAGCAAGCAGCAAACATGGGTCTGGGAATGTTCAGGATGGACAACATTGCATTAATACACAAATGCTGATAAAACCTCAGTGTCCTGAGGCACATCAGGAACCTACCACTCTATTAAAGCAGCAATCGCTATTTTCTTCATCCTTGGTTGTCCACTGTAACAGCTGTGTTATAACAAATCAGTCCCTGAAACAATGAAGCTCCTGTAGCAAATACATTATGCTCTCTCCGAAGAGCTCCCCCACAAACAGCTTTTAACACATGCCCACTGAGAAACGTTAAGTTCAGTTTGCCCTGCAGTTCCCTAAGGACATGCACAAAAGAGTTTCACTGTGCTCCTCACAAAATGCCTTTCCACCTAATCCTTTTATTTTCTCTCCACATCCATTTGAAGCTTACGGTGGCTTGCCTTATCTTGTTGCAAGATCTTCCTTTATACGAGCATGTATCACCTAGTGCCTTGGGAATTCTTGAACTCCACTTTCTTTTCCAAAGCAGGACACCAGGATTTTTAAGCTCAGACTGGTAGACAGACCAATTTTCCTTCCATTTTCACAAGAGTGACCGGTAAGCAACCAGCCCACTGTCTTTTGGCTGGGCTTCGAAGCATTTCTTAATTCTGCCCCCCCAAATGCTCATATAACTGTTACCTGGAAGAAATTCTTCAAGGCCAGTCATTTCACAGGAATAAAGCCTGCGTCCCCTCCTGCCCCGCAGGAAACTGCGCTGAGCTGCTCTGTGAAGAGCAGCTACCACGCTGGGGTCAGCAAGGTTGCTTCTGATTCACAGCAGTTTAACTAGGAGCAGAAGCTGCGTGATGTAAGAGAGATTCTGCATTCTTCTAAGAACACCTAAGTGGTCTGTCAAGCAATCTCCTAATAAATGTTTTTGTCCCTGGCTGCCTACATGCATTGACACACAGTCCATCCAGCAGTCTATGATATAGCAGGAGGTATTTATTTATCAATATTGGCCATGTTCTTTTCTTGGGAAATGGTCCTATAATGTGGATTTACTTACACTATACCCTAGAACCATGGTAGGTCCTTCCATTTTTGCCATGCCCTCGCTCTCTCTCTTCCACCTTCAGAGCAAAACCCCCAGGAAGAAAGCTTACTGAAGCTACGCTAACATGGCTCGCCTTGCTCCGGGTGGATAGGACAGGCATCCAGTCTGTCCTTAAGGACAGTCCTACACGTCCCTCCACTTCTCTTCAGAGGAGTAGCTATGGCTACCATTACACGGTAATAGTCAATTCAGGTTATGCCTGCGAGCTGTGATTCCCCTTCCTCCAAAACGTCACCGCTTTCTCAACAGCACCTCTCCTGCCTTTGCTGCTTAATGAAAGGCGCAGCACAGAAACTTCCTTCTTCCTGTGGCTTTTGCTGTGAGCTACCACTGACAAACAGCATCGGGTTCTGTGCCACTGCATCTTTTTCATCCTCACCTGCTCTTTTCTGAAGAGCTTTGAAGAGAAGGACCAAGCTCTGGATGCGGGTTTGAACGGAGCTGAAGCTCCTGGAAGCAGCAGCGAGGTTCAGGTCTCCTGTTGAGATCAGGAGCATCCGTAAGATCCCAGGGGGACTCCAGTGTTTCTGTATTTAATAGCACGGCCCAGAGTTCAGCTCTGGCTATCAGGTTTCTTGATCTTGCAAATCTTGGATTTAGAAGTCTCTTACACAGCAGGGCCAGCCAGGGAGCCATGACGACTAGCTCTCCTACTATTTCTTTAAACCTATCTATTAATATTCAAGTTTGTTCTTTTCTGAACTCATTTCAGCCTTTTACCAAAGGAGATTAGAGTTCTCAACATGATCCTGGTCTGTTCTATAGGCTTCCAGCATATAGACTGGACAAGGAGATGGTCCAGACCAGTTCAATCTACTGATTACCGCAAGATTTTATTACACGCTCTGATGTTTGTTCCTGTTTCCCTATCTTTTTCTAGCAGGGAGTCAAGAAACTGCCTTTAAAGGAGTGAACAACTTAAAGCCACTAATAATGGTAGCTGCCAGGCAGCTCTTCAAGCTAAAAACACCTTTGCAGGAACACACACAGAGGTTTTCTGACAGCCCCCAAACAGCCGGGACACCTCTGAACAGCTTTTGCTTAAATCCCTGACTTGGCCTACAAGAGGCAGCTACAGGGAAGCAGAAAAAGTTTACATGAAGAGCCTGCGAGCAGGGCAGGGAGAGCACAGCACAGACTGGCAGCTAGTTCTCCAGGGAGCTAGGAAATGCCTCCCCTGGGGAATTTCAGCACATCGCCCTAGCACACAGGTAGCCACAAGACAGCCTGCTCAGGTGCTTAGAAGAAGCTGGTAGAAGCCACATGAGCAAAAACACACCACAAACACCTAGAAGAGCCACCAAACCCATGAGTGCAGGTACCCTACACCCCCATATCGTTTGGGAGGAGAGGGACAGCAGCAGGCAGAGCCTCAGCTCACCAAGTACCCGACTCCCCCCACCTTCACCCACCTCCCAGGCACTCAGTTGGGTGCCTGAAGGGGAAACCCAGACCTTAGGGAAAGCACTGGCTGACAAGAACAGTTAAAAATTGATGCTTGCTCACAGCCACCTTGCAGAGCAAACAGCCATAGGTCACAGAAGTCATTTCTGCAGAAATGACATCATTCCACCACCAGCCCAGCCCATTGCAGCAGCCAGCCAGAGCCTGGAGCTGGCTGGCTGAAGCCCAGCACAGACGTACCTGCACCCCACTGCTCACACATCGCCGCTCACCGAGCTGCCCCACTGCTCACCACCTCCCCGCAGCCTCCCGAGGTAAGGTCAGCGCTGCTCCCAAAGCAAATAAAATGCCCAGAAGAAAAACCCTCAAGCCAGCACCACCAGTCCACTCACCTCCTTTGGGGTGGCTCTGCTGGGTTTCTGGACCTCTCACCCTCACAAGCAAACAAACCTTCACACTGCTTAGCCAAACCCCCTTCGCACCCCCCCCATTAACATTTATTGTGCACATCTGATTACAAACCATGGGGGTAACCTGGGGAGAGCCTTCAAAGAGCTCAGCTGCCAGCAGTTAAAATGATTACTCACTGGCTCAATCTCCAAAACCTTCCTTCAGGTGTAGAACTCAAGGTAAAATCGCCGAGTATCTTGTTTTTTCACAGCTCAAAGGAGATTTTATTTTTCAAGGCAACGTAGAACTGCACCCTTGGTGCTCATTATTTGTTGAATTTTGAATCAAACGCTCAAGACTTCGATGTTCAGCATCTAAATTGGGTAGCAGAAAGTGTATATTGACAGAAACCCCTGCGGAGACACACAGCAAACGCGTGCAGTGCCTGACATTTTCAGCGCAGCACTTGGTGATGGGAATGGATCCGGAATTCCACGTGGAGCCCTGAATAGCATCAGGAAACCTCCTGAGCAGTAATGTCTCCATTTCAAGTGATGCATCGTTCGTTCCCTAATAGTTCATAGCAAGAAAAAGTGCTTCAAATGGCAGGGAGCAGCAGCACGGAGATACAGCAGTGCTGCTCTTCAGGAGCCCACAGAAGGGAAATGATGCGCTGAGGGTTTAACTTGGGTTAATCACAATATAAACAGAGATTTGTGCCCATCAGTCTGATCCGTGCTGAACTTACATGATAAATCACAGCAAATCTTCTAAGCAAAACTAGATTTAAGCTGAGACATAATATAAAGGTCCTGCATGCATTTCTATGTGTTCAAAAATAGACAGCAGTGATTGAAATGTGTCTGCTCAAATGGATTTTCTGATAGGAAACTTTTTTTTCAATAAAACGCTGTGTGAGATTTTTGTTTGTTTTGTTTTTGTTTTTTACTTTGGATAGGATTCACTTCATGTAAATTTGGATATCTAAAAAGGTCTGGTCACCTAATCTTGCTCTCAACAGAGAGCAATGGCAAAAAGAAGTTCTAACCTGAGAGGCGATTTCTACCCACCCCTACTAAATGTTCCTTCACATTTTTGTATTCAGTGTTTTTAAAATGAGAACTCAGAAAATAGTACATCAAATGGCTGCAAGAGCACCTCAAAATGGCGCTGAGGTCAGTTCGTACTTGCACATTTTCCTTTTAAATTTATTTCTGAGCAGTGTTGAGCAAAGGAGTATATTAGCAGAAATTAGAGGACATTTCAAGTTGTCTGGTTCTCAGAACCATATGTATTTGCACTCAGGGAGCAGAAATAGTAATGGGTGACCTAAGCCTCCACTCAATATTGGCTACCGTAGCAGAAAATCTAAATATAGAACTGAGCAAGGGAAGACTGAGAATTGCTCATAAGATTTATCTGATGAATAACTGGTACCTCCCAGAAAAGAATGGGTGTATTTGAGAAATTTGCAAGCTGTTCACAGAACAGCTGTAAGCAGAAATAAAGAGGCAAAGTCAAAGCAAATTATTCGCTCCGTTCAGATTGCATTGTTTGAACCGATGCAAAACTGAATCCAAGTTTTAAGTAAATGCTAATTGTGTCCCATTTTCTAGCCTCACTTCACATTTTGCTGAGAAATTAAATGTCAGAATGTCCCTGAATGTGCTCTCTGAGAAATGAAGCTCTCTTGAAGTCTTTTAAATTCCTAATCGTATTGTGCTTAAATGTTATTCCTTCAACTGAAAGAATAATTTAATAAAATACCATATATTTTCGGGTGGCACATCAAAAATGTCTATTTCACCAATCTCTTATCACAGCAATTTTCTATTCCACTTTATCTTATTGGAGCACTGAAGTTCATCCCACTAAGCCGCTCGTAACTGTTGTCAGAAATCAGTCCTAAAGTTTTTCAGCTTCTGCTTTACCTGATTTTGTTTCAATCAAGTGACAGCATCTGAAACATTTCTCTCCTGAAAAAAAATCCATGAATTGGGAAAGAAAAAAAAAAAAAAGAAAAAAAAAGCTATATATCATTTTTTTGCCAGTGTCCTTGGATACCATCAAGAGGGATTTAATATTTGGGGTGCACAACAAAAGCACTGCTGCCCAAATCGGGTACATGCTGGGTTTATGTACAGGCAGTCACACTTAGAAGCAACACCCTGACTTATTGAAGGATGGGAAACTTGCTCCTACATCAGTTTCATATCAACCTGGCTTCAAAGCTCCCAGGCTAGGTTTGTGTTTCCATGAACCCTGGCAAAACACAGCGTCTACTTGTCCCTTGGTGCCAGTGGTGGCACTAGTGGTCCTGAGGTTGATATCCTTTCTATATATTCATGCACTCCCCAATGAAATCACCATAAAAATTAAAATGCTCACCATAAACTGCCCACCTGAAATTTCTGGGAATATAAGTTCTGTGCCATTCATTCAGTGCTACATGGTTTATGATCAAGCCTGACTTGATTAACATTGAAAGTACTTAAAATAAAAAGAAAAAAGAACAGAAAAAAATGTTTTCCCTATTTATCTCATTTTTACTTGTTTATTTAAGTCAGAAAATGAACTAAAGAAGGATGTCAGGGACGTGCCTCCAGCAATCCGTTTTTGCACTGCAATTTTTCTTCCCCCCTCTTCTCCACAGGAGAGATCATTAACATGAAATGTGAGGGGACAGGCCACGCTCCCACATCACTCACTCCAAGAGAGCGATTATTTCTAGCCTGATTTGTGTCCTGTGTGCTCCTCTCGAGCAGGGCTTGGGCTGCGAGCAGGACCAGATGGCTCAGGGAACCACGCAGCAGTGGAAGGTGCTGGGATTTATTCACCAGCTGCTGATGTCCGCCCCAGAGTGCTGCGTCCTGCTGGTGGGTGAGCACATTTTTACTTGGTGATCAGCTAACCTTAGCTCCCTGTAGCATTTCCCATGCCAGGGTACTTCACAGAGGGGAAAACTGTGGCACAGAAGGCTTGAATCATGCAGGGCTTCCGAGGGCCATGTCCTGCTGTCTGCATCTCTTTGGAGGCAACGTGATGGACCATCAATTACTAACATCAGCAGGAGAAAGCAGGGCAGATGCTGAGGAGTAAAAGATGAGCTAAAAGCAGTTTCCTAATGATCTGTGTCCTCCACAGCACAGAATCTCCATGTAAAACTAATATGCAAGTACAGTGAAGTGATCAATTCTGCTACTGCCTGGCAGCGCCACCGCCTGCAGCAAATTAATGGGGGCAATCTTGGCCAGCGCGCGCAAGTGCATGGGAGTCACTTGCAATGAAAAGCACTCTGTCTAGAGCACTTGGCGTGACTAATTGAGTATGACTTATAATTACTTATTATTGCTATCTTACTCCGAGCTCCCACATTACCGTCATCATGGAAAATTCGCACTGCGTTTCGAGCAGAATAATATCAATAACAGATATGACACAAAAGCATAAAACTGCATTGAAGCCTCTACCTACAGACACTGTCAGTGGAAACAGAACCACGTCACAAATCCCGTGACCCTCAGGATCTCCATGGGATAAGGAGCCCGCTCTTCAGCTCCTTCTCACTGCTCTGCCCCTGGGAGGGGTGCGGTTTCAGATGGTGGTGATGCTGCACGCCAGTGGGTCACTGCAGGCATGGGGTGAGTTAGGACAGCCCCTAGAAGGAAAGCGCCGAAGGGCAGACCCCAAACAGGGGGAGGCTGCGATGACCTTTCCGTTCCTATTTAAGAGCTTGTGAACTGCAGGGCAGGAGGGTGAAAGGCCACAGGAAACTTGGCCCTTCGGAGCTAAGCGCTACCCACCCACACCCCTGCCCAGTTATCTTTGTATTTACCCTTCCCTGGGAGTGCCAAATGCCCCACGGCGTCAGCCAAGTCTGCGGCCCGCCGTCTGTGAGCAGCACTCCCCTTCCCGCCCTGCCCTTGCTTCCCTCCGGTTTCTCTGTAGTTCTCCTGTAAAATATTTCATGGGTTTTTCGGGTGAGTCTCCACCCCGTCCCCATTTCCTTCAGAGCCGCGATGGAGCCATCCTCGCGGCCCTTGGAAGGAAACTGGCAGCTTCACAATGAAACTTTATCAGACCCAGACACGTAAATGATTTGTCAGAAAAAGTGACCTGATGTCAGCTCCCAGCCCACGCTTCTTGAGGCCTCGCTGCCTCGCGTTCCCTCTCTTAGGCAATCCCGAGGCGATTTGGGGTTGGTCAGCCACCCAAAAAGGGCACTTTCCCTAAAAAAAGCAAAAAAATGAGTGTAAGACACAGGACTAACAAAGCAAAACTGTGTACATGTGGGCAGCGACGCACCCTTGCCTAGTGACATTCTCCAGCAGTGAACAAACGGCAAATTTGATTGGAAAAAAAAACAAAACACAGATGAGCCTCGTCTGAGATTTCCCTCATCTGAGCTGACCCTCCGCACAGGTTCAGGTCCCTTCTCATGATGCTGCCATTTATTACCATCTCCGATGGCAGCTGCTTCCCCAGCTGTGAAATGAAATCCACGGCCCATAAGCATGCAGCTCCCTCGGACAAGGCTGTCCCTGGAAGTTTCTTCCCTTTGGGGGACAGGAATGCCCTAGTTAATGGTAGCAGCGTGATGGAAATCGCCCAGCAAATGGGAACAGTTCTCATCACTTTAATAACCTGGCGCTTACCAGCAGCACAGGTATAGATTTTTAAAGTAGTTTTATCACGATGGCACCACTATCACAGACTGTTTTTCCTGAGGCCAGAAAGTACAGAAAGGAAGATATTGGCTTTCCTTGACTAACTCTCATCTGCCTTAGAAATTATGGTTTTCCTTTATTAGCTGGCTTTAGCAGTTAATGCAAGTAAAATAATACCTCCTTGGCCCTGCTAATAACTCGGCTGTTGGCTGTGTCCCCACCTTCCTCTCCTCCCTCCACAGATGAGAATATTTCCAGCTCGCCGAGCTCCTCGACTCCTCCTCCTGCCTGTGCTCCTCTGCCTGGACCTCCCTCCACTGTGCCTCATTTTTGAACCAGGAAGCATTTCTTATTTGCTTTAAAAAGGAGGAAAGAAGCATTTAAACAAAGAAAATACAACCCTACCAGACAGGTCTTTTGTCAGAATGGACGGTGCCACGGTGCCGGCCGCATCCTGCTTCGCTCTGTGCCTTGCTGTGCATGGTGCCCGAGTGTTGTGGGCTGCTTGGCTGTATTACTTGCCATCATTTTGAACGTTTTCCAGGCAATTTTGTGTGATTTTGACATTTCAGGGCTTCTTCAGACACATGTGTCAAGAGTGAAATGCAACATTTTGGGCTCTGTCTTATCCCCCAGGACTTCCACCTCCCCTGAAGCAATCAATGACTGTTTTGTATTCAGTCCCTCAGTACCTGGGACCCTAAACCATCTGACAAGCCCTGCTTGACTGCTGAAATCGGCTTGCTTTTGACATGAAAATCACTTACAGTTTAAAAGCAACGCTGTTCCTCAAGAAGGAAAGGCAAAGTGTCCCCTGTCACCGCCGGTGTGACTGGTAACGGGAAAAGAAATGCAACGAGCCAGTTCCCTGACACATACTGAGCTAATTCAACAGTATAATTATCCATATTGCAATGAGACAGTGAGACATTTTGTCTCATATTGCAGTGAGACAGTGTTCACCTTGCTGGAGGTGACGTTGCTTTCTGCTGGTCATGCTGGCACTTCTGGCCCCTGCACACCTCGAGGTCCCTGTTCAAGTATGAATGTTCCCATCTGCTTCTGTAAATAACTCCTTGGTCCCTCCTCAGTTAGGCTCCAGGGACTCCCACACCCCCGACTGCTGCAGCCAGCTAAGAAATGGCTGCAGACACAGCTGCCAGATTGTCCAGGATCGCTGCAATGGTTCCCAGCAAAATCCCTAATTTTTCTATGGCATTTAAAAATACAGTTATTTATAAACAACACACAAATGTAGCCATTTAAAAAAAAATATTTGTTCCACAATAGTTGTTGATGAATCAACATTTCCCATCCTTCCCCTTCCAGTAAGTGTTTTATCTAAGAACATGCTGCCCTTCCTGCTGGAAATCCTGCTGTGTCTTTGGAGACCTTGTCTTCTCCCTTCCTCTCCAAGGAACCACCAAGAAGGGAAGAGAAACTAGAATGATTTTGCAAGCTCTAGTGTTCCCCAAATCCAGCCTGGGTGGAGAATGGATTGAGAGCAGCCCTGCTGAGATGCCCTGAGGGTGTTGGTGGGTGAGAAGCTCGATACGAGATGGCAATGTGTGCTTGCAGCCCAGAAAGCCAGCGTATGCTGGGCTGGACCAAAAGCAGCGTGGCCAGGAGGGCAGGAAGGGGATTGTCTCCTCTGCTCTGCCCTCGTGAGACCCTACCTGGAGCCTGTGTTCAGCTCTGGGGCCCCAGCAACAGAAGGACATGTAATTATTAGAATGAGTCCAGAGGAGGGCCACAGAGATGATCAAGGGGCTGGAGCACCTCTGCTACGGAGACAGGCTGAGGGAGTTGGGGATGTTGAGCCTGGAGAAGAGAAGGCTCCGCGGAGACCTTTTAACAACCTTCTAATACCTAAAGGGGGCTACAGGACAGCTGGGGACGGGCACTTTGTCAGGGGATGTAGGAATAGGACAAGGGGGAATGGCTGAAAGCTAAAAGAGGGTAGGGTTAGATGAGATATAAGGAAGAAATCCTTTACTCCAAGGGCTGGGAGGCACTGGCTGCCCAGAGCAGCTGTGGGTGCCCCATCCCTGGCAGTGCCCAAGGCCAGGCTGGGTTCTGCTCATCTTCAGACTGAGAGTGCTTTTAGCTGCCAGAGGACTCTCCTCGAAGGCCTGCACGGCACACTACATACCTCAGTCAAAAAACACTTCATGCTGATTGCAGTAGCACTGAGACGGTCCCACGGGAATCACCAGATTGAGAAACTTCCCTTCACAAGTTAAAATCTGATTATTAAATGTGATTATTAAATGTGATACAGGCACAACTGGAAGTAAACACAGGCAGGTTTCAAGCTGAAGGTGAAGGTCTTTGGAGGAACAATTGTGGAGCTGTTTTTAGGAAGCAACTTTTCCACTCAGGAAACCCTCAGGTACTCAACTGAAAACGGGGAGTTGCAAAGAGCAACAGCGTTAGCGTTTGCGTGGGGCTGCATCACCTTTGGACAGGAGGCGGGCATAAATACGCATTATTCTTCTAATAATTCCGAGGTGGTGTTGCACAATTATGCCCTTGGTTTTCTCTTTTTAAGCTTCATGAGACATTTTGTTGAGACTTCATTGAAATGCTATTCAGTTTCATTTGACCTACTGTCACTGCAGTGTCACATCAATTGGGAAGAAATCCGTTATACTTAAAATGCTTCCAAACAGCTTCTCCTTTCCAAGCCTGCGACTCCTCTGCAAGGTGATAAAACAACACATTTGAGCTGAAATCCATGATAATTTCCTTTCAGGGTGATTTGATGTAGATGGCCTGGCATGCAACATTTCAAGCTTGTATATTCTTTGAGCTGTCACCTAGGCTTTTTTCTACAACTCTGATGTCTGGAAACTTCATTTTACTGTTAAATGAAGCCTGAGACTCTCACAGAACCTCATCTTTGCAGAAACAGTACCAGAAAAACACAAATTATCACAAGAATCAACATGAAAGAGATTGTTGAGAGCAATGTACGTCCCTGTGACTTTCACATCCAGGGTTTCATTAGTAATGAAAGCAAACAGAAATGGAGAGAAGAAATCTTTACTACACATGTTGGCTAGCCAGGTCTATTTGGTGGTGCTCTGCAATTTCCCAGAAGCATGTGATTGTCAAATACCTTGCAGTTTGGCTTCTTGCTCCAGCTCTGCCCCACAGACACATGGTGTGGGGTGTATCAGCAGCAGCTGCAGGGATGGTCTTGAAGGCCCTGACACCCTGTATGTTTGCTTCACCCATCAGCTGAATGCACATGAGATAGTCCCAATCTCTCCTACGAGCTCCGTCTAAGTCAACCTCCCAGTTTGCTGTAGAAACAGAGCGCTTGGATTTGGGCTGCTGATCTTCTTGGGCTCTCTTTAATTATCGCTTTCTGGCTGGCAGCCTCACTGTCGATGATCACGGAGAAAGTCATTTTCACTGGAAGAGGAAATCCATCCTGTGGTAAGTACAGAGGCAACAGAGCCAAAAGTTTTAGGTACTCTTCCAAATTGCATTATACAGACATTTCTTTTTTGCAGGGCAATTCATTTAACCTCTCTACCTGTTTGCCCTCATCTCTAAAATGAGGAAGGCAGAACTGACCCAGTTCTTATTTCAAATGTCAAACGGTTTCAAAGCATTTTGAAGTCATTAAATAAAAGGCATTGCAAAGGGACAATGCGATGTTCCTGCCACGCTGCTATGTAACACATAACAAGAGGTAAAATACGAAATCAAGGGAAAGCTCAAATCCCTCCTGAAGCTTGTAAAGGTGAGCGCTCTGCCTTCGGGTTCAGACACAAGAACTGTCTTGAACACACTACACGGATTTAGGATAAAGAAACAACTGAGCTGACAAAAAAGCAGTTGCCTGTTTCTTTGCCTGAAGAAGTTTTAGCAGTCTGATAAAAAGCTTTTGCCTTAGTGATAAACACGTACACGTACACTGGGACACACGTAGCTTTGGTTCTCTATGAAGAGTATGTCGAGTGAAGATCTGACTTGGGTCCTTCCACTTTTTCCTTCTCCTGTTACAACTGAAACTGTTTCATCATAAAGCCTTTAATACTTTGGGAGGGAAGGGTGGTGATGAAATGGCAGTCTCGAGGAGCAGAGGATGTAATTCAGCTTTTGGACATCAGAGCAGAGCTCACTGGCATTTCCTTCCCAGGGCAGCTCCAGCATGCAGAACCACTGCCGTGCTGGGAAAAGGGGCACCGTCTGCCTCCAGTTATCTCAGAGTGAGGCGTTACTGTTGCTGATAGAAAATTTAGGAATTGTGATAATTTAGGAATGTGTGAGTGCTGCGAGGGTCAGGGTGTGGGTGCGATTCCAGATCACTGCCTTGTGTGCATGACACACTCTCAGCCGAGCTGGTAGGGATTTGTAACTGGAGGAAGCTGAGAGAAGCAATCCCAAAAGCCAAATTTTAACCTGAGAATGAAAAGAAACCTTGTGTGTTCAAACAAAGACCCTAAAATTAAGGATCAGAGGCCACACACGCATTCACTGTCAGGCCCCGGAAAGTAATGTGATGTGCAGAGACTTGCTGAAGCTGCTCTGGAAGCATTTCACGGGGGAAAAAAGCCAGTCCTACGATACGGAGTTTGTTACTGTAGACTCCAGCAGGGATTTTGTTGTCATTGCACAGCAGAACTACAATTCTGGCCCCTCAGAGCCCAACACTCCAAGCATGGACAGGAATCAGCGTGGAGAGGAATGCCAACCAGAGGCAAGTTTGCAGGAATTTTTTTGTTGACTCTTTAAATACACCTAATATACAAACTGGCCAGCCCCAGTACCACACCTAGCATCTGGCACCAACCAGCTCGGCAAACTGGGCCACTGACCGGCTGGTTCAGTTCCTGACACAGCACGACGGGCTGGGCCGGCTCCCAAGGAGGCTCCCTCCTCTCCCACTTCCCCTCGCCCATCCTCATCTACCAGACAATGTGCTGGGCAATAAAACTTGTTTCATTCCCTTTTTTCTTTAGGGGAAAGGAAGACAAGACAATAACGTCTGTCTATCCAAGATCAAAAGCTTTTCCTGTGTATCCCTGCATTTATTTAGCTCACAGGAGGTGGTTCTGATGGAGGTTTGTTTTCCTCCAGGATGTGCTGTCTGCCACCAGGGACTCCTGCCGGCTGTGGACCACGCAGTGTGGGTGCTCTGGAAGCTGAGCTGCAGTCACTTGGTCCAAACCAGGGGAGTTGCTTTATCCGCTGCTGAAAGGATGTGGCATGTATTTGTAACAGCTCGGTGCAACAGTCATCCCCACCCTGTTCCCATCAGTAAACATGGAAAACAGGCCAGTTTACCAAACAGGGCCTGCCAAAAACTAACCACACAGATAAATATCCTTAAAATATTTGTTTCCCGGGAATTTTACCACCGAGGGTGAAGGATGTAGGCTTTTTATCTCTGTTACCAGTCCTCGCTCGCCTCTCTGGGACAGGATAGGGCTGTGTTGAACATCCAGGGATGAGGGTCCTTGCAAATAAGAGACCCCACGTCAGGCTGCAGCCAATTAGGGGAGTTCCTTCGACAATTTCAACTTATGTTCAAGATCATTTTGACGGACAATGCTGTGGGGCTTTTTCAGCCCAAATGATTATTAAATTGTTGAAACAAAGTGAGCCAAGAATCTCAGATTACATTCCTGGGAGCTGGGCATCCTTTCGGCAGCTGGAAATTTGGCTTCTTCCAGTTGGTGTCAAAGCCTACTATTTATTTAAAGCTAGGCTTTATAGTGCTCTTTACTGTGTTTACAGTATTTTCTTTCGGTCTCAGGGATGCTGCCAACTCATCTTAGCCAAACATGGCTCCTGAAATCTAAAATTATTCCCTCGTCACACTCAGCCCATTCCTAGGGGACTGAATTAGGAACACATCGACTGATTTATACATTTCAGAGCTGGCCAGCTATCAGGCAAGGTTGATAGGCTGCTCCAGCCCACGATCACTAAAAATCATCTATGCTGAAGCCAAAATTAGGATAGAGCCCTCCCCAGGAAACAGAAATAGCTTCATTACCCCAAGGGGAGCTGAAGCCTGGGGCTGGCTGAGACACACAGGACGCCCACCCATGGCTGGGAACCAGAGCCCCATGGGGCAACGGAAGGAGGCTCAGCAAGAGGCACACGTCCTGCGGTCCTGCCAAGGAGCGGGGTTATTCCTGCTCTGCCCACGCTGCCTGAGCAGCCTTCGAACAGCCCAGTACATCTGACTCACCAGTAACTCCAGGAGCAGGCCGACTGGTCAGTAAGAAAAGGCCAAGGAAGGGGATGGCGATCAGTTTTCTTGCTGGCTACTGGGGAAAAGAGCAGAAGACATTAGCTGAGAGGAGAAGGTGGATGGACAACAGAAAACAGATCCCAATGTGCAGCAGAAGAGCAGCGGGTTGGTGGGCAAGATGCGAGGGATCTTTAAGAACAGGTCAGTCCTGACAGCTGTCAAACCACAGACCCTGCCCTAGAAGCAGCAGCGAGCTTGATGATTACTCAGATAACTGCTTGATCACCGGCACTGATCTGATCAATGTGTAACGTCATGAAAAAAATTAAGAGCTTGGACTTTAAGGGAAATGCAGCAGTTGAGAGGCACTAACCCTGAGCTGCAGCTCTCAGGCTTGTAATACAAATGCTTCCAACCCTGTCCTTACCCTCACACAGCTGTGCAGACACACCACTGCTTCTGTCACTCAATGCATTTTTGTCCAGCTCCTGCTAAAGCTGCAAGTAGCCGGGGCAAAGTGAGAAGTTCGAGTTGCAACCACCTGCCATCATGGTGCCAAGGAAAGAAACATCTTCATGCACGGCTCATCCGCAGAGCTCATTACCACAAAATGTCATCAAAGTCACGAGCCGCGCAGCGCGGTATGCACAAGGGGAGAACCCACAGTTGCACAGAACTATGTAAAAACGTGTAGTGATAAGGAAACGTGCTGTAAGGTGTCCACAATTAGCATTTGGCTCAGGAAGAAAATTGGCTCAGAGAGCAGAGCCCATTATGGGCAGATGGCTCCACAATTTTTACTTAATGGAGTTGTCCTTTTCCTCCAAGGTACTGCTCCGATACGCCGACAGAGGCAGGATACTCGATTTAATATTGATCTCGGCCGTTACAGAAATTCCTTTGTTTCTGTGTCTCAACAAGAATGGCTGTGTGTGTTGTTTGAAGAATATTTATTTTATTTATTTCCCATCTCTTCCTCCCTATTCTCCATTTTATGGATCTACTGGCGCAAGAGTTGGACGCTTCAGCAAATGAGGTTAACCTCTGGCCATAAATTACTGCTCCCTCAGGAAGAACTGGTAATAAAAAAAGGAAACTGCCACAACTGCTGCGGAGAACAGCAAAGGCCGACAGACCAAGGGCTGCGCAAATTGCAAAACCACCAGCCACTGAAACCCACAGCAGAACTACCTGTGTAAATAATAACGCGTGGCATAAACACACACAGAACTGCAATCAGTTTGGCCAGAACAATCACGCACATGCCAAGAAAAAGGAGCAATTTTCCCCCTTTCCCTGGAGTTTGGCATAGAATGGGTCTCAGGGCCTCCGTCGCATCAGAGAGAACACGTGGCAATCAACCGCTGGCAGCTTGTGCCTGAAAAAACATCAAATCACCTGTAGGATTGCTTTTAACTACCATATCATGCTAGAATAGTGAGAGAGACCTTGGGAACAGTGGTCTGCCCAGGATAAATCAGAGTGAATGCACAGTGCATCGAGAGATGCCCAACGTGATTTCCATACCAAGGCTGTGGGCTCAGCACACTCCATGGCTGGGACTTACCTGGGTGAGTTTACAAGCCCATCTTGTGACAGTTTAAAGGCATGAGGAAGAGATAAACAACTAATTTATGATTAATTCCCCTCTGAGGCATCTCACATTGACCTTCTGAGCATGGAGAGACCAAAAACTGAGTGCCGTATGGGGGAAAGTTACACGGGTCAGCTTTAAGAAGGGAAAGGAAAGAGAATTAAATTTTGCAGGGCTGTGGCTAAGGGAGATGCGGTTTCTGAATGAGGGTTTTATGGTATTCATGTGGGGTTGCATGTGCAGGTAGCTTCTTACACCATCATGGTGAGAACCCAGAATGAAGCATGAGTGTGGGAGAAAACAAAACCTGAACTAAGCACGGAAATAAACAGACTCAGGCACTTGGGACATTTGTCTCAGAAAGACTTCTTACATCTCCCAAGTAAGAGGGCTTTCTGCTTTGCATCTCTTCTTTCTGGGCAGATGGAAAACTCTGCACTTCTCCTGGAATATCTCATGGGTTTATGGGCGCCAAACCCATCCCCATCTCAACAGCTCACATTTCTACAGAACTGGCCTGCTCCATCACTCCTCAGGGCTTTTTGCTCTGTAGGTGCAGACAAAGTTATTGCTTCTTGTTTTTTAGCATCAATTTAGAGACTGACCTCAACTGGAAAAGGTTAAAAAAACAAGTGATACGGAACAGGTTCAGTGCTAGGACTGGTTAAGCAAACTGGAACTTTCCAGCCTGAAAAAAAAGGGGCGACCAAAGGAGGGAATAATGTAGGTCTATAAAAACATCAGGTGGCACAAGGAGGGTGAAGAAGAACCAGGAATGGAACTGCAACACTTGCGGAGTAGTAAATGAAACTACCAGGTGGCATGCTGAAAAGAAACCAAAGGAGATGTTTCTGCATGCAACTTGCAGACAGGCTATAGAAAACTTTGCCGTGGATCTTAAAAGCATACAGGCCCTCAAGAGGAGGTTGGTCAAGGTCATAGAAGAGAAAGCCACCAAGAGTTACTATGCAAAAAGACAGCACCTCTCACTCAGCATGTGCCCAGGCAGCTGGAGGCTGGGAAACTAATCCTGGAAAAGACTATTGCCTTGCTGCCTTCTGAAATGCCTCCAATTTTAGTCACTGTCAAAGGCTGATGGAGTAGATGTATCTTTGATAGGATGGACTATGGCTGCTCTTACATTCTTAAATGCTTTTGTGATAGACTGGGGAACGTTGCAGGAAGCTGCTGCTCCCTCACCTCTTCCTTTGCTGTTCCCGTGTCTTATTTTTTATGAGCATCCTTTAGATATACACTGCCCCAATGCAAACATCTGCAGGCAAGCATCCCGTGGGTTGTAAGCCTGCCCCTCTTCCCTCTGCTGTGCAAAAGCAGAAGGAATTTTGGAGGCCAAAGAGAAGCTTTGCTGCCTTTCTGCTCAGAACTGCACAGGCTTTGGTGTGCTATGGTGTGCGGACTGGCTGCTGAAGGTACACAGGGAGCTGGCTGCTGCCATGCTTGTTGGCTCTCCTCCTGATTTCCAGCTGCTAAATTACATTAAAAGAAGCTAGGACTGTAACTGAATAACATGACTTTTCTGTGTACTGAACTACTGGAGTTGCCAGAAGTATGCATCCCATGGAAAAGAGGAAGCCAAGATATTCATTCTGGGAAATAAAGTGTTCAGTGGATACTCACCATTAAAATTTGATCCATGTTTTTTCTCCTTTTCTAGACCGTTTTTCCTATCATGCCTTTTTTTTGAGAGGTTGGAGGACTGACATCAACATCGCCAGAAGATTGAAGCAGTAAATAATTCTTTATCGCCATAACATTGCAAACCACTGCGAAATCTCTATTGCTGTCCAGGCCACCGCTTGTAATAAGCTACTGCCAAAGAAGATGGCAAAAAACAAGTATTAGCAGCTGACCTGGGAACATTTTGCTTGTCATTCAGGGGCACAGCTTCCTTGACTCAAAGAAGAGGAAAAAGAACAGTCAAATCATACAGAATTGAGTTAATATCAGAGCTGTATGAATGTCATGACATTACTTGTCAAAGGGACATCCAAACTTCAGCTTGGGTGTCTGGGGCTAGGAGATGGGATTTGAGAGATGCTATTACTCACTCCTCAAGCCGAACGTAGCATCATTTTGATGTTCATGGGACTAAAAGAAAAACTCTTCCAGAAAGATATATGCTTTAACACAGGCTAATAATTTCAGTATACAATTCTTGACCGTGCTCCAACAATCTATGTAGACAACTCATCTGTTATTCAATTATATGGCTTGGAAAGACAGCTGGAGTGTATCAGCATAGCTCCACTGATTCTGCCAATATACACTAACAGAAGACGCAGCTTATATATTTTTAAACAATTTCTGTAAATCAGCGTTAGATTCCTACAGAACCTTGGTGGTTTCCTGCCTATTAAATTTTAACAGAGTGCCTAAAATTGTCAGAAAGTACCTTCTGAAACTCTGTTACATCTCTGGATCAGCTTCCATCTGCCAGCCTCTGATACCGTTATGCATTTTAATAGTTCCTTACTACTGAAGCAGTCCCACTGAAAGCAATGGGTTTTCTGAGACCGCTGCAATGCACCTATAATAGAGTAACAAAAAGAGCATAATGAAGCCAACGTAGCTGGGGAATAGAAAGATGTACTGACTCCTACCCCCATGGGTACACCTGCAGTACAATCACATCTCCTTGAAAAGGAGACACTGCAATTTTCAAGTCCTGCACCTTGCCTCCTTCCGCATGAACTGTCATCACTACTTGGTCAGGGGAGGTGGGAGTGACGTTATTACCCAAAGAAGTATGTTCCCTCCAGTTTGCCCCCAGGTCAAACCTGATACTCCCTGGAGTATCCCTGTTGCAATAGATGTCAGACACTGAGTAATGCAATGATGAAACCCACGGAGCACAGAGAGCAGTGCACAGCTGGGAACAGCACAGTAGCTGGGCAGGGACGTCGTGCAAAAGCAGTTGATGGAAGGCACGATGGTGTGGCTGAATGGGAGTCAGGAGAGCTGAGGGGAAGACTCGATTATGTATGATGGGGCCATGGGGAGCTGAGGGAGAAAAAGGAGTTAGAAAGTGTGGTTTTGCCTTTGGCTGATGTGAAAGCAACAGTCAAATCTTTCTAGAGCGGCTTTGCTGCCAGTGCTGGTGCTCATGCTCACTGGCTCCAGCACGCAGCATGCGGCAGGTGGCAATGGGAACTTTGACTGTGAATCCTGCAGAAAAAACTGACAGAAGACATGCTTTCCTTGAAGCTCTGGGATAATGCCGGGAAGGAAGAGGCAACGCCCTCACCAACCAACCCATGGTGCTGGCAGGATACCTCACAGGCTCATTTCCCAAAGCTGCCTCTTCTTTCCAAAGGAGCCGCTGGCTTAATCCTTCTGGGGACTAAAGGTGTCACCAGTTAAATCCCAATTCCACCTGTGCAGTGTCAGTTTATGGACTGGGAATAAGTCAGTGAAATTTACTCCTTTAAAAGGCATTTATGATCCCGTAGGAATGGTATATGAGAGCATAAACAGCATGGAGTAAGGGTGACACACTGTGTGGACAGAGAGAAGTGCAATTCCTCCTCTCCTTCCCATTTTTTTGAGAGATTTGGTCCTTTTTTTGAAATCTGAGTCTTGACCGAGGCAAGCCCAGAGTAGTCCCAGTGGAGCTCTCTTGTGGTCCCTTCCCAAGAACCAGCCAAAGCCTCCCAGGTGAGCTCCTCCCTGCTGCAGCAGCAGCACCACCCACCTTCACACCAAGTGCTCTCATCTTGGGTTAAGCCAAAAGCAAGGTGCTATAAATCTGAGGACGTCCCTGGACTCTGGAGAAGATGAGGAGCGTGCCTTGTGACCTCTTGTTGCCACAAACCTGTAAGTAACAAGAGACAAAGCTTCAGGGCAACTCTGCAGTTAGCTGGAGATGGCATTTTTTCCAAATGTCAGTGTGGGCTCCGCACTGCATGGAGAAATGGAGCAAATCTGGCTCAAGGAGCTTAGACCCAAGAGAATAAAGACTGAGCAGCAGTTTCATGTTTTGGTTTCACTTTTAAAACATTCTGTGAGCTTAACCCTCATCAGAAGAAAGCACTACCTTGTGCACAACTGAAAAGCTTGCTGTGAGCAGAGATCTCAGTCCTAATTGCCAAACACAGCAGCTGAGAGACTAAGACAAGCATTTGTGCAAAGACACAGTAAGAGGAGAGGAAAAACAGAGATGAGGAATGCACAAACCAGTTTTCAGAGCCTGCCCTGCTGATTTTTAAATCCTTGTTTTTCCTGTTGAACGCCCTCGCCATTCCTGCCTTTCAGTGAGTGAAATCCCTGAAGTATTCTTCATTCTTCCCCGTGCCCAGAAGACAAGGAACCTGTATACAAAAGAGCCTTAGAGCCTTGTGGCATTGGTAGGGATGTTACAGATTTTATAAAATAACTGATTTTTTTTTCTTTAAATGCTAGCAACCGGTCCATGAGAGAACAGGTGTCTGGCCTCTATAACAGCATTTTCTTTCAGAGGCGGATGGGTTTTGTAAGCATCATCTGCTACTGAGCATTATGCACAGACACAAGCAAAATTCCCCTGCCACAGCATTCATACTTTACTGTAACACAATTTCAACTCCGTGTCCTAGGACCAGTCAGTCTCACCCCTATGCCACGGCATCACAGGAGGCTGTAGTGACAACCTCCTCCCATTTAGCCCCAAAGCACATTTTCACCTTTCCAGCAAATCTCCTATCTTCTGCCAGGCAGAGACTCCCTGTCCAGGATAACTTTGGTATTCAAGAGCCAGTGCCACTGCAGTCTGGAGCACAACTTTCACGAGACCCCTGAGTCTTCAGGCTATATGCTTGACCCAGTTTTTCAGATAAGGAGGGGGAGGAAAGAAAGATCAAGTGACTTTTCCAGGAACACACAGGTGGGCTTTGGCAGAGGAGTAGTTTGAATCATGCTGCTGAACCAGAGGCTAATGCCCTAACAACTGGATCATTCCTCCCATCTAATGTCTGACATCCCACTGAGTTTAACAGACTGCTGATGGAGACACTTGGAGAAGGAAGAGCAGCAAACAGCACGAAGATATCTGACTTCATTTACAGGCAAAATAGCAGAATGCAGTTGCTGAGAATGGCACGGTCTCGCCAGCTTTTTTCTTTTTTTTTTTTTTTTTACAGGAAACAGCATCCAAGAAGTGTGTATTTTATCTCTGAAGCTCGTGGCACAGACTGTGCTGAACCGATGGCCTGAACACAGCTCCCCGGCCGGGGCGGTGACTCCCAGGAGACAAAGAAGAGCCTGTTGTCTCCAGCTCAGCACAGCCGTGCTGGTCCTGAGCGCTATTCCTGGCCCCGCGCTGACTCACGCGGTGACCTTGCTGAGAAAGGCTCTTACATCCAAGTCTGCCTGCCTGTTAAAGCCATCATGGTCTCCTGAGGTTGCATTCTACTCGAAGCACAGATGATGAACATGAAATATTTCTTCTGCTTTCCTTCAATACCCACCCCTGTGGCAAGTGGGAACTGGGCAGATGGATGAAGCTGTTCCACTGTCTCCCTCTGAGCTCTTCCTGCTCCTCCTTCCTTAATTTTACAATTAGCTGTG
Source organism: Nettapus auritus (assembly GCA_011076525.1). NCBI lineage: Eukaryota > Metazoa > Chordata > Aves > Anseriformes > Anatidae > Nettapus > Nettapus auritus. The sequence goes on from CM021768.1 coordinate 15,824,056, forward strand.
CCCATCACTCCTCTTTTTGCAGTGCCCCAGGGCTCCACCACATCCTTCTGTCATAAGGAGGGCACGCTGCAGCCTTGAGGCAGGTGCTTACTTTCTTGAAGTGCTCTCTGTTTATATTCACATGTTGGTTGTTGCACTCTGTGCTCTTCAGTGCGGCCCCTCATCCTTTCTGCATAGTGGTGGCTTTGGCAAGAGGACGCCAAAGCTGCTTGCACACTGGCTGGTTGCAGAGAGGCTTTCTGCTGGGGAGCCAGGACAGGTTTGGGTTTTCTGCTTTGAGATTCCAGTCTGGCTGCTGCTGCTGACCTGTGCAAGGACAAACACATGACGCTCACATTATTTTATTCCAGGCGCGTCACACTTTCTTAAAAAACTGCACCATCAGCAGATTTCCTTTGTCATCTTCCTAATAACACTGTGTTCTGTTAAAGGCAAAAGGATTTTTAGAATCTAGTTTATTTACTGCTAGTTATGTTTCTTCATCTAGGGCCAGAGCCAAAACTCATTAAAGGCAGCGGGAATCTTCCCATTTACTTCTATTCACTTCCATTGGCTTTAGCTCAAGCTTTTATTCAGTGCCTCTCAGCGTGGACAATGAAGATCAGTGATGGCAGTTTCACTATCAGTGTCTTTGTGCTACCATCTCTCATTTCTAAAACCTTCAGCACAATGTCCATTTGTCCTTAGCGACTGCTTCCTTTCAGATTTCAAAAATAAGTAAGCCCATGGAAGAAACATTTCTTTTGGCTCTGCATTGGCCGAAAGCTCATTTGCAGACATTTTAATTTTGGTAGACAGTGTCTCTTTGATTCTCTCCACCATCTCAGTACACCAGCCTGCTATTTTTGCCTCACAGGCTTGGCTGCACTGAGTCATGTGGCTCTGGTTTACTTTGGAGCTAGTGTAACCAGCGATAATCTCAATGCTTGTCGTACGGAGACAAGAAGCATTTCCCTGTGAAATCTAACAGGAAGATGGCATCTTGATGAAAGGACTGCTGATCTTTCAGCATACGCAAGAGGACGAAAAAATAGGGTCATGATTAAGTGGCTCTCACATCACTGCAAGTTTATCATACGCTCTACAGCTGATGGGCAGCAGCGCAGGGCTGTGGAGCTTTTTTGGACAGTCTGTCTGGTGAGTGAGACATCTGGGACCGTCCTGGTCTCTCCCCACTGGCCTTCCAGGTCAGCGCTGAAGGGAACACCTTATGCTGCTCCAGCTGCTGTTCTGTGGTTACTGCAATCACAGACAGGTAGCAAACAGGTGGTGGGAAAATCAGCTGGTACAGGCGGATCCAAAACTCTTCACTGCAGAGAAGGCCGGAGTGGGGTGCAGCATCTGTAACACAGTCACTAAAAATCTTCAGACTAAGCATCAGTAACGCTCAGCGATGAACGGGGGCACAGTGCCCCTCTGGTGCCAAGTTAAAAAGCTCATGGCATGAGAGCCCAGCCTTGTGTTATGGGCTGAATTAACCCTAACGCTCATGATGTGGCTAGTGTCATGATTAATGCCAGCACTCTGGAATCATTAGTGTTTTCCTGTCTTGCCACTGCCGATGCCTACCTGTGCTTTTTCTTCCTCTTAGGCTTTTCTCCCTCCACTCCAATGTCCTGAGTCAGTTGTAAGTGGTGAGCATGCTTTGGGGATGTACACAGGAACTTTACAGGGAACATCTGCAGAATACCACGGACGTGCACCATGTTCATCATTCTCAGTCTTACTGGTAAGAAAATCCAGCTTTATCCTGAAAGAGAAAGTGTAAGAGGGAATTAGAATCCAAAGAAAAACAAATAAAACAAGCATTCTTGGTCGCTCACTCAGGCCTACAGCTGGATGAAACCCATTTTTCTCACACTTTGAAGTTTACATTCTAGAGAGGGAAAACCTTTCACATGAAATCTGGCCCCTGACTGAGGAAGGTCACAGCAAGGAAAAGGTTTGGATCAAAGAGAGGGATGGAATATTTTTCTTACCTCAAATGCTGTGTGTGGCTGAAACCTGGCTCATGAATTTCTTCCTCATTAGGTGGGTATCTTTGTCTTTCTGCCACAGACTAGCAGAACAAAATAGTGATCAAACCCTGTGTCGGTCTCCTTTTGTTGGTGGCTATTTATTTTCCTGAACTTTTCTCTTGTTTTGTACTCTTGGCTCAGAAGCCTGTCTAGTGCTCCAAACCACTTAATTCTTCCTAAGAGCCGTATGGGCCCAAGGCCTAGATTATATTTATAAACTGTAAGGATCTCCCCAGGCAGCCTCAGTTATAAAGGATTTGAGTCAAACAGCTACAAGGAGATGCTCAAAAACAACCTCACAGAGGAAACACAAAGAGATGGAACATCACACATTTCCCCTGTGTTAAAGTTTTGAAAAGCAGACTACAGTTCAAAGCGACAAATAATGGGAGGTGAGTAATCTTTATCCTTTAATCTCCAGTTTCCAGCAGAAGGATGAAATGTTCTGCTTTCTTCTGGTGTCTGAACACATCTGTTTAAGAGGTGTTTTCAGGCAGGTCCATACATTGTTCCACCACTGCAAGTGCCATGAAGATGGTCTGAGGGGAGTGTCGGGGCGGGCTGGGACCGGGGCTTGGATGGCAGCGGATGCAGGCAGTGACAATCCTCAACTGGACAGCAAGGGAAGAGCCTGCCAGGATGCTAGGCAGGGATGGATAATAGGCCCACCGGAAAAAAACGCCTCATTCTTGACAGTTTTTAAACAAAAATGTGATTGCTTGGAGTATATTATTTATACTTTTGCTCTGTTGTTGCTGCTAAAGTGACTGACAGGCCTCTTCCAGCTTTGCTTTGTGGCTTTGGATGATTCATTAAACCCTTCTTGGGCTTCTTTTCCCTTTATGTAAGAAAGAGAAAGGTGCACTGAGGCTCTGTTAAGGACTGTATGTGCTTCCTGCCCAGCCCCTCTGAAGCTGCCATCCCACAGAGGAGCACCAAGCCATGAGAAACATGCCCACGGCTCCCCTGGCCCCACACCTCTTGCTATCAGGCTTCTAATTGCCTATGTGCTACCATGTATTTGAACAAAGCTGTGCAGGAAATGTTTTTCCCAGCTAGAGGAACGTTTTGTCCCCATTCTGTGTTTGAGCCAAATGGGGTTTGCATGAAGCCTTTTCTTCCTTTGTTTCCAAAACAAAGGAAGGAGTAGGAAAATGTGTCTGTAAGAAGCCGCAGCGGCCAAAGGGGGGTCAATGGACTTGCTGAAGAGAGGACTCCTACAAAACATGAGAAATCACAGTAAAGGTGATTTAGCCTCATTCAGGCTAGAGTCTTGAAATCAGACCTTGCACACAAAACATCACAAAGCAGGACGCGAGGCTGGGACGGTGCTTCCTCTCCCAGCAACTGCATCCCAAGCAGAAGTAATTCCAAGCTGAGTCTTCCCACAGAAGGTTTCTGTTTTGATAACATGCCATTTTCCAATGAAAAATATTTTCATCAAAAAGTTCCCCACCCTGTTTGCGCATAGACTGCCAATGTTAACTTGTCTTTAGATCCCCAAGGGACTACAGGATGTGTGCAAATAAAGACAGCCTGACCAGACTGCGGAGAGAGGCACACCCAGCAACGGCCTCGCAGCTCTCCCCGAGATTAAGGCAGCTACTGTTGGCAAAGCTTCTCATCTGTGCGAGGGATGAGGTGGGACTGGGGATGGGCAATGTACCCGGTTAATTGGCTTAGGGACCCATCTGTAGCCAGCTCCATGCCCGTCCTGGAGGTCAGCATATGCTTCCAAAGCACCCTCTGCTCCCATCAAATACACGGATGAATTCATGCACTGTTTTGTCCCAGAATGACGCAGCCAAGAGCAAGGCACACTTGCAATGTCCTGCCTATTTCCACCACCTCATCTGGGTGCTTAGATTTACAGGACATTGTAAGCCATACATCCAGAAAGGGCTCTGAGTCCTCTTAGGAAAATGATACAGAACTCCCTGATACAGCACACTGAAATGGAAATCCATGGGCCTGCCAACCCACAGTCCTTGAAGGCAGTCACTACCCATCTCACCTACCAAAGACCACAAGCACAGAAAAATGTCTAAGTTCACTGGCATGTTCTGCTCGCTTCTCTTTCTGTTGGCACACAACAAAACTCAGCTCTGGAAGCCCAAGCCAGCACTCACTGGTGCAGCACACAGCTGCGACTATCGGCTCTCTCCAACAGAAAGGGCAAGAGCTGCTTTGGAGAATGCGTCTGTTTTGCAGAACAAGCCTCTGCTTGGGATTGTCGCCCTCAAGCTGATCAGAAAGGCTGTCTTTGCCTCAAAGTGCCTCTACGTGAAGGCACTTCTTGTAGAGGTCAATGCCATCCATGGACAGAAGACCCTCCAAGGGATGGCCAATCATCCTGCAAGCCCAGAGCCTCCAGTCAGTGCAAGTTTCTCGTCGCCTGCCTCGGCCCTACAAAACACACAGCGCCTCATGATGCATGAGGCCATAGCTCTGATGTTCTGGCCAAACTCTTACAGGTTATTGCTTTCCATCCCAGTTGCCTAGTATTTCGACCAGACATATCTTCACTTCCTTGTTACTATTATTTTATTTATTTATGACAACACTGATAGAGCTGCCAGGTGCCTTTGCAAAGGTAAAAGCATTTAATTAGGGAGTGAAATGACCTTTTCTAGCTCTACTTCAATTCCCATGAGTACTGTGAGGCAAAGACATTTGTTAGTGCTAGTGAGGAGCTTTGCGTTCCTCAGATGGAATAACTGTCATGGCAAAACGAGTTGTACTATTATTAAGAGGTTCTAGTCCAGTTAGCAAATTGCTTTTTCCATCTGTAGAAATGGAATGTGCTGCTGTGTTCGGGAAGTCTGCTATGCTTAGGGTTGCTATAGGCATATGAGGATGCTCACGACCAAAACGTGCCATACTTACAACCTCTTTTTTTTTTTTTTTTTTTGGCTCTGCATATTCTGAGGGGAAAAAATAAAAATAATTCCCAGGATCATTTGGCCAGGTTCTCACACTGAATTACTTGTGAAACTACACACTACAGGCATTTGGTCTCCATTGAAAGATCAGTTAAGTTTATCAACAAATAAAAGACTATCTGGGGCATGACATAAACAAAACATAATTTGTTAGCACTTGTTCAGTAGCCTCAGACAAATTCTTAAACACTTCTCTGTAAACTAAAAATACAGTTCAGTTCTTTAACCAAGCTAGAATTTCAGTTCTTTACTTAAGCTTCATATACGATTTGTCTTTACTAATATCCATAACTATTTAAAAGTCCATTACTGCAACACAGATCTGGAGGAAACTGTATATTCTAGAAAATAATTTTACGCATAGGAAATGCACCCGTCATCTTAAGGATGATCTGGGCACTGATATAAAAATTAGCATTAACTGGTTTGGATGCAGCTCGAGGCAAGGGAGGTATTGCCTTGAGTTTTTCCAAAGGCATTTACAATTCTTCAGTTTGTCCCCAATGGGGTAAAATGTTCTTCCAATTTCCTTAGGTCATCTGTAGTAGCAGTTATTCAATATACCTAATCCTGTTCCCAATAACCCAGTTGCATCTACCCTTTTTAGAGACCAGCCAGGGTTAAAGAGAACTTGTTGTCCCACATTTTTAATTACATAAGGACCTGTGCTGAAGATGGACGAGTCAGACTAACGTAAGGCCGAAGTGGTATATTCTTTTTTGTATTGAACATTCTGTGCCTCTGTAACCCCAAAAGACAGTCTTGAACTTCAGCCATTCTTAGAGAATCATTCCAACTCCGTTCATCCTTGGAAAATATTTTGTTTCCATGTAGAACTAAAGTAGAGAGATTTAGGTCCTTTTTGTTTTGAGATGTTCTAGGGCTTGTCCTGTGCTGTGACAAGGCATGGGCAGATGTCACGGTGAAAGACCTCAGCTCCGTGCACAACCACAGCAGCTAAGTTTCCTTTAAGGCCTGCAATTGCATCAAGGTGAGGGTAAAGTGTAGCATTATTAATGTTGGTTTGCGATTCTCCAGCTGCCCACATGCAGTTCATTCAGGATTCCCGTGAACACAAAAGAAAACCAAATATGCTCGGTTGTATTCAACCAGCAGGGTTAGAAAGAGGGTGAAATAGCAATCTCTGACTTCCCATGCGTAGGGATATTTGGGAGTAGTTAGCACCATTGCTACTGTTAGATGCACAGAAGGCTTTCACTATCGCTGCCATGTTTGGAACTGCGGCAGTCAGAGGTGTGGTGTTAGCATTTAACTGTCTGTAAGCCACTGCAAAATGCCATTGCCTGGTTGGTTTCTTTACCGGCCACACCGGTGAGTTGTAAGGTGAATGAGTCCTTTGAATAATGCCTCTTTCTTCCAATTCTGTTACCATCCCGTCAATCCCCATAAGTGCTGCTGCTGGCAACAGATACTGCCGAACATTAGTGATTTGAGTGGGGGGTAAGGGTTTTGGTGTTGGTAACAGGCTCGGTCTCACTGTGCCTGAATCCCTTTGATGTGTCGTGAAACTCCACGCGGTTCCGTCAGGGAGTTTCCACATAGGGCCACGCAGTGTGTCACGTCCTAAAATAGTATATGCAGCACCAACTAATACTTCTGCTCTGGTTAATTTTTGTTCCCCTGGCAGCCAGAGGGAAATTCTTGCGGTTGGGCATTGTTTTTCTACACCATCGATTCCCGTGAACTTAACCCTGCATCGACCAGGTGTTACACTCGGGGTTTGTGCTGTGTAATTACTGACATTTGGGTCCCGGTGTCAACAAGAAAATTTACCAATATTTTTCGGGTTCCAACGGGAAACGGCAAGGATAGGGTCAGAGTGTTCATTAGAGAGCCATTGAATTGCTAATAGCCGCCGAGCAGGGTAGCTCACTGCTTTCCCCGGGGATAGAGGAGTTTTTTTGCTGAGCTTCTGCCTCCTCAGCTGGGCTCAGTGCAGAAGCTGCAGTTTCCTTATGGGTTGGGGGCTTTCCGGTTAGGCAATTCTCCCCAGGAATATTTTTCTTACCCAGAAATTGGACTTACGGTCGGAGGTCCTCCATAGAGGCACCACGCGAGAATGGTCGGAGTGCACCCAAAGCTAGGGCCAGGCAGGGCGTCCACGGATGAGTTAATTGAGCTGGGTCAATAGGAGCTAACAGCAGGGATTTCCTGAATTCATCTCGTTCATCTATCACCTGAATGCAGGCTGCTTTCTGTACTGCTACAGCCAGGTCAGAATAGCTTGTGGCTCTAATTTCCAGTGCTTCCCCTTTCTCCCGGGGATCTACACCACCTGCCCAGTATGCAGCCATGCTGTTAGAGAGTAATCATGGTCTCATGGTGTGGTGGTGAAAAATACTGCAGGTCCCCGAAAGCCTCCTGCCTCTTCCTCACTCAACATAATTCGATCTCCTCCCTCAAGAGAAACTCGCCACACATAATCAACTTCCATTTCTCCTGAGCGCCTTGAGAACTTTTCCTGCATTTTAACCAACGCTGCTGGTGACCATGAAATCGTTCGCGCAGTAGTGCAGATTTCTTCATCATCATCAATGGTAGTCTCAATTTTAACCAAAGGTCTGAAGGAAATCAACTGAGGTTCAGAATCAGCGATCTCTTTGACATCATCATCGCTGTCAAACCAGAAATCACCATCCCAGCTTTCAGGGTCTGCACCACGCATCAATCTACGATCCTGCTTAACCGGCGCAGAAGGCTGTATTCAATTTAACAGACGACTGAACCTCTCCAGCAATTGTTTAAGATGATTATTCTCACTCCCAAGTTTATCATTTTCAGTCACAAGTTTGTTAATTCTCATTCTCAGAAGTTTATCCGTTCTGATTCCTAGTGTTTTTCCCGTCTCCCTTTCGAAGGCCAGTGGTGACTCCAAGACCTCATTCTCTGATTTCAAAGCTGTGTATTCCACATCAGAAATCAGTCTGGGAGCAGGAGTTTCCTTAGCTTCCCGCTGAGCACAAGACAAATCGTCATCTAACACAGCACAAATCACACCTTTACCCATTCGTTGTCTCGTCTTTCGTGAAGCCTGACATTGCTCGATACTTGCTACCACTTTCTCTTGATTTTTCCAAAATGTTTGGGCCCACTCCTTCCCCACCAGGGAAGGGAAACGTTTCCATTTTTGCAGCAGTTTATCCATAGCAATCCTGCCAACTATGCCAATTTCTCTCGTTAAGGGGTGTAGCCGATTAACTGTTACGGGTCTGGTCGGATTCAGAGCACTGAACCACCACGGTCACGGATTCACCAATAACGTATAACTGCCCTTACTTACTCTAGTCATGCTCAGTGAGAACTATCACAGCTGGGAACAACGCAGTTAAGTGCAATTTATTACAGCAACAGGTACGCAGGTTCTTTGGATTGCAGGCGATAATTTACTGTCTGCAAAAGCAAGCTAGCATGCATGAAGGTGCGCAGCCTGGAAATTAACACGTTAAAAGGCACAAAGACTCTACAGAGATTTCTAAGTTTCTGCGGAGACACACGGTATAACCAAGTGTTCAAATCTCACCCAAAGGCGTCCCAATGGGGGGGAAGAGAGGCTCAGCCCGTCGACTGATCCCAGGGGTCAGGAGATCCTCAGATGGTGCATTCCCTCGTGATGGTATCTCCCCTGATGGTGGTATTTTCCCTAATGATGGTATCTTCCCTAACATCCCCTCTCTCTTAGGCCAATTTATATTATTTTATATTTTTTAGGTGGAGCTTGAGTGACTCTAGTCAAGCGTATCTTAGTTATGATTGGTGAAAAGTTTACATTTACGTTTAAAGGAATAGGCTCTGAGGAATTCAGAGCATGTGCTCAGTGAGGGGTGGTCGCACCTTGGAGACAGGTAGCTTTTGGGATGGGGGTGTGTTTTGGTATTATAATGATATTATAATGAGCAAAAGTACACTGGAGTACAGCATTTGTCAAAACATGACAGGTTGTTGGCCCACGGTAGCAAAAAGTGCAGGTTATGGGTCTCAGTGTGCACAAGAACAATCGCGTCCCCACCTGGTCACAGAGCCCAGCCGTGGTGTCTCCTCTCCACTCTACGCTCCGTATTGCTCCTTAGAGCCAGCACACCAGGTTGCCCCACTGCGAAAGCATCTGAGGTTGGAAGCCTAGGGAACGCTCAGGTAACGCAGCTGCGCCCTACCAGGAAAGCCTCTTCAATGCTGTACATTTTCTTTAAAATGTGAATATTGGTTTTATTTTCCTAGTTACTTTAGGCAATTGCATCACACAACAGGCATTGGAAACTTCATCATATCCTGACTGCAGTTCAGTTTCATTAAAACCCATGATATATATTCAGTATAAGGTCTAATACACCTGCTGTTTTTCTCTTCTTTTGAAAAGAAAAACTCCAAACAAAAACTCCAAACAAACCCTGCCACTCAGCTATGGAGATTGACAGTGCTTTACTGTAACAGGTCATGTAACCCCAGCGTCTCATTTGTGGCATTACTGGGAGTGACAGTCAGTGTGAGTAGCTGTGGAGCTTCCACCACTCTGTCAGTAGAATGTAGTGGTTTGTGTATGTAAAAAGGCATGTAACTGGGATGTGCATTAACGATACCACAGAACAGCTCCCTCCTGTCACCTGAGTGCCGGCTGCATTTCCAGAAGCATTCCTTTTATGAGCAGGGACATCTCCCAGGACACCTGGCACCAGCTCAGCACAGCTTCTGACCCTCACAGCTGCAGGTGCACCAGCCCAGGAGGCACCTGGGGCTAAAGCAGCAGCGCTGGAGCAGGAAAGGACTATGTTGTCCTGGGGCAGAGGCAAAAGGGGAGGCATCTGCGAGTCCCCTGCCAGAACCACGCTGAAGGAGCGCTCGCCCCTGCTCCAGTCCTGCCTGGCATGGCAAGAGCAAAGGCACGTGGATGGGCTGGAAAGCTCAACACGTGGGTGGATCTGTCTACACCCAAATGCCTGGAGACAATTCTTGGGTGACACAGAAGCAGCTGTTACGAGAAACCCATGAGAGATTATGGAGGCAGCTGAGTTGTATAAATATTAACAAAATTAGAGCTGCCCAGAATGTCCTACTCAAACGAGAAACTTTCTCTGTGCCCCAAGTGCATGGGGTGCACTAGCAGCGGCTGCTGCAACACGCAGGCGGTGGGGCAGGGGCACGGGGGAGGCACTCCAGCAGGACAGACACACTGAGCGGCACCAGGAGAACCCAAACTGCAAAATAACCAGGGAAAGGGAGTAAAGAGAGCGTTCCAACGCTTCTCGGCAGTATTACCCTGTGCTCCCTGTGCCGGGAGGGGATGCTGGCCCCTCGGGCACCCTTTCAGGGGAAGCGGGGGCAGGCCTGGGGGGATGTTGCCACCTGATGCTAGCGCAGCTCCAGCTCTGCAGGGCAGGGAGGCAGCGGGGCACAGCTCGGCTCGTTCCTTTGGCCCATCTCAAGCAGCAACAGGAAATCCAGGAGCTCTGCGAAATGACAGGGAGAGAGAGAGAGTGAAGTCCCCTCGCCTGGTGACGTCTCTCCTTCCTCTTTTTTTTTTTTTTCCTGTCCCTATAAAGAATCCCGGGCTCGCATCAAACTTCCCAGCGAAGGCAAACCGGACCCGGAGGGGTGGGGGAGAAGGAGGAGGAGAAGCCCTTGGGCGGCTGCGGCCATGCCCGAGCCCCTCGGGGTGTCCCCCGGCAGGTGACAGGACGGGACAAGGGGCTCGGCCCCGCCGCACCTGCGCCCCCATCCCGGCGGCCACCTCAGCCCCAGCTCCAGGCGGAGGAGCCCTCGGCAGCAGGAAACTTTATTATTACTATTTTGTTTTTTAGTTTTTTGGTTTTTTTTTGTCCAAGTTTTCGGGGGTTCTGCTCAGCTTTGTAACCCCTCGCGTTACTCCGCGCCGCAACTGCCTGCCACCCCCTGAATTAAAAAACCGAGGGGGGAAAAAACAAACAAACAAACAAAAAAATAAACAAAACGAGGAATAAAGTTATCTCGGATTTTAAACAAACTAACTTTAAAACCTGCACCTCGAGAAGAAAGGACGGCGAACCAGCCCCGCGGCGCCAGGATGAGGCGGTGACCGGCGGCAACTCGCTGCCCGCCGCGCTCTGCCCCTCCCGCCCCGCTCCGGCCAAGCTCTCCGCCCGGCCATGGCCCCCCGGCCCAGCGCCGCCACGGCCGCCTGCGCCCTGCTGCTGCTGCTCACGCCCGGTAAGAGCCCGCGGGCCCCGGACGAGCCCCGCCGGAGGGCTCCGGGACCGCCCGGAGGCACCCGGAGCCGCCTCAGGGAGCGGGCGGGCGGGCGCCAGGGGGCGCCGCGGGGTCTCCCCGGGAGCGGGCAAGGGGCGCTGCCCGGCTCCCCTGAGGGGAGCTGAGGGGTCGCGGTGGGGTTGGGGGGGGTCCCTGCGGGGTTCTGGGGGGCTGTGGGGTTTGGGGGGTCCCTGTGGGGGTTGGGGAGCCCGGGGGTGACCCAGAGGGTTTGGCATTTCGGCATTGCTCCGTGAGGTTACTTCGTTGGCACGTGTTGGGTGAGGGAGGTGAGGTGCTAGGCAGCGGGGAGTTGCTTCTGAAGGCAGTTCTCCATCAGTTCTGTTGGGTGGTGGAGCGGTTTAACGGTACGCTTAGCATGTTATAAGCCTTCTGTGGTTTAGTTTCATGAGGTGGACACACTGAAGCATCCTTGGTTTTCTTGGCTCCACTCAGAGATGCGTTCCTTCTGCAGAAACACCCCCAGGCTGGCTGCACGGTACTAGCCCGGTGCATTTCACATATCCCCTACAGCATCTTCCCCACGGCTCCCTGCACAATAAACAGTTATCCTCAGTTTGTGCTGCAAACTGCCTGTCCAGCTTTTCCTGAAAAATGTAAAAAATGCCACCACAAATGGTGCAGGCCAAAGAGCCCTGCGTGGCCAGCACTCTGGTGATGCTCGGTCCGAATGCCGTCAGGCTGGTGCCGTGGTCCCATGCCGCACAGGACACCAGGACCTGCACCCCGACGGGGGGAACAGGGAGCCTGTGTGTCCCTCGGGGGGGTTCGGTAATTGCTCCACCTGGCTGTGTGTTAATTGGCAGTTAATGCACGGGCTGGAAGAGCTGCCCGTAGAAGGCCCATTACCAGAAACCCAGCCTGGAGTTTCACAAAGGCATAAATCCTCACGGACTTCTGTGGATCGGAGGGAGATGAGAGCAAGTGTTCGGCAGAAGGGAGATAGCATGTCTTGCCGCAAGTGTTCCTGAAGCGGAGCACAGTGCCGTGGCACCCAAGTGGCTGGGTGAAAAGGCTGGCTAGAGATGGTACCCACACTGCAGTGCTGCCCTGGTTCTTCACTTACCAGCACTGCTTTCCTGGCACTTCTGGTGCTAATAACTTTGGAAGTTGGTCCGGGCTCACCTTCTCGTCTGTGCCAGGCAGAGAGGAGGCAATGTCTGCATCCAGTGACAAGGAAAGGAAGATAGGCACATCGCTAACTGTCCCTGTAGGCAAAGGCTGATGATGGATTTGGAAGCAGCATTATGGCTGTCAGACCTTTGTCCATCATTAGGAAAAGAATCTGTTAGCACAGTGTCTGTGTGCCCTAATTAGGCTGGAAGCCAAACTGAAACAGGGCCAGGAAGTCGGAGGATTCTGGATAGCACTGATGTTAGCGAGGTATTAACTCCTCAGTCACCTTTCCCTCAAAGTTCATCTCCAGCGGTGAGTTTAATCAAACTTTGTTTGACCTCCCAAGGGACAAGAGGCAGGGATCTGTCCTGCAGGCTGTAGGTTAAGCCTTCTCTGGGATCTTTCTGGTCAAAGTTAGATAGATTTACGCTGAAGAACTTGAATCTGATTCAAACCCAAACATCTGCAAGGCAGACAGAAGATTTTGCAAGGGTGAAAGACGTTGCCCCCGAGGTGCTGAGTGAGGGCAGTGCAGCCGCCCAGCCCCAGGGGCACCTCCCTGGTCAGGACTCCCCAGGAGCCCAAGAGAAAGGGAACACTCGTGGCCCTTACCAAACCTCAGCAAGGGAGCTGGAGTGCCCTCTCCTTCTGTATTAGTGGTTGCAGCCGCTGTGTCGTTATGTCCTGCTTTGCAGCTCAGCAGATCGCCTACGTGGGCCAGGGATAGCAGAGGACAGAAGTTGTCCGTAGCCATAAAACTGATCCGGATCAATGGGTGGTCTCCTTCAGAGAACTCCTGTGCAAGGAGGATCGTTCGCTCCATGTCCGTGTTTAGCAGGGAGAAGAGACCGTGCAAACCTCATCCCAACAAATTCCTGCCTCATCTTAAAACGTAGCTTCAAAACATTTTATGTGTCTTTAAATTTCCTAAGACAGTTCTACAGGTATCATGAAATACCCACTTTCTCTTTGTTTATTCCAGAGCTTATTTCAAACTCTTTCTTGTACTAGTTAGCGGCTTTCTGCTAAAAACGTTTTACATAGTAATAATAGTTGTGGAGATGCCAACGGCTGGCACAAGTTTTAGGTAGGCCTTTAAAAAAAACATCTGAAAAGAATTATTGACGCTGGCAATACCTTCTGTAGTGTCTTTTGCTCCTTGATATTATCATCAAAAAGTTTTTAATATATACGCTTTCCAAATAACTTTTCCGGTATTGGAATAAACACGGTAATTTCAGTGATGTAACGCTGGAAAACTAACAAGGTTCAAGAATCAAAATTAGGTCCTGCCTGATCCCTTTGGAGCAAGTTTGGACTTTAACATTTTTATGTGTTTCATTTTGCAACTTCTTCTACAAACAGACCTACAAATATACCAGGAAAGGCAGTTTAGCTTACTAACAGATGCATTTCAAAGGTGCCACATGTCAAGAGCTAATCGAACGCTTCGGGGGCTCAGAACCCTGCCAGCTTTCCAGCGCGGGTGCCCACTGCACGTAGCCAGGACTGCAGAGCCGGCGGTGCCCTGTTGCGAAGGCAGAGGCATTCGGGGTGTGCTTCTGCCTTCCTCTGAGGCAGCCAGTGCTGGGAAGTGGAGGATTGGATAGCCGACAATATGGGCTGTTGATCGGTTCTAGTAAACCAAAAATGTGTCTCTTAATTGGTGTTATTTCTAAACATTTGCTTTACTGTGGGAAAACGTTATAAAAAGCAAAGGAGACTTTTTATAAGATTGTGATATATGAGCTTCTCTGCCTGAAGCTGCCACTTTCAAAACCAACTGGAAATCTCTTACACTAATTCATCTATTTAAGGCAAGGAAAAAAATGCAAAGTATTTCTGAATACTCCCCGAGCTTCTAAAAACCAGCAGCGTACCCAGAAGAATACTGAGAATACAAACCAGACTGTTTGTTGAAGGTTTCTGTTACAAGAACTTAACATATCTTCTTTTAAAATTTCAAAAATATTTATCTGCACACATTTCCCCTTCGGCCTGCCAATACACATGAATCTAAGTAAGAGCAACAGTGTGCATTTGAGTTGTCTCTGCTCCTTTCGTACGGCCTCTGAATTGCTCGCTGTAAGATGAAGTATTTGTGCAAAGCCGTAGTTCAACCCAACAGAAGTATTACGTTGAGTCGGGCTGTATATACAGTGCGTGTATGGCCGGCAGGTTACCTTATTGCAAAAGGTTTCCTCCAAGCACGGGAGATTTCTTAGGTACAGTCAGGGGTACGTGATCTGCCTTTTTTGTAAGTTGGTCTTCCAAACTGCCAGCACGGCTTGAAGGAGGGTGAAAATCTGCCTGATGCTGCGTACACTCAGGGATGAAACGTGCCTTTTGCTTCCACAGACATTTGCAAAGCATATGCAGCAAGGGTCACTGGATCATCAGCAAAGGACAGGATGAACAGAGGAGCTGCTTTCAGCTTACATTGCAAAACAGTTTTGGGGGCAGCGGCAGCAACCTGCATTTTTTAAAACTCCACGGGAAATTTCCAGGAGGCAGCGCTTGACTTTCACAGCGAGTGTGAGAAGGACACTGAAGCTTAGCAGCCCTGCTGAAGTTCTTGTGCTTAGTTCCTCTCATCTCCCTTGCTCCACCTTTCCTTTTTTCTCTAGACCAGCCTGATGTCACTGGAATGGGAAATTACGAGTGGAAGCAATTAAAAGATATTCAGAATATCTAAACAAGAGCCAGGAGCAAAATAGATGTGTCCCAAGTGTTTTCCTTCAGACAGCAGCTCAAATGACTGACGGGACACGACGGCTGCTGGGTGCCAACCGAGGCATTCTGGTTCTCACCTTCAGGCAGAGCATCTGGCTGTACGCCGCCACACGGCCAGAAAAGCTGGCTACATAACCAAGCGGGCGTAAAATGTGGGCAATAGCAAACCGATCTCCTCGGTTAGGCACTTCTTTGATTTTTCTTTTTAAGGCCACAGAGAAAATAGGAGAACCTGTCAAAATCAGCCAGTCAAGGTTATTATCTGGAAATGGCATTTAATATAAGCACATGCTTGAAGGCTGCCCCAGGGAGCAGAACTTTAGCAGCAGAGAGCTTGCAATCACCAGGAGCAAGCCAAGATTAGAACAAATTGTGTGAAGTGAGGCTTTCTGTATGGGAGTTGTGATCTTAGAGGCTTGCCCATGAGCCATTTGCTTCAGGTGAGAAAGGAGGAAGGCTCGAAGAAGGTAGGGAGTCTGATCTCATGAGCCTGTGATGAACAAAACTGATTGCTGCCCATTTTGTGCAAACTCCACGCTGCCCGAGTGCTGCACGAGCTTGTGTGGGGAACCCCAGCTCACCCAAAACCAGGTATCAGCACACATCCAGAAGTGAACTAGGCAAATCTGGTGACCTGCCCGGATCTCCTGCATTTGCCAGTAGCAAGAATAGCAGGCTGGAAAGAATCTCAAGTCCCGTGCCCACTCCACAGAGCTGAATCTGGGCTGTTCTCTGCCATCCCTGAAGCAGGGCATGCAGCACATGTGGCCACCACGGGCATTGCCCTGGAGGGACGATCCCAGCTTTTTGCTTTCAAAGGCTTTGGAAATGCGTGCAATGAATCCACATATTGAGGGCAGCTGAGCCAGTGCCCCGTGCAGTTGTTAACTTTGTATTAGGCAGTTGTGAACAGTTTCATACAGCTACGTACTCTGATGGGTAGTGAGTAAGTCTGTGAAACATTTTATGATGGACAGTGAGTACGTGTGAACTGTTTTATAAGGCAGCCCAACACCTTCATCTCCAAGTCCTTGGATTAGCCTGTCTTTACAGCACATACTTTTTGTCCTCACTACATCCTACACCCCTCTCCTGCTCGCTCCCCCCTTTCCTGGATGTCTCCTAAGCTCCCCTCAGGGCTCAGGATTCCTTGAATTTTTACATTAGAAGAAGTCAGGAGGAATTTCTCAGCCCTTCCACTCTAGAGGTCAGCACAGTCTCTCTTCCCTGTACCAAAATGAATTTTGCCTTTACGTGGTGCCTGGTGCAGCAATTAGGCAAGCCAGGGTCTGAGACCTGTATCCACAAATGTAAAAGGAGCCGCAGCTAGTGCGCGGTGTGTGCAACCCATGTTTGGGGCTTTCATTGCGGCTCTAAGCTGCAAAGCTTTTAGTGCTGAAAAGGAATCTTAGACATCAGTGAGTAAGAAGGAAAGCACCTCTTCTAACCCTTCAAACGATGCAAGGCCAAACAAGCCCGTTTTCCTTTGTGCCCTGCTGAGAATGGCAAAAGCATATGCTCCCTGAGATTTCAAACTTCAGCCAAAAACTGGACTCAGGACCAGAATGTAAAGGAAATATATGGACCAGCCTTCTATTTTCAGATCACTTGCCTTTGTCTTCTGCATTTCCACATAGGTTTCCTTAGATCTTCCTGTGTTTTTCTGAACTGTGGGAACACGATTGCCAAGGAAGTAGAGAGGGGAGTTCTCAGTCCTTCTGGGATTGTTCTTGATTTGAGGGTCAAGGAAGCTTGACCTAGTCATTACCTGTTCCATTTTTTAAAAACTCTCCATGAATTTCAAACACTGCCGTCAAAATCTTTGCTTCCTTAGAGCCCACAGCTCAGAAATCACACACCTTAAATTCTTCCTTATAGATACCTAAGGTCAGCGCGCAGAAAAAGCAGCAATCTCCACGGGGCTCTTTGCCCACTCCTCTAGCTGGGGGTGAACTCACGGGGATATGTCACACCAACACACACACGCAGCTATCCTGTAAGGGATTCATCCTGTTTGACATTAACCCATACCTCATTAGCTGAAATTAGCGCTGAATACAGTAATTTGGGAGTTGAAGCAATTTCCTCCTTGTCTCCAGAAGCCTGCAGCTGGTGACACGGAGCCTCCTTAGTGTCCCAGTCCTGATCCTAGATTCCCTTGCCGCTACTGGGAAGGGCTCGCTTTGGCTCTTTGTAGCCACAAGGATCATCCTGAAAGCCGATACTAAGCCTGGACTTCCTGAATTTTGGGGTTTGGTTGCGCAGGGGCTGCTGTTTCAGACCTTTAATGTGCGGATGCCTACTACAGTGTCTCCTCCAGGAGTTATACATTGTTTTTCCCTTCTGCTTCTTCACTTGTTCTTCCAGCTGCCTGAAGCTGCCTCCCCGAGGGGCTGTAACACATGCCCACACAGTAGCATTTGGAAACCCTTCTTGTGGGCAATCCTAATTACAGTACGCCTTCATACAGGAAATGGCTGTTGGAAGAGATTGCCCAGAGCCCTTAACAGGAAGACGTATGCGACTGGATTTGAAAGGAGGGAAGTAAGGCACAGAGGATTATCAGTTGCAAGCCTCAAGGTCCCTGTCTTTCCTTGCAGAAAAGTAAATCCCACAGGGGCAGTGTTGTCCAGCTCAAGGTACGGCCCCTCTCCCCGCAGGGAGGGGTACCCACTCCATTTGCTGCAAATTAACACCATCAGCGCTAATTAGCAAAGATAAGGGAAAGAACTGCATGCACAGCCTCTGCTTAAAGCCCAGGTACTGCTTTGCTTTTACTGCTTTTTGGAATATCAGAACTCCTAATGCAGCGCCCAGGTGTGGGAGAAATGCTTTTCGCAGACCCCTTTAGATGTACACGAGGCGAGGAAGTTGTATCAGCTCTTGCTGCATGACACAGCGGGAGCTAAACAGCAAATCTGGCTAGTTTTTAACTATTTGTACTACTACAATTAAAGGGTGATTCAAGTGAATGTAAACAATGTCACCCTGAGAACCTTTTAAACACAATTTAAGCTATTCCATGGTGTGAAGCAGAGAGAATCAGCTAAACTTTTAGCCTGCCACATTTTTTCTCTACAAATGGATGATGTCTGGGTTATTTTTCATCTCGTGTTCGTGCACTTGGGTTGATCTTTGCTCTCCGTTACACAGGTTTAAAGCTGAAGACAATAGCCTGTCTTTGAATTTGCCTTTCTGTGACCAAGAACATTTATTTTATTACGGTTGGTTATCCATTTGTGGTAGGATCTGAGCGAGAAGAGAACTTGCTGAAAGCTGCTCTCTCACTGCATGCTTGATAAAGGTGGAGATTTTACTGATCTTGTTGGCAAATCCCAATTCGTTCTGGAAGTGAAAAATCACAGTGAGAAAGCTCAGTACCCTGCTGGCTCTCTAAGAAGAGGGCAAGCCAGTGGGTGGCCCTGCACCGAGGCTGCAGCACCGGCCACCTCGGGGGCAGCCACCACGGCTGCTGTTCGTGGGGCCGCGCGTGCGCTCGCTTTGCGTTTATTTTGGCCCTGAAGGTCCCGTTCTGCTAAGCCTCCCGGAGGTTCTCGTGCTTAAAAACAACTTTTCCTCAATCTTGGCAAATCTTCCGTTGAGTAAGGATGGAGAAACAGCTAAGGGAAGAGAGCAGGGCTTGGCCCAATAGGAATCACCAGAGAGGGTAATTAATCCCCAGAATCCTACGTCAGCGTGAACCCGGCGCCGCGTGCAATGGGGAGGGATTGCCTGGGGCAGAGCCTCCTTTGGCTACGGTCTCAGTGCAGTTGGCCCATCTCACTTTGAAAGACAGCCACGTGTTTCTCACAGCTCATCATCCCTCTCAGTGAAGACTTTTCCAAATAGAATGACACCGTGGGTCTCTGGGAAAGTAAGGGCTGGTTGTTACCACGAAGCCACTAATGATCCCATTAACAGTTTTATTACTTAATCCACTGATACTTCAGGTTCTAACTTTGTCCAGAAAGACAAAACAAGTCTTCGGTGTGATGTATTTATAGGCTTGGAATTGCTCCCACTTTCTAGGCTGTGCTCACACATGGACCATTTTCTCATGGCTTTTGCACCAAGTCAGATAAACACGGGCAGCTCCATTACCTGGCTCACTGTGACACGTTGCATTTCGCCACATGCAAAGTGCAGCTCCGCTTGGGCAACATCACCCTGCCCTGATGAAAGGGAGGTACAGGCCAAAGCAAAAAGGGCCAGTATGGCACGGCTGCTGCGATGAAGGAACTGCCTGGGCAAGGTGAGTTCAGGAGAGAGCAGGATGCTGATGTCGGAGGTTTCCCCCATCTGGCTCCAGATGCAAATCCCCATCAGCAAATTTTGTCATTGCACTTGAAGAGGGATGTATACACGTCTGATTTTGTCTTCTTAGCATTATGGAGACATGGGACTATCTGGGGATACTGTCCAATCTATACTCCTTTCATCTAGAAAGACTAATAGAAGTGGTTATACATATCCTAAGGCCTATACCAGGTGAGCATTCTTGGAAGAGAACAAGGGACTAGAAACCCCTTAGGGGGTTCAGAAGTTTGGGCTTTCACAATGTATTCGTTGCAGTGTGGTATTTATACCACGGCCAGAAACATTCATTATAAATTAGCCACATACTCTGCCTTTTTATGGTCGTCTACTTTGCATTTGAAATGTAATGTTCAAGCCTGCATGGTGAAACACCATTATTAATTTAATTTAATAAACCATGATGCAGTGTGCCTTCCTTTGGTGACTGAAGTTGATCTCTCTGTAAGTATGTGCATAACTGTGGTTGTTATTAACATTCAATTGCTAACTTTTCTTTCCTAATGTACTATCCAGAGTGTCAGAGCTGGTAAACAATATCAAACAGGGCAGGCAGCCACAAACAGGCACTACGACATCCCACAAGTCTACAAGCACAGACTAATGCTCCCAAGAGAAAGGCTCTCCTTTCCTCATCCCAAGAATATGTGCCACGATTTGTTTTAACATTCTTCATGACGGTATCTTCGGCTTTCTCGAGAGTTTCTGGCACAAGGACAAAAGAAGAGGAAAGGAGACAGTTTTGTCTGGGCATAAATCTCAGTTTTCATTTGCCAAACTCGTCCTGCACTTTTGAGAAAATCAGGGCAGAGGAGCTGAAAAACCCGTGCTCAAAGTGGGATTAGGGGAAAAGCGAAAACTGAACTACTTTTGATTCCCATGGAGGAGAGCTTGTATAGCTGCAGTTCGAGGCCATTTACTCTTCCACTGTCTGATATCACAGTATCACTGTTCAAAATGTTCACGTAGACTTTTAAATGCTACTTGGATTTGTGGCTGGTCACTGAGCAATGCAACTTTTTCTGCCTTTCTGCCTGCCTCTGACTGGGATGTCCCTCAGTGGGACCACCTGAGCTAAGAATTTCAGTCTAATCATCTTCCTGGTGTAACAGGAATTTTAAATATCAAAATCTTGTTTTCAAGATAGTTTACACTAAAAAGATTAAGGTGTCTTTCGGCAACAGGCAGCTATTGCTTGGGAAACGAGGAATAATCACTGCAAGAGAAATGGCTGGGTAGAATCAATCACACCAGAAATATGAGACAAAAAGCTGACAGCACGAGCCTCTTACCAGCAGAAATCAAATCCATTTGTAAAGGCAACGAGTTGTCGCAGGGTCTGCAAGTGCATGTGAAGAAATGTGCCCCGGGTAGCTCGCCTTGCCTCTGCAGTACTGCAGAACGTCCTTTAGGGGCTGGTCTGCTGCAGGGAAAAGCCACTGAAGTTTTTCTCCTTGCGCAGAGGGATGCGCATTCAAACAGCAGCGATGCAGTCACTGCCCCTCCTCCTCCTCACACAGCTTCTCCTTCCCTGGGTCACACCTAGCACAACCATGCTGTGCACCTGATAAGATGGAAACCACCAGCGCTGAGAACAAGCCCTTCTCCTGAACAAAAGGCAAAGTGTAATCTTTAATGCACAGGGCAGTGCACGACAATCTGCGTAAAGGAAAACATGGAGGGTTTTTCCAAGGACCTTGGGATTTTTGTTCTAGGTTCTGGACATTCCTGATGTACTGGTTGAATTCTTTCTGTGCATTTATTCTGCATCCTTTGAGCAGCAATGATAGCTAGCAGTTAACAATGCCACAATTAAAGCCATCACTATTACTGCTGGGGATAAATACTTCACCCTGATGAATGAGGCAGATAACGCCTTGCACAGCCATCGTTTTGGGCTGCTGCTTCTTTAATTCCCAGTCTTGTCTGGTGTCACCATACAAGGCCTCCCTAAATTTAGAGCAAGGCTAACCAAATGTAAAAAGAGACAGCAAACGGGGTCAAAGAGCAACTTCAGGAGAGCCCAGAACAGCCCAATTCCTTGCGTCATCTTTCCTGTTTGAAAATCTTTCTGCTTATCTGGGTTCTGGTCTTGTCATCTGCTGGTAGCGAGAGCAAGTTTGTGACACCGGGGTGTGGCGGGATGCGAGGACGGTATCTCAGGCAGCAATCTCCTTGCCATGTATATGATCAAGGGAGAGGAATTCTCAGCATACACAGGGCAAAGGTCTCTTGGGCTCTTTCATTTAAGGTTGAAGTGATGTCCTTTAGCGTGTATTGTGCTGCTAGTCTTTGAAAGGCTGCCTTGTTGTTTTGATTCTATATTGTTTGAAGTTAAATAGTAGGAAAAGAGAAATCTCTGCTGCCATAACATTCTCTTATAGGCCTATTCATTATAGATCCTGAGAGGAAACTGAGCGCTCCCCTGGACAATGCTCTGATACACAAACGAGCATACATTAACTTTCTGTGGCTGTATAGTTCATTTTTGGCTGCATTTCCTTTACATTCTCAGGAACATGGAGTCGGGCATAATTTGGTTTTATGTCTTCCTCTGCCTTGAACTGCTGTCTTGTTAGACACACTGCACATCCAGCAGCCTCCCTGCAGCCCAGGCTGAGGGTGGAAGTGCTTCAGGCAGATGCGGTGGTGATGATGCCGTTGGCGATGCGAGGAGGGCCAGAAGCAGGGGAGACCAGGCCAGGTCTGCAGGATTTGGGCTGAGCTGGGAAGGAGATGGCGTGGTGCTGGCCAGGCGCTGTGCTCCAAACCTCCCAGTGTGGTCAAGGGGACTGGATGTGAGATGCGACGTGGAAGCAGCTCAACTTTGGTTCCCTGTCCTTTGAGAAACGCCTCCGGGGGCTCCCCTGGGGGCACATCTGCAATGTTTTTGACAGTTGGCTAACCCCAGAGCAGAGATGTTTGCTGCTTTTGTGCCTCTGCCCTTCTGTAAATCAGGGTAATCAGCACTTCCCCTCCTCCCTGGGAAGTCGGGGCAATAAACATTACAGAGAGAAAACGCAGCTCAGGCACTGCAGTGGTGGGGGCCACGTTTTTGCTTCATCTTTCAATTCCATCACCAGAGAAGAAGCCATTTACAGCTACAAGGATACTGAGGCATTTTAGGTTGTAATGATTAGGACTGGGATACCGCGGTAGGCATTGCCTGAACTGTCAGAAGTGAATCTCTCCCCTGTCCTCCAGACAGACTGCTACAGAACTTGGGTTTCTCTGCTGCTCTTTTGCACTAACATGTTTTGTTCTCATGCACGTTGCTTGGGAACAGAGCCACGCTGATGGAAAAGATTAGCGACTAGGTCAGTCATTGTTACCCTATCTCCTGCAAACACCTTTGAACAGTCTGACGAGTGTGACGCCTACCTCTGAAATGCTGCCTGTCCCTTCCAAAAGGTGTGTCTCACACACCACTCCCTGCTAACGCTGCCTTGCAGAGTCTGCTTACCTGGGTACCACCAGGTGCGTGGCGTGGATGCACGGGGCTTGCAAGGCTACAGTTTTTCTTGAATTTCCTTTAACGCAGTGCCTCTCTCAGCCTCTTGGCCCACACATACGCTGTAGCTTTCCTTGGAGGAATAATGAAGCACACATACACATGCACACACATATGCAAATGGATGCAGTGTCACTTCAATTGCAGCCATAGTCCAAAAAGCCTCTTGGTTTTCATTTTGACTGCGTCTTCTGGCACAGAGAAATTTGCAAAGCTAATTTTCAGCTCCTGTCTAATGGATTCCCCTGCTGAGTGTCTGTTACAGTTAAAGGATTCCAGATTGAGAGTTTGTTCTCGTCTCCCCTGGGCACATCTATGTTGGAGGTGCTTTTTGGAGAGCTGGTTAATGAGCCTGGAGTGTGCCTGAGTGTTTGTGCTGACATTCAGGAGGAGTTTCCCTCCTCAGAGGAGGAAGGTGGCCCTCACATCTTTACAGCCCATTTGTATTCTTAGTGCATTCACTCCAGCAGAAATAAGGTACTTACAGGTATCAGACTGTGCAACAAATAGTGGATTTATCAAAATTGAGGAAGCAAAAGGAGAAAGCCCTCTTTCTAGAAGCGCACTTGTTCTAGAACTTGCGTGTTTTTTCAGGAAGAGCAATGAGCAGCATGCAGCAAAGGCTCAAAATGCTGCTGCATGCTAATTCCCTCTTGCCCCTCGTGCTTGCCCCCCTGGCCACCCTCCCAGGAGAGGATGCTGCAGTCCACACCAGGTATTTGCTAGTGTCAGCTCTTTCCAGCCCCTGTGGAACTGAAGAGAGGCTGGCCATGTATGATCCTGCAGCTCAGCACACAACTGGGAGCCAATTAACTTGACTTCTAATTCCTGCCATGCTGCAGGCTTCCTGTATGACCTTAAGTAAGATACTTATCTTATCTGTCTTCAGTTTCCAGCAGTATATAATAGCAATTAATTACCAACCTCACAAACATGTTGCAAGGTTAAATCCCTTTGTAAGCGATCACACAACTAATCTTAGAAACGCAGACTGCTACGATTATTATTGTTATTGCCATTTTGGCACAGACCTTCCTCAGACTTGGGTGTTTTCCTGTGAAGTCCGCTCCTACCCAAACCTTAAGCTAGGGCGTAAGTATCAGTTTCCACAAAAGACTTCCCCATTTTTCAGCACAGGATGTTGGACCTTCACCCTAAAAGGCTCTTGGAGGGTGAGCATAGCCACGAAGAAAGCAAAAGATGGTGGGAGTTGGACCTGGGCACTGTCTAGGGGTAGGGTTAGGGTCAGGGCTAGGGTTTGGAGAGAGAGAAAGAGCAGAGTCCCAGTGTGAGTGGGGTTGTGAAGGGGCTGCCAGGAAACACTGAGGACTGGCCAAACTTTTCAGTCCTGGCCAGTCTGGGGGGAAGTCCCTGGTGGGACGTGTATTGGACCTGGGGACTGTCTGGAGTTAGGGTTTGGAAAGCGAAAAGCGCAGAGCCGCAGTGTGAGTGGGGTTGTGAATTGGCTGAAGAAAGAAAAGGCATGCTGCAAGGCTCTGGGAGTAAAGTAACTGCAGTAATCTTCTGCAGAAGCCTGCAGAGACAGAGCCCAAAGTGCAGAAAGATGCCTCAGGGACCTACATGTCTCACTGAAGCCTGATGTGGCGACCACATAAGGGTGAAGCCTACCTATTGAGGTGTCCTGACAATGTCTAGCAAGAGGGGGAGAAGTTTCCCTCCCAGAATGACTGTCACAGGAGCCTCCAGTGCCAACAGACCTGGGGTGAGATGGGTTTATGGACAATGGTGAACACAAATTCCACACTCACCTGGTAAACTCCGTTTGTGAACCAAGTCCAGAAAGGCTACTGAACACTAAGCACTCATTCAGCCACTTCTTCAGATACACTCGGCCAACAATAGGGCACTTCTCACGTGTGGTTACGCCATCTGAAAAAGAGCGTGTTACTGAGGAGATAGAAAGTTGATCTTTACACCAAGCTAAATTAGAATTAAAATTTCTTAATCGCTCACTGAATGGTTTCTCTCACTTAAAATGGGACAGCATAAATGAGTTTTTATTGGAATATGCTACTCTAACATTTAATCAAGAGGAAAATATACACATGAAACAAAACACCTGGGCATTATCAATATTCATGGTTATTATTCTACTTATCATTTCGGGGCAATCCATTTGTTGTGGACTGCAGCGCTGAGTACAGTATCTTTGTGCTCAAGATCAACGTATTCCCAAGCTTGTTGTCTTTGGCATAGCCAATATTTTATCTGCCAAAGCCAATGTTAATGAAAAATTCCTGAGAAATTCCACATTTCAACACAGAAACACTCTGGTGGGAATAACAATCTCTTCTGACCTTGTTCAAAAGCAGATATTGGGTAGGATACAAAATAGAGAGGTATTTCTGAACCCCTCTATCCAGGACTTAAGGTATTTGTGCTAAGTTTTTGACGCTTGTTCGCCTTCATAAGTGGTATCATCAGATTGTGTACTCCCTGTAGTACCTGCATCCAAAATCAGCATTGCTAGGAATGACATGCATGCACTTTGAAACCCTGGGCTGCTGAAACCAAGAACTGCCTTCTACTTTTGTTGCACAGCAGTCTGACCTCTTTGAAGCAGTCAAGGTGATGCAGAATCTTTGTAATAAGACCATGACCATATAGAAATGGGTTTCTCTTTTGGGGACAATGCTGATGAAATACTGAGTTGAGTCTTTTGGACATGGGAAGCAGGAGTGTTTGTGATCCAGCACAGTCAACATAAGCCTAGGTGGTCTGTAATATATGGGCTTGTCCCCTCATTGCATGCGACAGTCTGGAAAATAAGGTCAAGCAAATTAAGTTGGGAAATACAAGTCACGAGTGAGGTAACCTTCAATCTGCTATTGACTACAAAGTGACAGTGTGGGGAAACGGCAGGGACTAGTTTACTTTGATTTGCATGAATTGAATTCCCACACCTAGTCATCTCCCTTAGGAGTTCAGAGTATCCTGTGTATTTCTGTTGTAAGCAGGGTAGTCCTAGAGCTGTGCCATAGTGAAATGGCTGACTTGAATGAGCGAAGATCCACCTGAATGTCTCCTTCAGTTCCTTCACGTGAGCCTTGCACAGTCAGACCATCCTTCCTGCTCTGAAAAGGCTTCTTGTCAAGGCAGTCTCTATGATGTGGGAAGGATGGGCAAACCAGACCTGTGCAAATATCTCATTGTGGAGGATCCCATGTAGGAAAGAGAAGCCATTCTCAGGAGACCTTGGAACAAAGCTCAGAGGAGTGTGCTGGAGCTAGGCACATAGCGTAGTTTACTCTGTGAGTGGAGACATGAGTGATTTTGTCAGCAAGACATGAAAAAACCTGCGCATGCAGCCTCTCCATACGTTGTCCTACAACTGAAACCTTTGTGCTATACATACACTTCAAGGACCAGATCACACAGAGCAAAGGAAAGTCAAGACTTACCACTAACGGGCATCCAAAGTCAGCACATTACACACACATCCACACCTGACAAAAGGCAGGACAAGCAATGTGATTTATTCCCTCCCTGTTGTCAGAGTCTGTGATAGCATCTAGGAGCAACACAGTCTGTCATGCCCCAGAGACAGGAGAAAGCCTGACAGCACACAGATAAGAGCAGGTGCTAATTGGATGCTGTGGTCCAGTAGATGGGATGTGGTGTAAATGCTCTGGTTTCAGCCCCTGGAAGGCCTCTTTTTGCCAAATCCTCCCGTTTCTTTGGAGCCTGCTGGATGGCAGTGGCTCAGCCGGCCGTGAGAGCGCACCACGCTTCCGCTGTGTAGACAAGATCTTTGATGTGCTCATGTTGAGCTGCTACCTTTATTTCAGTTTGAAAGGGGATGTGAAAGGAGGGACAGACTCTTGCCAGTCACTGACTTGCCTAAATATTTATCTCTGTTAAAAACAGTTTAGTTTCTGGATTTAGCCCAGTGTTGTTTTCGATGAGAGACATCAAACATAATACACACGAATCAGGGACAGCACATCTGGCATTGCCTGTGTGCTGTTGGAATATAAATAAAAGAGCCAGTAAACTCCAGCTGGTGAGTTATTTGTACTGCAGCAAGGCTGTCAGCTTTCTAATATCACCACCCAGTGAGAAGCGGGTGCCATGAATCACTTGGGGCGGCTCTGTGGTCCCCATTGGAGTGCGTCTTTCTCTTTGCATGGGAGGACTCGACAGTGAAGGATCATAAACACTTTTTTCAAACTGATTTGCAAGAGTGCTGTATCCACTGAAAAGAGTGGCGGGCCAAGCCAGCAGCACTGCCAATATTTAAAACATTTCTCCGACACAATGATATTTTATTTTTGGAAGTATCTGATACGAATGTTCTTTTCCTGGAAAGATTCCTTCTCCCGCCTGCCTCCCCCGCCTCCCTCAACCTGCTGGTGCCAATATTTCTGTTGCAACTTCCTTGCTCCCAGCCGTTTCCTACTATAGATTTCCCTCCCCTCTCCCCTGGAGGTGGTGCTCCAGGTTGCATTGTTCTGCTGGCCTGGAAGGAGGCAAAAGTCGGTGTCGATGCAGCTGCCTCCAAGATGTCAGCAGGTCATGCCATGGGCCTCAAGGGCACAAACATGGCAGGGAGGCCTGGCAGTGCTGGGAGGACAGCTTGGCCAGATGGGTGGGCCTCCACCTGCCTCCTGTCATGGAGCAGTGGTGTGAGGGCCTCC